>OX104111.1:110277509-110643676 GCA_944474755.1 Limnoperna fortunei
ATTACATAGACAAAACCTACCTCCAGACAGAACTAAGGAGACATTACATAGACAAAACCTACCTCCAGACAGAACTAAGGAGACATTACATAGACAAAACCTACCTCCAGACAGAACTAAGGAAACATTACATAGACAAAACCTACCTCCAGAGAGAACTAAGGAGACATTACATAGACAAAACCTACCTCCAGACAGAACTAAGGAGACATTACATAGACAAAACCTACCTCCAGAGAGACTAAGGAGACATTACATAGACAAAACCTACCTCCAGAGAGAACTAAGGAAACATTACATAGACAAAACCTACCTCCAGAGAGACTAAGGAGACATTACAGAGACAAAACCTACCTCCAGGCAGAACTAAGGAAACATTACATAGACAAAACCTACCTCCAGAGAGACTAAGGAGACATTACATAGACAAAACCTACCTCCAGACAGAACTAAGGAGACATTACATAGACAAAACCTCCAGACAGAACTAAGGAGACATTACATAGATAAAACCTACCTCCAGAGAGAACTAAGGAGACATTACATAGACAAAACCTACCTCCAGAGAGAACTAAGGAGACATTACATAGACAAAACCTACCTCCAGACAGAACTAAGGAGACATTACATAGATAAAACCTACCTCCAGACAGAACTAAGGAGACATTACATAGACAAAACCTACCTCCAGACAGAACTAAGGAGACATTACATAGACAAAGCCTACCTCCAGACAGAACTAAGGAGACATTACATAGACAAAACCTACCTCCAGACAGAACTAAGGAGACATTACATAGACAAAACCTACCTCCAGAGAGACTAAGGAGACATTACATAGACAAAACCTACCTCCAGACAGAACTAAGGAGACATTACATAGACAAAACCTACCTCCAGAGAGACTAAGGAGACATTACATAGACAAAACCTACCTCCAGAGAGAACTAAGGAGACATTACATAGACAAAACCTACCTCCAGACAGAACTAAGGAGACATTACATAGACAAAACCTACCTCCAGAGAGACTAAGGAGACATTACATAGACAAAACCTACCTCCAGACAGAACTAAGGAGACATTACATAGACAAAACCTACCTCCAGACAGAACTAAGGAGACATTACATAGACAAAACCTACCTCCAGACAGAACTAAGGAAACATTACATAGACAAAACCTACCTCCAGAGAGACTAAGGAGACATTACATAGACAAAACCTACCTCCAGACAGAACTAAGGAGACATTACATAGACAAAACCTACCTCCAGAGAGACTAAGGAGACATTACATAGACAAAACCTACCTCCAGACAGAACTAAGGAGACATTACATAGACAAAACCTACCTCCAGACAGAACTAAGGAGACATTACATAGACAAAACCTACCTCCAGACAGAACTAAGGAAACATTACATAGACAAAACCTACCTCCAGAGAGACTAAGGAGACATTACATAGACAAAACCTACCTCCAGACAGAACTAAGGAGACATTACATAGACAAAACCTACCTCCAGACAGAACTAAGGAAACATTACATAGACAAAACCTACCTCCAGAGAGACTAAGGAGACATTACATAGACAAAACCTACCTCCAGACAGAACTAAGGAGACATTACATAGACAAAACCTACCTCCAGAGAGACTAAGGAGACATTACATAGACAAAACCTACCTCCAGAGAGACTAAGGAGACATTACATAGACAAAACCTACCTCCAGACAGAACTAAGGAGACATTACATAGACAAAACCTACCTCCAGACAGAACTAAGGAAACATTACATAGACAAAACCTACCTCCAGAGAGACTAAGGAGACATTACATAGACAAAACCTACCTCCAGACAGAACTAAGGAGACATTACATACACAAAACCTACCTCCAGAGAGACTAAGGAGACATTACATAGACAAAACCTACCTCCAGACAGAACTAAGGAGACATTACATAGATAAAACCTACCTTCAGGCAGAACTAAGGAGACATTACATAGACAAAACCTACCTCCAGAGGGACTAAGGACACATTACATAGATAAAACCTACCTCCAGACAGCACTAACGAGACATTACATAGACAAAACCTACCTCCAAAGAGACTAAGGAGACATTACATAGACAAAACCTACCTCCAGAGAGAACTAAGGAGACATTACATAGACAAAACCTACCTCCAGACCGAACTAAGGAGACATTACATAGACAAAACCTACCTCCAGAGAGACTAAGGAGACATTACATAGACAAAACCTACCTCCAGAGAGAACTAAGGAAACATTACATAGACAAAACCTACCTCCAGAGAGACTAAGGAGACATTACAGAGACAAAACCTACCTCCAGGCAGAACTAAGGAAACATTACATAGACAAAACCTACCTCCAGAGAGAACTAAGGAGACATTACATAGACAAAACCTACCTCCAGACAGAACTAAGGAGACATTACATAGATAAAACCTACCTCCAGACAGAACTAAGGAGACATTACATAGACAAAACCTACCTCCAGACAGAACTAAGGAGACATTACATAGACAAAGCCTACCTCCAGACAGAACTAAGGAGACATTACATAGACAAAACCTACCTCCAGACAGAACTAAGGAGACATTACATAGACAAAACCTACCTCCAGAGAGACTAAGGAGACATTACATAGACAAAACCTACCTCCAGACAGAACTAAGGAGACATTACATAGACAAAACCTACCTCCAGAGAGACTAAGGAGACATTACATAGACAAAACCTACCTCCAGAGAGACTAAGGAGACATTACATAGACAAAACCTACCTCCAGACAGAACTAAGGAGACATTACATAGACAAAACCTACCTCCAGAGAGAACTAAGGAGACATTACATAGACAAAACCTACCTCCAGACAGAACTAAGGAGACATTACATAGACAAAACCTACCTCCAGACAGAACTAAGGAGACATTACATAGACAAAACCTACCTCCAGACAGAACTAAGGAGACATTACATAGACAAAACCTACCTCCAGACAGAACTAAGGAGACATTACATAGACAAAACCTACCTCCAGAGAGACTAAGGAGACATTACATAGACAAAACCTACCTCCAGACAGAACTAAGGAGACATTACATAGACAAAACCTACTTCCAGACAGAACTAAGGAGACATTACATAGACAAAACCTACCTCCAGACAGAACTAAGGAGACATTACATAGACAAAACCTACCTCCAGACAGAACTAAGGAGACATTACATAGACAAAACCTACCTCCAGAGAGACTAAGGAGACATTACATAGACAAAACCTACCTCCAGACAGAACTAAGGAGACATTACATAGACAAAACCTACCTCCAGACAGAACTAAGGAGACATTACATAGACAAAACCTACCTCCAGAGAGACTAAGGAGACATTACATAGACAAAACCTACCTCCAGACAGAACTAAGGAGACATTACATAGATAAAACCTACCTCCAGACAGAACTAAGGAGACATTACATAGACAAAACCTACCTCCAGACAGAACTAAGGAGACATTACATAGACAAAACCTACCTCCAGAGAGACTAAGGAGACATTACATAGATAAAACCTACCTCCAGACAGAACTAAGGAGACATTACATAGACAAAACCTACCTCCAGAGAGACTAAGGAGACATTACATAGACAAAACTTACCTCCAGACAGCACTAAGGAGACATTACATAGACAAAACCTACCTCCAGACAGAACTAAGGAGACATTACATAGACAAAACCTACCTCCAGAGAGACTAAGGAGACATTACATAGACAAAACCTACCTCCAGACAGAACTAAGGAGACATTACATAGATAAAACCTACCTCCAGAGAGACTAAGGAGACATTACATAGACAAAACCTACCTCCAGACAGAACTAAGGAAACATTACATAGACAAAACCTACCTCCAGAGAGAACTAAGGAGACATTACATAGACAAAACCTACCTCCAGACAGAACTAAGGAAACATTACATAGATAAAACCTACCTCCAGACAGAACTAAGGAGACATTACATAGACAAAACCTACCTCCAGAGAGACTAAGGAGACATTACATAGATAAAACCTACCTCCAGACAGAACTAAGGAGACATTACATAGACAAAACCTACCTCCAGACAGAACTAAGGAGACATTACATAGATAAAACCTAGACAAAACCTACCTCCAGAGAGAACTAAAGAGACATTACATAGATAAAACAAACCTCCAGACAGAACTAAGGAGACATTACATAGATAAAACCTACCTCTAGACAGAACTAAGGAGACATTACATAGACAAAACCTACCTCCAGAGAGACTACGGAGACATTACATAGACAAAACCTACCTCCAGACAGCACTAAGGAGACATTACATAGACAAAACCTACCTCCAGACAGAACTAAGGAGACATTACATAGACAAAACCTACCTCCAGACAGAACTAAGGAGACATTACATAGACAAAACCTACCTCCAGAGAGAACTAAGGAGACATTACATAGACAAAACCTACCTCCAGAGAGACTAAAGAGACATTACATAGACAAAACCTACCTCCAGAGAGACTAAGGAGACATTACATAGACAAAACCTACCTCCAGAGAGACTAAGGAGACATTACATAGACAAAACCTACCTCCAGACAGAACTAAGGAGACATTACATAGACAAAACCTACCTCCAGACAGAACTAAGGAGACATTACATAGATAAAACCTACCTTCAGAAATAACTAAGGAGACATTACATAGACAAAACCTACCTCCAGACAGAACTAAGGAGACATTACATAGACAAAACCTACCTCCAGACAGAACTAAGGAGACATTACATAGATAAAACCTACCTTCAGGCAGAACTAAGGAGACATACATAGACAAAACCTACCTCCAGAGAGACTAAGGAGACATTACATAGACAAAACCTACCTCCAGACAGAACTAAGGAGACATACATAGATAAAACCTACCTCCAGAGAGACTAAGGAGACATTACATAGACAAAACCTACCTCCAGAGAGACTAAGGAGACATTACATAGACAAAACCTACCTCCAGAGAGACTAAGGAGACATTACATAGACAAAACCTACCTCTAGACAGAACTAAGGAGATATACATAGTCAAAACCTACCTCCAGAGAGACTAAGGAGACATTACATAGACAAAACCAACCTCTAGACAGAACTAAGGAGACATTACATAGACAAAACCTACCTCCAGAGAGACTAAGGAGACATTACATAGACAAAACCTACCTCCAGACAGAACTAAGGAGACATTACATAGACAAAACCTACCTCCAGAGAGACTAAGGAGACATTACATAGATAAAACCTACCTCCAGACAGAATTTAGGAGACATTACATAGACAAAACCTACCTTCAGGCAGAACTAAGGAGACATACATAGATAAAACCTACCTCCAGACAGAACTAAGGAGACATTACATAGACAAAACCTACCTCCAGAGAGACTAAGGAGACATTACATAGACAAAACCTACCTCCAGACAGAACTAAGGAGACATTACATAGACAAAACCTACCTCCAGACAGAACTAAGGAGACATTACATAGACAAAACCTACCTCCAGACAGAACTAAGGAGACATTACATAGACAAAACCTACCTCCAGACAGAACTAAGGAGACATTACATAGACAAAACCTACCTCCAGACAGAACTAAGGAGACATACATAGATAAAACATACCTCTAGACAGAACTAAGGAGACATTACATAGACAAAACCTACCTCCAGAGAGACTAAGGAGACATTACATAGATAAAACCTACCTCCAGACAGAACTAAGGAGACATTACATAGACAAAACCTACCTCCAGAGAGACTAAGGAGACATTACATAGATAAAACCTACCTCCAGACAGAACTAAGAAGACATTACATAGACAAAACCTACCTCCAGACAGAACTAAGGAGACATTACATAGACAAAACCTACCTCCAGACAGAACTAAGGAGACATTACATAGACAAAACCTACCTCCAGACAGAACTAAGGAGACATTGCATAGACAAAACCTACCTCCAGACAGAACTAAGGAGACATACATAGATAAAACATACCTCTAGACAGAACTAAGGAGACATTACATAGACAAAACCTATGTCCAGAGAGACTAAGGAGACATTACATAGACAAAACCTACCTCCAGACAGAACTAAGGAGACATTACATAGACAAAACCTACCTCAAGAGAGAACTAAGGAGACATTACATAGACAAAACCTACCTCCAGACAGAACTAAGGAGACATTACATAGACAAAACCTACCTCCAGACAGAACTAAGGAGACATTACATAGACAAAACCTACCTCCAGAGAGACTAAGGAGACATTACATAGACAAAACCTACCTCCAGACAGAACTAAGGAGACATTACATAGACAAAACCTACCTCCAGACAGAACTAAGGAGACATTACATAGATAAAACCTACCTCCAGAGAGACTAAGGAGACGTTACATAGACAAAACCTACCTCCAGAGAGACTAAGGAGACATTACATAGACAAAACCTACCTCCAGACAGAACTAAGGAGACATTACATAGACAAAACCTACCTCCAGAGAGACTAAGGAGACATTACATAGACAAAACCTACCTCCAGACAGAACTAAGGAGACATTACATAGATAAAACCTACCTCCAGAGAGACTAAGGAGACATTACATAGACAAAACCTACCTCCAGACAGAACTAAGGAAACATTACATAGACAAAACCTACCTCCAGAGAGAACTAAGGAGACATTACATAGACAAAACCTACCTCCAGACAGAACTAAGGAAACATTACATAGATAAAACCTACCTCCAGACAGAACTAAGGAGACATTACATAGACAAAACCTACCTCCAGAGAGACTAAGGAGACATTACATAGATAAAACCTACCTCCAGACAGAACTAAGGAGACATTACATAGACAAAACCTACCTCCAGACAGAACTAAGGAGACATTACATAGATAAAATCTAGACAAAACCTACCTCCAGAGAGAACTAAGGAGACATTACATAGATAAAACAAACCTCCAGACAGAACTAAGGAGACATTACATAGATAAAACCTACCTCTAGACAGAACTAAGGAGACATTACATAGACAAAACCTACCTCCAGAGAGACTAAGGAGACATTACATAGACAAAACCTACCTCCAGACAGAACTAAGGAGACATTACATAGACAAAACCTACCTCCAGACAGAACTAAGGAGACATTACATAGACAAAACCTACCTCCAGACAGAGCTAAGGAGACATTACATAGACAAAACCTACCTCCAGAGAGACTAAGGAGACATTACATAGACAAAACCTACCTCCAGACAGAACTAAGGAGACATTACATAGACAAAACCTACCTCCAGACAGAACTAAGGAGACATTACATAGACAAAACCTACCTCCAGACAGAACTAAGGAGACATTACATAGACAAAACCTACCTCCAGACAGAACTAAGGAGACATTACATAGACAAAACCTACCTCCAGACAGAACTAAGGAGACATTACATAGACAAAACCTACCTCCAGACAGAACTAAGGAGACATTACATAGACAAAACCTACCTCCAGACAGAACTAAGGAGACATTACATAGACAAAACCTACCTCCAGACAGAACTAAGGAGACATACATAGATAAAACATACCTCTAGACAGAACTAAGGAGACATTACATAGACAAAACCTACCTCCAGAGAGACTAAGGAGACATTACATAGATAAAACCTACCTCCAGACAGAACTAAGGAGACATTACATAGACAAAACCTACCTCCAGAGAGACTAAGGAGACATTACATAGATAAAACCTACCTCCAGACAGAACTAAGGAGACATTACATAGACAAAACCTACCTCCAGACAGAACTAAGGAGACATTACATAGACAAAACCTACCTCCAGACAGAACTAAGGAGACATTACATAGACAAAACCTACCTCCAGACAGAACTAAGGAGACATTACATAGACAAAACCTACCTCCAGACAGAACTAAGGAGACATACATAGATAAAACATACCTCTAGACAGAACTAAGGAGACATTACATAGACAAAACCTATGTCCAGAGAGACTAAGGAGACATTACATAGACAAAACCTACCTCCAGACAGAACTAAGGAGACATTACATAGACAAAACCTACCTCCAGAGAGAACTAAGGAGACATTACATAGACAAAACCTACCTCCAGACAGAACTAAGGAGACATTACATAGACAAAACCTACCTCCAGACAGAACTAAGGAGACATACATAGATAAAACATACCTCTAGACAGAACTAAGGAGACATTACATAGACAAAACCTACCTCCAGAGAGACTAAGGAGACATTACATAGATAAAACCTACCTCCAGACAGAACTAAGGAGACATTACATAGACAAAACCTACCTCCAGAGAGACTAAGGAGACATTACATAGATAAAACCTACCTCCAGACAGAACTAAGGAGACATTACATAGACAAAACCTACCTCCAGACAGAACTAAGGAGACATTACATAGACAAAACCTACCTCCAGACAGAACTAAGGAGACATTACATAGACAAAACCTACCTCCAGACAGAACTAAGGAGACATTACATAGACAAAACCTACCTCCAGACAGAACTAAGGAGACATACATAGATAAAACATACCTCTAGACAGAACTAAGGAGACATTACATAGACAAAACCTATGTCCAGAGAGACTAAGGAGACATTACATAGACAAAACCTACCTCCAGACAGAACTAAGGAGACATTACATAGACAAAACCTACCTCCAGAGAGAACTAAGGAGACATTACATAGACAAAACCTACCTCCAGACAGAACTAAGGAGACATTACATAGACAAAACCTACCTCCAGACAGAACTAAGGAGACATTTTAAGACAAAACCTACCTCCAGAGAGACTAAGGAGACATTACATAGACAAAACCTACCTCCAGACAGAACTAAGGAGACATTACATAGACAAAACCTACCTCCAGACAGAACTAAGGAGACATTACATAGATAAAACCTACCTCCAGAGAGACTAAGGAGACATTACATAGACAAAACCTACCTCCAGATAGACTAAGGAGACATTACATAGACAAAACCTACCTCCAGACAGAAGTAAGGAGACATTACATAGACAAAACCTACCTCCAGAGAGACTAAGGAGACATTACATAGAGAAAACCTACCTCCAGACAGAACTAAGGAGACATTACATAGATAAAACCTACCTCCAGAGAGACTAAGGAGACATTACATAGACAAAACCTACCTCCAGACAGAACTAAGGAAACATTACATAGACAAAACCTACCTCCAGAGAGAACTAAGGAGACATTACATAGACAAAACCTACCTCCAGACAGAACTAAGGAAACATTACATAGATAAAACCTACCTCTAGACAGAACTAAGGAGACATTACATAGACAAAACCTACCTCCAGAGAGACTAAGGAGACATTACATAGATAAAACCTACCTCCAGACAGAACTAAGGAGACATTACATAGATAAAACCTACCTCCAGACAGAACTAAGGAGACATTACATAGATAAAACCTAGACAAAACCTACCTCCAGAGAGAACTAAGGAGCCATTACATAGATAAAACAAACCTCCAGACAGAACTAAGGAGACATTACATAGATAAAACCTACCTCTAGACAGAACTAAGGAGACATTACATAGACAAAACCTACCTCCAGAGAGACTAAGGAGACATTACATAGACAAAACCTACCTCCAGACAGAACTAAGGAGACATTACATAGACAAAACCTACCTCCAGACAGAACTAAGGAGACATTACATAGACAAAACCTACCTCCAGACAGAACTAAGGAGACATTACATAGACAAAACCTACCTCCAGAGAGAACTAAGGAGACATTACATAGACAAAACCTACCTCCAGAGAGACTAAGGAGACATTACATAGACAAAACCTACCTCCAGAGAGACTAAGGAGACATTACATAGACAAAACCTACCTCCAGAGAGACTAAGGAGACATTACATAGACAAAACCTACCTCCAGACAGAACTAAGGAGACATTACATAGACAAAACCTACCTCCAGACAGAACTAAGGAGACATTACATAGATAAAACCTACCTTCAGAAATAACTAAGGAGACATTACATAGACAAAACCTACCTCCAGACAGAACTAAGGAGACATTACATAGACAAAACCTACCTCCAGACAGAACTAAGGTGACATTACATAGATAAAACCTACCTTCAGGCAGAACTAAGGAGACATACATAGACAAAACCTACCTCCAGAGAGACTAAGGAGACATTACATAGACAAAACCTACCTCCAGACAGAACTAAGGAGACATACATAGATAAAACCTACCTCCAGAGAGACTAAGGAGACATTACATAGACAAAACCTACCTCCAGAGAGACTAAGGAGACATTACATAGACAAAACCTACCTCCAGAGAGACTAAGGAGACATTACATAGACAAAACCTACCTCTAGACAGAACTAAGGAGATATACATAGACAAAACCTACCTCCAGAGAGACTAAGGAGACATTACATAGACAAAACCAACCTCTAGACAGAACTAAGGAGACATTACATAGACAAAACCTACCTCCAGAGAGACTAAGGAGACATTACATAGACAAAACCTACCTCCAGACAGAACTAAGGAGACATTACATAGACAAAACCTACCTCCAGAGAGACTAAGGAGACATTACATAGATAAAACCTACCTCCAGACAGAACTAAGGAGACATTACATAGACAAAACCTACCTTCAGGCAGAACTAAGGAGACATACATAGATAAAACCTACCTCCAGACAGAACTAAGGAGACATTACATAGACAAAACCTACCTCCAGAGAGACTAAGGAGACATTACATAGACAAAACCTACCTCCAGACAGAACTAAGGAGACATTACATAGATAAAACCTACCTCCAGACAGAACTAAGGAGACATTACATAGATAAAACCTACCTCCAGAGAGACTAAGGAGACATTACATAGACAAAACCTACCTCCAGACAGAACTAAGGAAACATTACATAGACAAAACCTACCTCCAGAGAGAACTAAGGAGACATTACATAGACAAAACCTACCTCCAGACA
Source organism: Limnoperna fortunei (assembly GCA_944474755.1). Taxonomy (NCBI): domain Eukaryota; kingdom Metazoa; phylum Mollusca; class Bivalvia; order Mytilida; family Modiolidae; genus Limnoperna; species Limnoperna fortunei. Next base: position 110,288,690 of record OX104111.1, read on the forward strand.
GAACTAAGGAAACATTACATAGATAAAACCTACCTCCAGACAGAACTAAGGAGACATTACATAGACAAAACCTACCTCCAGAGAGACTAAGGAGACATTACATAGATAAAACCTACCTCCAGACAGAACTAAGGAGACATTACATAGACAAAACCTACCTCCAGACAGAACTAAGGAGACATTACATAGATAAAACCTAGACAAAACCTACCTCCAGAGAGAACTAAGGAGCCATTACATAGATAAAACATACCTCCAGACAGAACTAAGGAGACATTACATAGATAAAACCTACCTTCAGGCAGAACTAAGGAGACATTACATAGACAAAACCTACCTCCAGAGAGACTAAGGAGACATTACATAGACAAAACCTACCTCCAGACAGAACTAAGGAGACATTACATAGACAAAACCTACCTCCAGACAGAACTAAGGAGACATTACATAGACAAAACCTACCTCCAGACAGAACTAAGGAGACATTACATAGACAAAACCTACCTCCAGACAGAACTAAGGAGACATTACATAGACAAAACCTACCTCCAGAGAGACTAAGGAGACATTACATAGACAAAACCTACCTCCAGAGAGACTAAGGAGACATTACATAGACAAAACCTACCTCCAGAGAGACTAAGGAGACATTACATAGACAAAACCTACCTCCAGACAGAACTAAGGAGACATCACATAGACAAAACCTACCTCCAGACAGAACTAAGGAGACATTACATAGATAAAACCTACCTTCAGAAATAACTAAGGAGACATTACATAGACAAAACCTACCTCCAGACAGAACTAAGGAGACATTACATAGACAAAACCTACCTCCAGACAGAACTAAGGAGACATTACATAGATAAAACCTACCTTCAGGCAGAACTAAGGAGACATACATAGACAAAACCTACCTCCAGAGAGACTAAGGAGACATTACATAGACAAAACCTACCTCCAGACAGAACTAAGGAGACATACATAGATAAAACCTACCTCCAGAGAGACTAAGGAGACATTACATAGACAAAACCTACCTCCAGAGAGACTAAGGAGACATTACATAGACAAAACCAACCTCCAGAGAGACTAAGGAGACATTACATAGACAAAACCTACCTCTAGACAGAACTAAGGAGATATACATAGACAAAACCTACCTCCAGAGAGACTAAGGAGACATTACATAGACAAAACCAACCTCTAGACAGAACTAAGGAGACATTACATAGACAAAACCTACCTCCAGAGAGACTAAGGAGACATTACATAGACAAAACCTACCTCCAGACAGAACTAAGGAGACATTACATAGACAAAACCTACCTCCAGAGAGACTAAGGAGACATTACATAGATAAAACCTACCTCCAGACAGAACTAAGGAGACATTACATAGACAAAACCTACCTTCAGGCAGAACTAAGGAGACATACATAGATAAAACCTACCTCCAGACAGAACTAAGGAGACATTACATAGACAAAACCTACCTCCAGAGAGACTAAGGAGACATTACATAGACAAAACCTACCTCCAGATAGACTAAGGAGACATTACATAGACAAAACCTACCTCCAGACAGAAGTAAGGAGACATTACATAGACAAAACCTACCTCCAGAGAGACTAAGGAGACATTACATAGAGAAAACCTACCTCCAGACAGAACTAAGGAGACATTACATAGATAAAACCTACCTCCAGAGAGACTAAGGAGACATTACATAGACAAAACCTACCTCCAGACAGAACTAAGGAAACATTACATAGACAAAACCTACCTCCAGAGAGAACTAAGGAGACATTACATAGACAAAACCTACCTCCAGACAGAACTAAGGAAACATTACATAGATAAAACCTACCTCCAGACAGAACTAAGGAGACATTACATAGACAAAACCTACCTCCAGAGAGACTAAGGAGACATTACATAGATAAAACCTACCTCCAGACAGAACTAAGGAGACATTACATAGACAAAACCTACCTCCAGACAGAACTAAGGAGACATTACATAGATAAAACCTAGACAAAACCTACCTCCAGAGAGAACTAAGGAGCCATTACATAGATAAAACAAACCTCCAGACAGAACTAAGGAGACATTACATAGATAAAACCTACCTCTAGACAGAACTAAGGAGACATTACATAGACAAAACCTACCTCCAGAGAGACTAAGGAGACATTACATAGACAAAACCTACCTCCAGACAGAACTAAGGAGACATTACATAGACAAAACCTACCTCCAGACAGAACTAAGGAGACATTACATAGACAAAACCTACCTCCAGACAGAACTAAGGAGACATTACATAGACAAAACCTACCTCCAGAGAGAACTAAGGAGACATTACATAGACAAAACCTACCTCCAGAGAGACTAAGGAGACATTACATAGACAAAACCTACCTCCAGAGAGACTAAGGAGACATTACATAGACAAAACCTACCTCCAGAGAGACTAAGGAGACATTACATAGACAAAACCTACCTCCAGACAGAACTAAGGAGACATTACATAGACAAAACCTACCTCCAGACAGAACTAAGGAGACATTACATAGATAAAACCTACCTTCAGAAATAACTAAGGAGACATTACATAGACAAAACCTACCTCCAGACAGAACTAAGGAGACATTACATAGACAAAACCTACCTCCAGACAGAACTAAGGAGACATTACATAGATAAAACCTACCTTCAGGCAGAACTAAGGAGACATACATAGACAAAACCTACCTCCAGAGAGACTAAGGAGACATTACATAGACAAAACCTACCTCCAGACAGAACTAAGGAGACATACATAGATAAAACCTACCTCCAGAGAGACTAAGGAGACATTACATAGACAAAACCTACCTCCAGAGAGACTAAGGAGACATTACATAGACAAAACCTACCTCCAGAGAGACTAAGGAGACATTACATAGACAAAACCTACCTCTAGACAGAACTAAGGAGATATACATAGACAAAACCTACCTCCAGAGAGACTAAGGAGACATTACATAGACAAAACCTACCTCCAGACAGAACTAAGGAGACATTACATAGACAAAACCTACCTCCAGAGAGACTAAGGAGACATTACATAGACAAAACCTACCTCCAGACAGAACTAAGGAGACATTACATAGACAAAACCTACCTCCAGAGAGACTAAGGAGACATTACATAGATAAAACCTACCTCCAGACAGAACTAAGGAGACATTACATAGACAAAACCTACCTTCAGGCAGAACTAAGGAGACATACATAGATAAAACCTACCTCCAGACAGAACTAAGGAGACATTACATAGACAAAACCTACCTCCAGAGAGACTAAGGAGACATTACATAGACAAAACCTACCTCCAGACAGAACTAAGGAGACATTACATAGATAAAACCTACCTCCAGACAGAACTAAGGAGACATTACATAGATAAAACCTACCTCCAGAGAGACTAAGGAGACATTACATAGACAAAACCTACCTCCAGACAGAACTAAGGAAACATTACATAGACAAAACCTACCTCCAGAGAGAACTAAGGAGACATTATATAGACAAAACCTACCTCCAGACAGAACTAAGGAAACATTACATAGATAAAACCTACCTCCAGACAGAACTAAGGAGACATTACATAGACAAAACCTACCTCCAGAGAGACTAAGGAGACATTACATAGATAAAACCTACCTCCAGACAGAACTAAGGAGACATTACATAGACAAAACCTACCTCCAGACAGAACTAAGGAGACATTACATAGATAAAACCTAGACAAAACCTACCTCCAGAGAGAACTAAGGAGCCATTACATAGATAAAACAAACCTCCAGACAGAACTAAGGAGACATTACATAGATAAAACCTACCTCTAGACAGAACTAAGGAGACATTACATAGACAAAACCTACCTCCAGAGAGACTAAGGAGACATTACATAGACAAAACCTACCTCCAGACAGAACTAAGGAGACATTACATAGACAAAACCTACCTCCAGACAGAACTAAGGAGACATTACATAGACAAAACCTACCTCCAGACAGAACTAAGGAGACATTACATAGACAAAACCTACCTCCAGAGAGAACTAAGGAGACATTACATAGACAAAACCTACCTCCAGAGAGACTAAGGAGACATTACATAGACAAAACCTACCTCCAGAGAGACTAAGGAGACATTACATAGACAAAACCTACCTCCAGAGAGACTAAGGAGACATTACATAGACAAAACCTACCTCCAGACAGAACTAAGGAGACATTACATAGACAAAACCTACCTCCAGACAGAACTAAGGAGACATTACATAGATAAAACCTACCTTCAGGCAGAACTAAGGAGACATTACATAGACAAAACCTACCTCCAGACAGAACTAAGGAGACATTACATAGACAAAACCTACCTCCAGACAGAACTAAGGAGACATTACATAGATAAAACCTACCTTCAGGCAGAACTAAGGAGACATACATAGACAAAACCTACCTCCAGAGAGACTAAGGAGACATTACATAGACAAAACCTACCTCCAGACAGAACTAAGGAGACATACATAGATAAAACCTACCTCCAGAGAGACTAAGGAGACATTACATAGACAAAACCTACCTCCAGAGAGACTAAGGAGACATTACATAGACAAAACCTACCTCCAGAGAGACTAAGGAGACATTACATAGACAAAACCTACCTCTAGACAGAACTAAGGAGATATACATAGACAAAACCTACCTCCAGAGAGACTAAGGAGACATTACATAGACAAAACCAACCTCTAGACAGAACTAAGGAGACATTACATAGACAAAACCTACCTCCAGAGAGACTAAGGAGACATTACATAGACAAAACCTACCTCCAGACAGAACTAAGGAGACATTACATAGACAAAACCTACCTCCAGAGAGACTAAGGAGACATTACATAGATAAAACCTACCTCCAGACAGAACTAAGGAGACATTACATAGACAAAACCTACCTTCAGGCAGAACTAAGGAGACATACATAGATAAAACCTACCTCCAGACAGAACTAAGGAGACATTACATAGACAAAACCTACCTCCAGAGAGACTAAGGAGACATTACATAGACAAAACCTACCTCCAGACAGAACTAAGGAGACATTACATAGACAAAACCTACCTCCAGACAGAACTAAGGAGACATTACATAGACAAAACCTACCTCCAGACAGAACTAAGGAGACATTACATAGACAAAACCTACCTCCAGACAGAACTAAGGAGACATTACATAGACAAAACCTACCTCCAGACAGAACTAAGGAGACATACATAGATAAAACATACCTCTAGACAGAACTAAGGAGACATTACATAGACAAAACCTACCTCCAGAGAGACTAAGGAGACATTACATAGATAAAACCTACCTCCAGACAGAACTAAGGAGACATTACATAGACAAAACCTACCTCCAGAGAGACTAAGGAGACATTACATAGATAAAACCTACCTCCAGACAGAACTAAGGAGACATTACATAGACAAAACCTACCTCCAGACAGAACTAAGGAGACATTACATAGACAAAACCTACCTCCAGACAGAACTAAGGAGACATTACATAGACAAAACCTACCTCAAGACAGAACTAAGGAGACATTACATAGACAAAACCTACCTCCAGACAGAACTAAGGAGACATACATTGATAAAACATACCTCTAGACAGAACTAAGGAGACATTACATAGACAAAACCTATGTCCAGAGAGACTAAGGAGACATTACATAGACAAAACCTACCTCCAGACAGAACTATGGAGACATTACATAGACAAAACCTACCTCCAGAGAGAACTAAGGAGACATTACATAGACAAAACCTACCTCCAGACAGAACTAAGGAGACATTACATAGACAAAACCTACCTCCAGACAGAACTAAGGAGACATTACATAGACAAAACCTACCTCCAGAGAGACTAAGGAGACATTACATAGACAAAACCTACCTCCAGAGAGAATAGGAGACATTACATAGACAAAACCTACCTCCAGACAGACTAAGGAGACATTACATAGATAAAACCTACCTCCAGAGAGACTAAGGAGACATTACATAGACAAAACCTACCTCCAGACAGAACTAAGGAGACATTACATAGACAAAACCTACCTCCAGACAGAACTAAGGAGACATTACATAGACAAAACCTACCTCCAGAAAGACTAAGGAGACATTACATAGATAAAACCTACCTCCAGGCAGAACTAAGGAGACATTACATAGACAAAACCTACCTCCAGAGAGACTAAGGAGACATTACATAGATAAAACCTACCTCCAGAGAGACTAAGGAGACATTACATAGACAAAACCTACCTCCAGACAGAACTAAGGAGACATTACATAGACAAAACCTACCTCCAGACAGAACTAAGGAGACATTACATAGACAAAACCTACCTCCAGAGAGACTAAGGAGACATTACATAGACAAAACCTACCTCCAGACAGAACTAAGGAGACATTACATAGATAAAACCTACCTCCAGAGAGACTAAGGAGACATTACATAGATAAAACCTACCTCCAGACAGAACTAAGGAGACATACATAGACAAAACCTACCTCCAGACAGAACTAAGGAGACATTACATAGATAAAACCTACCTCCAGACAGAACTAAGGAAACATTACATAGACAAAACCTACCTCCAGACAGAACTAAGGAAACATTACATAGACAAAACTTACCTCCAGACAGAACTAAGGAGACATTACATAGACAAAACCTACCTCCAGACAGAACTAAGGAGACATACATAGATAAAACATACCTCTAGACAGAACTAAGGAGACATTACATAGATAAAACCTACCTCCAGAGAGACTTAGGAGACATTACATAGACAAAACCTACCTCCAGACAGAACTAAGGAGACATTACATAGACAAAACCTACCTCCAGAGAGACTAAGGAGACATTACATAGACAAAACCTACCTCCAGACAGAACTAAGGAGACATTACATAGACAAAACCTACCTCCAGACAGAACTAAGGAGACATTACATAGACAAAACCTACCTCCAGAGAGAACTAAGGAGACATTACATAGACAAAACCTACCTCCAGAGAGACTAAGGAGACATTACATAGACAAAACCTACCTCCAGACAGAACTAAGGAGACATTACATAGACAAAACCTACCTCCAGAGAGACTAAGGAGACATTACATAGACAAAACCTACCTCCAGACAGAACTAAGGAGACATTACATAGACAAAACCTACCTCCAGACAGAACTAAGGAGACATTACATAGACAAAACCTACCTCCAGACAGAACTAAGGAGACATTACATAGACAAAACCTACCTCCAGACAGAACTAAGGAGACATTACATAGACAATACCTACCTCCAGAGAGACTAAGGAGACATTACATAGACAAAACCTACCTCCAGACAGAACTAAGGAGACATTACATAGACAAAACCTACCTCCAGACAGAACTAAGGAGACATTACATAGACAAAACCTACCTCCAGACAGAACTAAGGAGACATTACATAGACAAAACCTACCTCCAGAGAGACTAAGGAGACATTACATAGACAAAACCTACCTCCAGACAGAACTAAGGAGACATTACATAGACAAAACCTACCTCCAGACAGAACTAAGGAGACATTACATAGATAAAACCTACCTCCAGACAGAACTAAGGAGACATTACATAGACAAAACCTACCTCCAGACAGAACTAAGGAGACATTACATAGACAAAACCTACCTCCAGAGAGACTAAGGAGACATTACATAGACAAAACCTACCTCCAGACAGACTAAGGAGACATTACATAGACAAAACCTACCTCCTGACAGAACTAAGGAGACATTACATAGACAAAACCTACCTCCAGAGAGACTAAGGAGACATTACATAGACAAAACCTACCTCCAGACAGAGTAAGGAGACATTACATAGACAAAACCTACCTCCAGACAGAACTAAGGAGACATTACATAGACAAAACCTACCTCCAGAGAGACTAAGGAGACATTACATAGATAAAACCTACCTCCAGACAGAACTAAGGAGACATTACATAGACAAAACCTACCTCCAGACAGAACTAAGGAGACATTACATAGACAAAACCTACCTCCAGACAGAACTAAGGAGACATTACATAGACAAAACCTACCTCCAGACAGACTAAGGAGACATTACATAGACAAAACCTACCTCCAGACAGAACTAAGGAGACATTACATAGACAAAACCTACCTCCAGAGAGACTAAGGAGACATTACATAGACAAAACCTACCTCCAGACAGACTAAGGAGACATTACATAGACAATACCTACCTCCAGACAGAACTAAGGAGACATTACATAGACAAAACCTACCTCCAGAGAGACTAAGGAGACATTACATAGATAAAACCTACCTCCAGAGAGACTAAGGAGACATTACATAGACAAAACCTACCTCCAGAGAGAACTAAGGAGACATTACATAGACAAAACCTACCTCCAGACAGAACTAAGGAGACATTACATAGACAAAATCTACCTCCAGAGAGACTAAGGAGACATTACATAGACAAAACCTACCTCCAGACAGAACTAAGGAGACATTACATAGACAAAACCTACCTCCAGAGAGACTAAGGAGACATTACATAGACAAAACCTACCTCCAGACAGAACTAAGGAGACATTACATAGACAAAACCTACCTCCAGAGAGACTAAGGAGACATTACTTAGATAAAACCTACCTCCAGAGAGACTAAGGAGACATTACATAGACAAAACCTACCTCCAGACAGAACTAAGGAGACATTACATAGATAAAACCTACCTCCAGACAGAACTAAGGAGACATTACATAGATAAAACCTACCTCCAGAGAGACTAAGGAGACATTACATAGACAAAACCTACCTCCAGACAGAACTAAGGAGACATTACATAGACAAAACCTACCTCCAGACAGAACTAAGGAGACATTACATAGACAAAACCTACCTCCAGAGAGACTAAGGAGACATTACATAGACAAAACCTACCTCCAGACAGAACTAAGGAGACATTACATAGACAAAACCTACCTCCAGACAGAACTAAGGAGATATACATAGACAAAACCTACCTCCAGAGAGACTATAAGGAGACATTACATAGACAAAACCTACCTCCAGAGAGACTAAGGAGACATTACATAGATAAAACCTACCTTCAGGCAGAACTAAGGAAATGCTACTGTTAACTAGTTATTTTGTTGTATTTTAACTACATGTCCATTTACTAATCATTTCTTCGGATAAACACATGCAAATATATTGGGAACAATTTTTCGTTTTTTAAAGTTTTGCTTATTTGCTATGTTTGCTTGAGTCGACTTTGACATAATTTAATTTTTACACTGAATTGTACAACTTATTTGTCATCTATGTTTTTATCACGTTGACAATTCCTTCAGCTTATAAACGACATACCATCAGATTAATTCTCTATCACAGCGATGTCGGCCAGAGTAAAGAAATACAATATTGGTTTCTTCGACTCGTTTAAAAAAATGTCGTAAATGATGTCCACGTTATTATTATCATTTTTTTGTGTTATCAGTTTTCAGGATATCTTCGATGTTTTTTGTCTTTTTTTTTCATAGTATCTTCGATGTTTTTTGTCTTTTTCTCATAGTATCTTCGATGTTTTTTTTGTCTTTTTCTCATAGTATCTTCGATGTTTTTTGTTTTTTTCTCATAGTATCTTCGATGTTTTATGTCTTTTTCATAGTATCTTCGATGTTTTATGTCTTTTTCTTAGTATCTTCGATGTTTTATGTCTTTATGTCTTTTTCATAGTATCTTTCCCGTTTTATGTCTTTTTGTGCAGTGTCTTCAATGTTTTGTGTCTTTTGGAGCTATTTCCATGTTGTGTGTCGTTGTTGGAGCTATATCCATGTATTATGTTGCTTTTTAGGGTATTCTCTATGTTTTTGTGTCGCTTTCAAAACCTTTTTTTCTGTGTATTTTCTATCTTTTATCGATTCTGTAGACTGCTTTTCAAGAAAATTGTTTTTTATTTGCTTTTATACAAATTTTGTAAATTTGAGCAGGTCTAAATTTACTGATATAATTAAATGCCTAATTTTAACCTAAATAAACAGAGATGTTATATATATATTGAAAACTTATATGCATGTATATTTATTTAAAAAAGAACATGCAACTGTTTCCCCCTGCAGTAAATAATCTAGGATAAATAACTCATAGAAAGCTATAAGATGTATATTTACATCTTGCTGCGTTTCCGACTTATTAGCATTATTTACAGCAGACGAGGCCCTGGGAGCAAAATACCAGCTATACAAAGATAAATAATAACATCATATTTGTTAAGCTCATCATTCAGACCGGGACTCGCAACTGCAAGAGGGGGATTTCCTAAATAAAACTTTTACATCCCCTCACACCCAATAATTCCCTAAATAAAACTTTTACATCCCCTGTAATCCAAATTTTTCAATTTTCCAGAGGACAGTACTGTATTGCGATGTCATCTGCTCACTACCGAATAACTGCGGTACAAAGTATTTCAGTTGATGCTTGCTAAATATTACCATACACGCTTAATTGTCAATGACATTATGTTTTAATTTTGTTGTTGTTATGTTAAATATTGAGACAGTTTGGTGAAAACAGTTGCAGGAATCGTAATAAACGTAAGTGGTTTCATATTTCAACATTTTATTAAGGCACATTTAAAACAAAACAATAACGTCGGCATATACAGCCAAAACCTACGACGAAACAATAACGACGCCATATAATACTAAGTCTTAAGATCGGAACAATAACGCCCGGCATCTACAACCAAAACTTAAAAGAACAATAACGCCGCGCGGTATCTACAACCAAGACTTGAGAACGGATCAATAACGCCAGCATCTACAACCAAGACTTAAGAACGGAACAATAACAACACCATCATCTACAACCAAGATTTAAGAATCGAACAATAACAACACCGTCATCTACAACCAATGCTTAAGAATGGAACAATAACGCAGAATTATACAACCAAGACTTAAGACAGAACAATAACGCCGCCATCTACAACCAAGATTTAAGAATGGAACCATAATGACGGCATCTGCAACCAAGACTTAAGAACGGAACATTAATGCCGGCATCTACAACCAAGACTTAAGAACGGAACAAGAACGCCTGACATCTACGACCAAATATTAAGAACGGGACAATAACGCCGTTATCTATAACAAAAACTTAAGAATGGAACAATAACTCCGGCATTTACAACCAAGACTTAAGAACGGAACAATAATGCCGGCATCTGCGACCAAGACTTAAAAACGGAGCAATAACGTAAGCATCTACAACCTAGATTTAGGAACGGAACAATAACGCCGACATCCACAATCAAGACTTGAGAATGAAACAATAACAACGCCGCCATCTACAACAAGACGTAATAATAGAACAATAACGCAGCATTATACAAGACTTAAGAACGGAACAATAACGCAGCCATCACAACCAAGACTAAGAACGGAACAATAACGCCGCCATTTACAACCAAGACTTAAGAGCGGAACGATAATGCCGGCATCTGCAACCAAGACTTACGAACAATAACTCCGGTGTATACAACTAAGACTTAAGAACAGAACAGTAACGCCAGCATCTACAACCAAGATTACGGAACGGAACAATAACGCCGGCATTTACAACCAAAACTAAAAAACGGAGCAATAACGCCGCCATCTACAACCAAAACTTAAGAATGGAACAATAACTCTGGCATCTACAACCAAGACTTAAGAACGGAACAATAACGCCTGACATCTACAACTAAATATTAAGAACGGAACAATAACGCCGGTATCTACAACCAAAACTTAAGAATGGAACAATAACTCCGGCTTCGACAACCAAGACTTAAGAATGAAACAATAACAACGCAGCCATCTACAACCAAGACGTAATAATGGAACAATAACGCAGCATTATACAACTAAGACTTGAGAAGAGAACAATAACGCCGCCATCACAATCAAGACTTAAGAACGGATAAATAACGCTCCCATCTACAACCAAGACTTAAGAACGGAACGACAATGCCGGCATCTACAACCAAGACTCAAGAACGGAACAATAACGCCGCCATCTACAACCAAGACTTAAGAACAGAGCAATAACACCAGCATCTACAACCAAGATTACGGAATGGAACAATAACTCCGGCATCTACAACCAAGACTTAAGAACGGAACAATAACGCCAGCATCTACAACCAAGATTTAGGAACGGAACAATAACGTCAGCATCTACAACCAAGATTTAAGAACGGAACAATAACTCGGTCATCAACAACCAAGACTTAAGAACGGAACAATATTGCCGGCATATATAATCAAGATTTAGGAACAGCACAATAACGCCGGCATCTACAACCAAGACTTAAGAACGGAACAAGAACGCCTGACATCTACAACTAAATATAAAGAACGGAACAATACCGCCGGTATCTACAACCAAAACTTAAGAATGGAACAATAACTCCGGCATTTACATCCAAGACATAAGAACGGAACAATAACGCCAGCATCTACAACCAAGATTTAGGAACGGAACAATAACAACACCATCTACAACGAAGACTTAAGAATGAAACAATAACAACGCCGCCATTTACAACCAAGACGTAATAATGGAACAATAACGCAGCATTATACACCAAGACTTAAGAAGGGAACAATAACGCCGCCATCACAACCAAAATTTAAGAACGGAACAATAACGCAGGTGTCTTCAACTAGGATTACGGAACGGACCAATAACGCCGGCATCTACAACCAAGACTTAAGAACGGAACAATAATGCCCGACATCTACAACTAAATATTAACAACGGAACAATAACACCGGTATCTACAACCAATACTTTAGAATGAAACAATAACTCCGGCAGCTACAGCCAAAACTTAAGAATGGAACAATAACTCCGGCATCTACAACCAAGACTTAAGAACGGACCAGTAACGCAGCCATCACAACCAAGACTTAAGAACGGAGCAATATCGCAGCCATCACAACCAAAACTTAAGAATGGAACAATAACTCCGGCTTCTACAACCAAGATTTAGGAACGGAACAATAACGACGGCATTACAACCAAGACTTAAGAATGGAACAATAACAACGCCGCCATCTACAACCAAGACGTAATAATGGAACAATAACGCAGCATTATACAACTAAGACTTAAGAAAAGAACAATAACGCAGCCATCACAACCAAGATTAAAGAACGTATAAATAACCCTGCCATCTACAACCAAGACTTAAGAGCGGAACGATAATGCCGGCATCTGCAACCAAGACTTACGAACAATAACTCCGGTGTATACAACTGAGACTTAAGAACAGAACAGTAACGCCAGCATCTACAACCAAGATTACGGAACGGAACAATAACGCTGGCATCTACAACCAAGACTAAAAAACGGAGCAATAACGCCGCCATCTACAACCAAAACTTAAGAATGGAACAATAACTCTGGCATCTACAACCAAGACTTAAGAACGGAACAATAACGCCTGACATCTACAACTAAATATTAAGAACGGAACAATAACGCCGGTATCTACAACCAAAACTAAAAAACGGAGCAATAACGCCGCCATCTACAACCAAAACTTAAGAATGGAACAATAACTCTGGCATCTACAACCAAAACTTAAGAATGGAACAATAACTCCGGCTTCGACAACCAAGACTTAAGAATGGAACAATAACAACGCCGCCATCTACAACCAAGACGTAATAATGAAACAATAACGCAGCATTATACAACCAAAACTTGAGAAGAGAACAATAACGCCGCCATCACAATCAAGACTTAAGAACGGATAAATAACGCTCCCATCTACATCCAAGACTTAAGAACGGAACGACAATGCCGGCATCTACAACCAAGACTCAAGAACGGAGCAATAACGCCGCCATCTACAACCAAGACTTAAGAACAGAGCAATAACACCAGCATCTACAACCAAGATTACGGAATGGAACAATAACTCCGGCATCTACAACCAAGACTTAAGAACGGAACAATAACGCCAGCATCTACAACCAAGATTTAGGAACGGAGCAATAACGCCAGCATCTACAACCAAGATTTAAGAACGGAACAATAACTCCGTCATCAACAACCAAGACTTAAGAACGGAACAATATTGCCGGCATCTATAAACAAGACTTAAGAACGGAACAATAACGCCAGCATCTATAACCAAGATTTAGGAACAGCACAATAACGCCGGCATCTACAACCAAGATTTAGGAACGGAACAATAACGCCAGCATCTACAACCAAGATTTAAGAACGGAACAATAACTCCGTCATCAGCAACCATGACTTAAGAACGGAACAATAATGCCAGCATCTATAAACAAGACTTAAGAACGGAACAATAACGCCAGCATCTACAACCAAGATTTAGGAACAGCACAATAACGCCGGCATCTACAACCAAGACTTAAGAAGGGAACAAGAACGCCTGACATCTACAACTAAATATAAAGAACGGAACAATACCGCCGGTATCTGCAACCAAAACTTAAGAATGGAACAATAACTCCGGCATTTACATCCAAGACATAAGAACGGAACAATAACGCCAGCATCTACAACCAAGATTTAGGAACGGAACAATAACAACACCATCTACAACGAAGGCTTAAGAATGAAACAATAACAACGCCGCCATCTACAACCAAGACGTAATAATGGAACAATAACGCAGCATTATACACCAAGACTTAAGAAGGGAACAATAACGTGGCCATCACAACCAAAATTTAAGAACGGAACAATAACGCAGGTGTCTACAACTAGGATTACGGAACGGAACAATAACGCCGGCATCTACAACCAAGACTTAAGAACGGAACAATAATGCCCGACATCTACAACTAAATATTAACAACGGAACAATAACGCCGGTATCTACAACCAATACTTTAGAATGGAACAAATAACTCCGACATCTACAACCAAGACTTAAGAACGGAGCAGTAACGCAGCTATCACAACCAAGACTTAAGAACGGAGCAATAACGCAGCCATCACAACCAAGACTGAAGAACGGAACAATAACGCCGGTATCTACAACCAAACTTAAGAATGGAACAATAACTCCGGCATCTACAACCAAGACTTAAGAACGGGGCAATAACGCTAGCATCTACAACCAAGATTTAGGAACGGAACAATAACGCCGGCATCTACAACCAATACTTAAGAATGGAACAATAACAACACCGCCACCTACAACCTAGACTTAAGAACGGAACAATAACGCCGCCATCTACAAAAAAGACTTAAGAACGGAACAATAACGCCGCCATCTACAACCAAGACTTAAGAACGAAACAATAATGCCGCAATCTACAACCAAGACTTAAGAACTAAACAATAACGCCGCGATCTACAACCAAGACAAAAGAACGGAATAATAACAACGCCGCCATCTACAACCAAGACTTAAGAATGGAACAATAACTACGGCATATATAACCGGTCATTCAATTATTATAGTCAGGAATCTCTAATTTCTGTTAGTTCCGTCAGAGCGACCATAGTAGTTCAGTAAGTCGAATCAGGATTCTCAGATTTCCAGTTATTCACCCATGGCCAGTCGAGGCAGAATTTTTCTGTCATTTAGTCATTTGAGTTCTGGATCCCACATTTCTAGTCATTTACTCAGTCGAGTCAGAATTTTTCGGTCATTCAGTCAGTCGAGTTAGGGATCCCAGATTCTGTTCTTTGAGTAATTATGGTCGTAGTTCAGACGATGTTAAATGTCGATTTCCTATTTAGACATACGCCATGTATTCCTATATTTTATTTGAGTAAATACTTTATTTTCAATCATTTGCATTAATTATAACTGAAGGAGTTTTGTATCCCTTGATCTATACCCCATGCAAGTAAAACACAAAACATTGAAATGATGTTTGTTTCTACGGCTGCCTGTTACCATGTCACTTTGCTGCAATTGACGAACTGCTGAATTGTCACGTGTGATATTTTAATGTCTGTATAATAGGATGGATATTGAAATCATTATGATCAGAGATCAATATCCATCAACAATTGATGATACATCTGTTAACGTCAGTGTCTTCACATTACGGTGGGTAGTCATGCTGTTCAAAATAATAATCTTGTTCTTGTTTTAATAAAGAGCAATTTCACTTTGTTTGGACTGAAGTCTTAATTCTTTAATTATTTGTTTGCAGTATAAACAATGACTGAACCTTAATAACATCTCATAAATGTAATTAGCTGGTGGCTCAGAGTCCACGAAGTAAAAGGTGGCTCAGAGTCCACGAAGGAATAATTTAACAAAATCCAGGATGTGTATGATAAAAAAAGATGTTGGTAAAATTCCACAAATACCCAAAATTGCCAGGCAACACAATACTGAATCAAATACCCACTAAATACGTACCTAACCGGGGTCATTTATAACCTAAATGAAATATCTTTACCTATCGAAACTTTTAACGGGACATGACAACAAACCACATGGGCGATCTTTAGAACAAAAAAGTCATTTCTCTTTCAGAGTTTATTTTTAGTTCTTGTGCCATTATTTATTACAGATTAAGATATAAATTGTACCAACCGCAGCTTTCCAAATGTGAACCTTTACTGAGTTTGCATATCTGAGCACCGGATTCGAAATATGTAGAAAGACGATTGCCTTCAAAGAGAACAGCCTAAGTGCAATGATTCACGACATAGATTAAGCCTTAAGATTTATAACTTATGTGGTGCTTTTTTGTTTCGGAGTGCCAATGTAACATGTGTAAACAAACGTACATAACGTATGAAGCTATCCATTATATTTAATATATAGTTTCTGCTCTGAAGTTGAAAGAGTACATACTGTAATGGATTAGATATGATTCCGACATTTCGGGCCTCTCTCAAAGACATAATAATAACTCGAAAGCGAAAGAATTTAGAAAGAATTAAAGTAGGGTGACATATTCAGCTAATTTAAATTTATAACATCAAAATCTATAACCGTTGGTTTCTTGTTGGAGACGGGAACCAACAATGCGCGAGTACAAATGTTTATTAACAGCATATCATTTTTTGTCTTTTAAAATTGAATTTTACCCAAATTTTAACAATATTCCCACTATATAATTGTGTGCAGTTTGATTAAAGGAGGAGGTCGGAGCAATAGTGAAAAAACCTTCGACTTTTAGAGGAAAACTGACAATCGTTGTCAAACTCAAAACCTCAGTGTTGACATAATGCATGACTATCTACCTTAACTACTCGCCACCGAGGCTTCATTATGTAACACATCAAATAAGACGAGAGTTAAAAGATGCTTAACCTACGGAGGCCGATAAGGGCCACTAGACAAAAAATATATATATCGTAATTACGACAAACTATTTCGAAATACCGATTAATAATGGTACGTGAAACATATACTCCTTCATTTTGTGTTTGCTGTATTTATTCTTTTTCTCTGGGTGTGATCAATTCGCACTTTCGTTCTGGCTTTTATTAAATTTACTCCATTACCTCAGTGTGTGATCAGTGCCCTCTTACTCACTGGGTGTTAAGAATTAAGTTTCTCTTTCTCTGGTTGTGATTATTTTTTTACTTTTTCTCTGGTCATGATCAATTAATTCTTTTTCAGTGTGTGATCACTGTACTCTTTCTTTCTGTCTGTTATCAATTTACTCTCTCTGGTTGTGATTAATTTTTACTTTCTCTCTTGGTACATTCGATTTACTCCTTCTCTGTGTGTGATCAAGTTATTCTTTCTCTCCGGTTTTTTATTTATATATTTTCATCTGGATAAGATATATTTACTATTTTATCAAGGTCAAATCAATTTACTTTTTTTTCTTGGTAAAAATCAACGTATTTATTCTAGTGAAGATATTTACTTATTTTCCTCCACGTGAAAATTCATTTATGTCATTCTCGCGAAGAGGAGATTAATTAACAGTAAACTACGACACAATTAAATAGAGTAAAGTTTCTCTGGTCTCACAACGGCCGCACGATTAAATTCCAGGCCCGTAGATTTCCTTCGAGGTTTTTAGAAATATAATTTGGACAAAAGAGCATTCCATATTAAAAGAAATAAAATTTTGCTTTCCGAAATCAATGCTCAAAGTACCTTTAAGTATATTAAACATCGATTAATGCATACACTGTCATCATTTAATAATTCACTATGGGGTATTCATGTTTGTGATTTCAAGTAATGCTTTAATTGGAATATATACTGGCGACAGGGGAAATAACTATTGTTTACCATTTTCCCGTTTTTATGTGTTAATACCTATCAGTTCAAACATCATCATCCTATACATGAACGTTTCGGCCAAACAAATTCTGCGCTCTTTACTTATCATATTTGATCCAATCAGGCTGAGAGCAATGGTTCACTACTCATTTACAATGAGTACTTTTTGTCTATTTTGTTTTTGTTTATTGTTTGTTTATTCGCGGCTTATCTACACCTTCTGCTTTAAAGCTGTCCAGTTTTATTTGGTAGCAATTTAACCTATAGAGAGAAAACTGTCGAACTTCAGACAGGAAAACTTGTCATTTAAGGTTGGAGTCCGGAACACCCTGCCTACCCGGAACACCCTGCCTACCCGGAACACCCTGCCTACAGTAAGACAGAACTGACAACCTCAGTCCGGAACACCCTGCCTACAGTAAGACAGAACTGACAACCTCAGTCCGGAACACCCTGCCTACAGTAAGACAGAACTGACAACCTCAGTCCGGAACACCCTGCCTACAGTAAGACAGAACTGACAACCTCAGTCCGGAACACCCTGCCTACAGTAAGACAGAACTGACAACCTCAGTCCGGAACACCCTGCCTACGGTAAGACAGAACTGACAACCTCAGTCCGGAACACCCTGCCTACAGTAAGACAGAACTGACAACCTCAGTCCGGAACACCCTGCCTACAGTAAGACAGAACTGACAACCTCAGTCCGGAACACCCTGCCTACAGTAAGACAGAACTGACAACCTCAGTCCGGAACACCCTGCCTACAGTAAGACAGAACTGACAACCTCAGTCCGGAACACCCTGCCTACAGTAAGACAGAACTGACAACCTCAGTCCGGAACACCCTGCCTACAGTAAGACAGAACTGACAACCTCAGTCCGGAACACCCTGCCTACAGTAAGACAGAACTGACAACCTCAGTCCGGAACACCCTGCCTACAGTAAGACAGAACTGACAACCTCAGTCCGGAACACCCTGCCTACAGTAAGACAGAACTGACAATCTCAGTCCGGAACACCCTGCCTACAGTAAGACAGAACTGACAACCTCAGTGTTTACAGGCCACGCAGAGGATACTTCTGATCAGCATTGTAATAAGATGTATCCCCGATATACCACTGTCGGTTCTTCTGTTCTGTTGTTCTGATCAGCATTGTAATAAGGTGTATCCCAGATATACCACTGTCGGTTCTTCTGTTCTGTTGTTCTGATCAGCATTGCAATAAGGTGTATCCCAGATATACCACTGTCGGTTCTTCTGTCCTGTTGTTCTGATCAGCATTGTAATAAGATGTATCCCAGATATACCAGTGTCGGTACTTCTGTTCTGTTGTTCTGATCAGCATTGTAATAAGGTGTATCCCAGATATACCAGTGTCGGTACTTCTGTTCTGATCAGCATTGTAATAAGATGTATCCCCGATATACCACTGTCGGTACTTCTGTTCTGTTGTTCTGATCAGCATTGCAATAAGATGTATCCCAGATATACCACTGTCGGTTCTTCTGTTCTGTTGTTCTAATCAGCATTGTAATAAGGTGTAGCCCAGATATACCAGTGTCGGTACTTCTGTCCTGTTGCTCTGATCAGCCTTGTAATAAGGTGTAGCCCAGATATACCAGTGTCGGTACTTCTGTCCTGTTGTTCTGATCAGCATTGTAATAAGGTGTAGCCCAGATATACCAGTGTCGGTACTTCTGTCCTGTTGCTCTGATCAGCCTTGTAAAAAGGTGTAGCCCAGATATACCAGTGTCGGCACTTCTGTCCTGTTGCTCTGATCAGCCTTGTAATAAGGTGTAGCCCAGATATACCACTGTCGGTACTTCTGTCCTGTTGCTCTGATCAGCCTTGTAATAAGGTGTAGCCCAGATATACCAGTGTCGGTACTTCTGTCCTGTTGCTCTGATCAGCCTTGTAATAAGGTGTATCCCAGATATACCACTGTCGGTTCTTCTGTCCGGTTGTTCTGATCAGCATTGTAATAAGGTGTAGCCCAGATATACCACTGTCGGTTCTTCTGTTCTGTTGTTCTGATCAGCCTTGTAATAAGGTGTAGCCCAGATATACCACTGTCGGTACTTCTGTTCTGTTGTTCTGATCACCATTGCAATAAGATGTATCCCAGATATACCACCGTCGGTACTTCTGTTCTGATCAGCATTGTAATAAGGTGTATCCCAGATATACCAGTGTCGGTACTTCTGTTCTGTTGTTCTGATCAGCATTGTAATAAGATGTATCCCAGATATACCAGTGTCGGTACTTCTGTTCTGTTGTTCTGATCAGCCTTGTAATAAGGTGTAGCCCAGATATACCACTGTCGGTACTTCTGTTCTGTTGTTCTGATCACCATTGCAATAAGATGTATCCCAGATATACCACCGTCGGTACTTCTGTTCTGATCAGCATTGTAATAAGGTGTATCCCCGATATACCACTGTCGGTACTTCTGTTCTGTTGTTCTGATCAGCCTTGTAATAAGATGTATCCCAGATATACCACCGTCGGTACTTCTGTTCTGATCAGCATTGTAATAAGATGTATCCTAGATATACCACCGTCGGTACTTCTGTTCTGATCAGCATTGTAATAAGATGTATCCCAGATATACCACCGTCGGTACTTCTGTTCTGATCAGCATTGTAATAAGATGTATCCCAGATATACCACCGTCGGTACTTCTGTTCTGATCAGCATTGTAATAAGATGTATCCCAGATATACCACCGTCGGTACTTCTGTTCTGATCAGCATTGTAATAAGATGTATCCCAGATATACCACCGTCGGTACTTCTGTTCTGATCAGCATTGTAATAAGATGTATCCCCGATATACCAGTGTCGGTACTTCTGTCCTGTTGTTCTGATCAGCCTTGTAATAAGATGTATCCCAGATATACCACCGTCGGTACTTCTGTTCTGATCAGCATTGTAATAAGATGTATCCCAGATATACCACCGTCGGTACTTCTGTTCTGATCAGCATTGTAATAAGATGTATCCCAGATATACCAGTGTCGGTACTTCTGTCCTGTTGTTCTGATCAGCCTTGTAATAAGATGTATCCCAGATATACCACCGTCGGTACTTCTGTTCTGATCAGCATTGTAATAAGATGTATCCCCGATATACCACTGTCGGTACTTCTGTCCTGTTGTTCTGATAAGCATTGTAATAAGATGTATCCCAGATATACCACTGTCGGTACTTCTGTCCTGTTGTTCTGATAAGCATTGTAATAAGATGTATCCCCGATATACCACTGTCGGTACTTCTGTCCTGTTGTTCTGATAAGCATTGTAATAAGATGTATCCCAGATATACCACCGTCGGTACTTCTGTTCTGATCAGCATTGTAATAAGATGTATCCCAGATATACCACCGTCGGTACTTCTGTTCTGATCAGCATTGTAATAAGATGTATCCCAGATATACCACCGTCGGTACTTCTGTTCTGATCAGCATTGTAATAAGATGTATCCCAGATATACAACCGTCGGTACTTCTGTTCTGATCAGCATTGTAATAAGATGTATCCCAGATATACCACCGTCGGTACTTCTGTCCGGTTGTTCTGATCAGCATTGTAATAAGGTGTAGCCCAGATATACCAGTGTCGGTACTTCTGTTCTGTTGTTCTGATCAGCATTGTAATAAGATGTATCCCCGATATACCACTGTCGGTACTTCTGTCCGGTTGTTCTGATCAGCATTGTAATAAGATGTATCCCAGATATACCACTGTCGGTACTTCTGTTCTGATCAGCATTGTAATAAGATGTATCCCAGATATACAACCGTCGGTACTTCTGTCCTGTTGTTCTGATCAGCATTGTAATAAGGTGTAGCCCAGATATACCAGTGTCGGTACTTCTGTTCTGTTGTTCTGATCAGCATTGCAATAAGGTGTAGCCCAGATATACCAGTGTCGGTACTTCTGTTCTGTTGTTCTGATCAGCATTGTAATAAGATGTATCCCAGATATACCAGTGTCGGTACTTCTGTTCTGTTGTTCTGATCAGCCTTGTAATAAGATGTATCCCCGATATACCACTGTCGGTACTTCTGTCCTGTTGTTCTGATCAGCATTGTAATAAGATGTATCCCCGATATACCACTGTCGGTTCTTCTGTCCTGTTGTTCTGATCAGCCTTGTAATAAGATGTATCCCAGATATACCAGTGTCGGTACTTCTGTTCTGTTGTTCTGATCAGCATTGTAATAAGGTGTAGCCCCGATATACCACTGTCGGTACTTCTGTTCTGTTGTTCTGATCAGCATTGTAATAAGGTGTAGCCCCGATATACCAGTGTCGGTACTTCTGTTCTGTTGTTCTGATCAGCATTGTAATAAGGTGTATCCCAGATATACCATTGTCGGTTCTTCTGTTCTGTTGTTCTGATCAGCATTGTAATAAGATGTATCCCCGATATACCACTGTCGGTTCTTCTGTCCTGTTGTTCTGATCAGCCTTGTAATAAGATGTATCCCAGATATACCAGTGTCGGTACTTCTGTTCTGATCAGCACTGTAATAAGATGTATCCCAGATATACCAGTGTCGGTACTTCTGTTCTGATCAGCCTTGTAATAAGATGTATCCCAGATATACCAGTGTCGGTACTTCTGTTCTGATCAGCATTGTAATAAGATGTATCCCAGATATACCACCGTCGGTACTTCTGTTCTGATCAGCATTGTAATAAGATGTATCCCAGATATACAACCGTCGGTACTTCTGTCCTGTTGTTCTGATCAGCATTGTAATAAGGTGTAGCCCAGATATACCAGTGTCGGTACTTCTGTTCTGATCAGCATTGTAATAAGATGTATCCCAGATATACCAGTGTCGGTACTTCTGTTCTGATCAGCCTTGTAATAAGATGTATCCCAGATATACCAGTGTCGGTACTTCTGTTCTGATCAGCATTGTAATAAGATGTATCCCAGATATACCACCGTCGGTACTTCTGTTCTGATCAGCATTGTAATAAGATGTATCCCATATATACAACCGTCGGTACTTCTGTCCTGTTGTTCTGATCAGCATTGTAATAAGGTGTAGCCCAGATATACCAGTGTCGGTACTTCTGTTCTGTTGTTCTGATCAGCATTGCAATAAGGTGTAGCCCAGATATACCAGTGTCGGTACTTCTGTTCTGTTGTTCTGATCAGCATTGTAATAAGATGTATCCCAGATATACCACTGTCGGTTCTTCTGTCCTGTTGTTCTGATCAGCCTTGTAATAAGATGTATCCCAGATATACCAGTGTCGGTACTTCTGTTCTGTTGTTCTGATCAGCATTGTAATAAGATGTATCCCCGATATACCACTGTCGGTTCTTCTGTTCTGTTGTTCTGATCAGCATTGCAATAAGATGTATCCCCGATATACCACTGTCGGTACTTCTGTTCTGTTGTTCTGATCAGCATTGTAATAAGATGTATCCCCGATATACCACTGTCGGTCCTTCTGTTCTGTTGTTCTGATCAGCATTGCAATAAGGTGTATCCCAGATATATACCAGTGTCGGTACTTATGTTGTGTTGTTCTGATCAGCATTGTAATAAGATGTATCCCAGATATACCACTGTCGGTTCTTCTGTTCTGTTGTTCTGATCAGCATTGCAATAAGATGTATCCCAGATATACCACTGTCGGTTCTTCTGTTCTGTTGTTCTGATCAGCATTGTAATAAGATGTATCCCAGATATACCACTGTCGGTTCTTCTGTCCGGTTGTTCTGATCAGCATTGCAATAAGGTGTATCCCAGATATACCAGTGTCGGTACTTCTGTTCTGATCAGCATTGTAATAAGATGTATCCCAGATATACCAGTGTCGGTTCTTCTGTTCTGTTGTTCTGATCAGCATTGTAATAAGATGTATCCCAGATATACCACTGTCGGTTCTTCTGTTCTGTTGTTCTGGTCAGCATTGTAATAAGATGTATCACTGATATACCACCGTCGGTACTTCTGTCCGGTTGTTCTGATTAGCCTTGTAATAAGGTGTAGCCCAGATATACCAGTGTCGGTACTTCTGTCCGGTTGTTCTGATCAGCCTTGTAATAAGGTGTAGCCCAGATATACCACTGTCGGTACTTCTGTCCTGTTGCTCTGATCAGCATTGTAATAAGGTGTAGCCCAGATATACCACTGTCGGTACTTCTGTCCTGTTGCTCTGATCAGCATTGTAATAAGGTGTAGCCCAGATATACCAGTGTCGGTACTTCTGTCCTGTTGCTCTGATCAGCATTGTAATAAGGTGTAGCCCAGATATACCAGTGTCGGTACTTCTGTTCTGTTGTTCTGATCAGCATTGTAATAAGATGTATCCCCGATATACCACTGTCGGTTCTTCTGTCCTGTTGTTCTGATCAGCCTTGTAATAAGATGTATCCCAGATATACCAGTGTCGGTACTTCTGTTCTGATCAGCACTGTAATAAGATGTATCCCAGATATACCAGTGTCGGTACTTCTGTTCTGATCAGCCTTGTAATAAGATGTATCCCAGATATACCAGTGTCGGTACTTCTGTTCTGATCAGCATTGTAATAAGATGTATCCCAGATATACCACCGTCGGTACTTCTGTTCTGATCAGCATTGTAATAAGATGTATCCCAGATATACAACCGTCGGTACTTCTGTCCTGTTGTTCTGATCAGCATTGTAATAAGGTGTAGCCCAGATATACCAGTGTCGGTACTTCTGTTCTGATCAGCATTGTAATAAGATGTATCCCAGATATACCAGTGTCGGTACTTCTGTTCTGATCAGCCTTGTAATAAGATGTATCCCAGATATACCAGTGTCGGTACTTCTGTTCTGATCAGCATTGTAATAAGATGTATCCCAGATATACCACCGTCGGTACTTCTGTTCTGATCAGCATTGTAATAAGATGTATCCCAGATATACAACCGTCGGTACTTCTGTCCTGTTGTTCTGATCAGCATTGTAATAAGGTGTAGCCCAGATATACCAGTGTCGGTACTTCTGTTCTGTTGTTCTGATCAGCATTGCAATAAGGTGTAGCCCAGATATACCAGTGTCGGTACTTCTGTTCTGTTGTTCTGATCAGCATTGTAATAAGATGTATCCCAGATATACCACTGTCGGTTCTTCTGTCCTGTTGTTCTGATCAGCCTTGTAATAAGATGTATCCCAGATATACCAGTGTCGGTACTTCTGTTCTGTTGTTCTGATCAGCATTGTAATAAGATGTATCCCCGATATACCACTGTCGGTTCTTCTGTTCTGTTGTTCTGATCAGCATTGCAATAAGATGTATCCCCGATATACCACTGTCGGTACTTCTGTTCTGTTGTTCTGATCAGCATTGTAATAAGATGTATCCCCGATATACCACTGTCGGTACTTCTGTTCTGTTGTTCTGATCAGCATTGCAATAAGGTGTATCCCAGATATATACCAGTGTCGGTACTTATGTTGTGTTGTTCTGATCAGCATTGTAATAAGATGTATCCCAGATATACCACTGTCGGTTCTTCTGTTCTGTTGTTCTGATCAGCATTGCAATAAGATGTATCCCAGATATACCACTGTCGGTTCTTCTGTTCTGTTGTTCTGATCAGCATTGTAATAAGATGTATCCCAGATATACCACTGTCGGTTCTTCTGTCCGGTTGTTCTGATCAGCATTGCAATAAGGTGTATCCCAGATATACCAGTGTCGGTACTTCTGTTCTGATCAGCATTGTAATAAGATGTATCCCAGATATACCAGTGTCGGTTCTTCTGTTCTGTTGTTCTGATCAGCATTGTAATAAGATGTATCCCAGATATACCACTGTCGGTTCTTCTGTTCTGTTGTTCTGGTCAGCATTGTAATAAGATGTATCACTGATATACCACCGTCGGTACTTCTGTCCGGTTGTTCTGATTAGCCTTGTAATAAGGTGTAGCCCAGATATACCAGTGTCGGTACTTCTGTCCGGTTGTTCTGATCAGCCTTGTAATAAGGTGTAGCCCAGATATACCACTGTCGGTACTTCTGTCCTGTTGCTCTGATCAGCATTGTAATAAGGTGTAGCCCAGATATACCACTGTCGGTACTTCTGTCCTGTTGCTCTGATCAGCATTGTAATAAGGTGTAGCCCAGATATACCAGTGTCGGTACTTCTGTCCTGTTGCTCTGATCAGCATTGTAATAAGGTGTAGCCCAGATATACCAGTGTCGGTACTTCTGTTCTGTTGTTCTGATCAGCATTGTAATAAGGTGTAGCCCAGATATACCAGTGTCGGTACTTCTGTCCTGTTGCTCTGATCAGCATTGTAATAAGGTGTAGCCCAGATATACCACTGTCGGTACTTCTGTTCTGTTGTTCTGATCAGCATTGTAATAAGGTGTATCCCAGATATACCAGTGTCGGTACTTCTGTCCGGTTGTTCTGATCAGCCGTGTAATAAGGTGTAGCCCAGATATACCACTGTCGGTTCTTCTGTTCTGTTGTTCTGATCAGCCTTGTAATAAGGTGTAGCCCAGATATACCACTGTCGGTACTTCTGTTCTGTTGTTCTGATCAGCATTGTAATAAGGTGTAGCCCAGATATACCACTGTCGGTACTTCTGTCTTGTTGTTCTGATCAGCATTGTAATAAGGTGTAGCCCAGATATACCAGTGTCGGTACTTCTGTTCTGTTGTTCTGATCAGCATTGTAATAAGGTGTAGCCCAGATATACCACTGTCGGTACTTCTGTCCTGTTGTTCTGATCAGCATTGTAATAAGGTGTATCCCAGATATACCAGTGTCGGTACTTCTGTTCTGATGTTCTGATCAGCCTTGTAATAAGATGTATCCCAGATATACCAGTGTCGGTACTTCTGTCCTGTTGTTCTGATCAGCATTGTAATAAGGTGTATCCCAGATATACCACTGTCGGTACTTCTGTTCTGATCAGCATTGTAATAAGTTGTATCCCAGATATACCAGTGTCGGTACTTCTGTTCTGTTGTTCTGATCAGCATTGTAATAAGGTGTATCCCAGATATACCAGTGTCGGTACTTCTGTTCTGATGTTCTGATCAGCCTTGTAATAAGATGTATCCCAGATATACCAGTGTCGGTACTTCTGTTCTGATGTTCTGATCAGCCTTGTAATAAGATGTATCCCAGATATACCAGTGTCGGTACTTCTGCCCTGTTGTTCTGATCAGCCTTGTAATAAGGTGTAGCCCAGATATACCACTGTCGGTACTTCTGTCCTGTTGTTCTGATCAGCATTGTAATAAGGTGTAGCCCAGATATACCACTGTCGGTACTTCTGTCCTGTTGTTCTGATCAGCATTGTAATAAGATGTATCCCCGATATACCACCGTCGGTACTTCTGTTCTGTTGTTCTGATCAGCCTTGTAATAAGGTGTATCCCCGATATACCACCGTCGGTACTTCTGTTCTGTTGTTCTGATCAGCATTGCAATAAGATGTATCCCAGATATACCAGTGTCGGTACTTCTGTTCTGTTGTTCTGATCAGCATTGTAATAAGGTGTATCCCCGATATACCACTGTCGGTACTTCTGTTCTGTTGTTCTGATCAGCATTGTAATAAGGTGTATCCCCGATATACCACCGTCGGTACTTCTGTTCTGTTGTTCTGATCAGCATTGTAATAAGGTGTATCCCCGATATACCACTGTCGGTACTTCTGTTCTTTTGTTCTGATCAGCATTGTAATAAGGTGTATCCCAGATATACCACCGTCGGTACTTCTGTTCTGTTGTTCTGATCAGCATTGCAATAAGATGTATCCCAGATATACCAGTGTCGGTACTTCTGTTCTGTTGTTCTGATCAGCATTGTAATAAGGTGTATCCCAGATATACCACCGTCGGTACTTCTGTTCTGTTGTTCTGATCAGCATTGTAATAAGGTGTAGCCCAGATATACAACTGTCGGTACTTCTGTTCTGTTGTTCTGATCAGCCTTGTAATAAGATGTATCCCAGATATACCACTGTCGGTTCTTCTGTTCTGTTGTTCTGATCAGCATTGTAATAAGGTGTACCCCAGATATACCACTGTCGGTTCTTCTGTTCTGTTGTTCTGATCAGCCTTGTAATAAGATGTATCCCAGATATACCACTGTCGGTTCTTCTGTTCTGTTGTTCTGATCAGCATTGTAATAAGGTGTACCCCAGATATACCACTGTCGGTTCTTCTGTTCTGTTGTTCTGATCAGCATTGTAATAAGATGTATCCCAGATATACCAGTGTCGGTACTTCTGTTGTTCTGATCAGCATTGTAATAAGGTGTAGCCCAGATATACCACTGTCGGTACTTCTGTTCTGTTGTTCTGATCAGCATTGCAATAAGATGTATCCCAGATATACCAGTGTCGGTACTTCTGTTCTGTTGTTCTGATCAGCCTTGTAATAAGATGTATCCCAGATATACCACTGTCGGTTCTTCTGTTCTGTTGTTCTGATCAGCATTGTAATAAGGTGTACCCCAGATATACCAGTGTCGGTACTTCTGTTCTGATCAGCATTGTAATAAGATGTATCCCAGATATACCAGTGTCGGTACTTCTGTTGTTCTGATCAGCATTGTAATAAGGTGTAGCCCAGATATACCACTGTCGGTACTTCTGTTCTGTTGTTCTGATCAGCATTGTAATAAGATGTATCCCAGATATACCACTGTCGGTACTTCTGTTCTGTTGTTCTGATCAGCATTGTAATAAGATGTATCCCAGATATACCGGTGTCGGTACTTCTGTTCTGATCAGCATTGTAATAAGGTGTATCCCAGATATACCACCGTCGGTACTTCTGTTCTGATCAGCATTGTAATAAGGTGTATCCCAGATATACCACTGTCGGTTCTTCTGTTCTGTTGTTCTGATCAGCATTGTAATAAGGTGTACCCCAGATATACCACTGTCGGTACTTCTGTTCTGTTGTTCTGATCAGCATTGTAATAAGATGTATCCCCGATATACCACTGTCGGTACTTCTGTCCGGTTGTTCTGATCAGCCTTGTAATAAGGTGTATCCCAGATATACCACCGTCGGTACTTCTGTTCTGATCAGAATTGTAATAAGGTGAAGCCCAGATATACCACCGTCGGTACTTCTGTCCGGTTGTTCTGATCAGCCGTGTAATAAGGTGTAGCCCAGAAATACCAGTGTCCGTACTTCTGTCCGGTTGTTCTGATCAGCATTGTAATAAGGTGTATCCCAGATATACCAGTGTCGGTACTTCTGTTCTGTTGTTCTGATCAGCATTGTAATAAGGTGTATCCCAGATATACCAGTGTCGGCACTTCTGTTCTGTTGTTCTGATCAGCATTGTAATAAGGTGTATCCCAGATATACCAGTGTCGGTACTTCTGTTCTGTTGTTCTGATCAGCATTGTAATAAGGTGTATCCCCGATATACCAGTGTCGGTACTTCTGTCCTGTTGTTCTGATCAGCATTGTAATAAGGTGTAGCCCAGATATACCAACGTAGGTACTTCTGTTCGGTTGTTCTGATCAGCATTGTAATAAGGTGTAGCCCAGATATACCAGTGTCGGTACTTCTGTCCGGTTGTTCTGATCAGCCTTGTAATAAGGTGTAGCCCAGATATACCACTGTCGGTACTTCTGTTCTGTTGTTCTGATCACCATTGCAATAAGATGTATCCCAGATATACCACCGTCGGTACTTCTGTTCTGATCAGCATTGTAATAAGGTGTATCCCAGATATACCAGTGTCGGTACTTCTGTTCTGTTGTTCTGATCAGCCTTGTAATAAGGTGTAGCCCAGATATACCTCTGTCGATACTTCTGTTCTGATCAGCATTGTAATAAGGTGTAGCCCAGATATACCACTGTCGGTACTTCTGCCCTGTTGTTCTGATCAGCCTTGTAATAAGGTGTAGCCCAGATATACCACTGTCGGTTCTTCTGTTCGGTTGTTCTGATCAGCATTGTAATAAGGTGTAGCCCAGATATACCAGTGTCGGTACTTCTGTCCGGTTGTTCTGATCAGCCTTGTAATAAGGTGTAGCCCAGATATACCACTGTCGGTACTTCTGTTCTGTTGTTCTGATCACCATTGCAATAAGATGTATCCCAGATATACCACCGTCGGTACTTCTGTTCTGATCAGCATTGTAATAAGGTGTATCCCAGATATACCAGTGTCGGTACTTCTGTTCTGTTGTTCTGATCAGCCTTGTAATAAGGTGTAGCCCAGATATACCACTGTCGATACTTCTGTTCTGATCAGCATTGTAATAAGGTGTAGCCCAGATATACCACTGTCGGTACTTCTGCCCTGTTGTTCTGATCAGCCTTGTAATAAGGTGTAGCCCAGATATACCACTGTCGGTTCTTCTGTTCTGTTGTTCTGATCAGCCTTGTAATAAGGTGTAGCCCAGATATACCACTGTCGGTACTTCTGTTCTGATCAGCATTGTAATAAGGTGTATCCCAGATATACCAGTGTCGGTACTTCTGTTCTGTTGTTCTGATCAGCATTGTAATAAGATGTATCCCAGATATACCAGTGTCGGTACTTCTGTTCTGATCAGCATTGTAATAAGGTGTATCCCCGATATACCACTGTCGGTACTTCTGTTCTGTTGTTCTGATCAGCCTTGTAATAAGATGTATCCCAGATATACCACCGTCGGTACTTCTGTTCTGATCAGCATTGTAATAAGATGTATCCCAGATATACCACCGTCGGTACTTCTGTTCTGATCAGCATTGTAATAAGATGTATCCCAGATATACCACCGTCGGTACTTCTGTTCTGATCAGCATTGTAATAAGATGTATCCCAGATATACCACTGTCGGTACTTCTGTTCTGATCAGCATTGTAATAAGATGTATCCCAGATATACCAGTGTCGGTACTTCTGTTCTGTTGTTCTGATCAGCATTGTAATAAGGTGTAGCCCAGATATACCACTGTCGGTACTTCTGTTCTGTTGTTCTGATCAGCATTGTAATAAGGTGTAGCCCAGATATACCACTGTCGGTACTTCTGTTCTGTTGTTCTGATCAGCATTGTAATAAGATGTATCCCAGATATACCACCGTCGGTACTTCTGTTCTGATCAGCATTGTAATAAGATGTATCCCAGATATACCAGTGTCGGTACTTCTGTTCTGTTGTTCTGATCAGCATTGTAATAAGGTGTAGCCCAGATATACCACTGTCGGTACTTCTGTTCTGTTGTTCTGATCAGCATTGTAATAAGGTGTAGCCCAGATATACCACTGTCGGTACTTCTGTTCTGTTGTTCTGATCAGCATTGTAATAAGATGTATCCCAGATATACCAGTGTCGGTACTTCTGTTCTGTTGTTCTGATCAGCATTGCAATAAGATGTAGCCCAGATATACCACTGTCGGTACTTCTGTCCGGTTGTTCTGATCAGCATTGTAATAAGATGTATCCCAGATATACCAGTGTCGGTACTTCTGTTCTGTTGTTCTGATCAGCATTGCAATAAGGTGTAGCCCAGATATACCACTGTCGGTACTTCTGTTCTGTTGTTCTGATCAGCATTGTAATAAGATGTATCCCAGATATACCACTGTCGGTACTTCTGTTCTGTTGTTCTGATCAGCATTGTAATAAGATGTATCCCAGATATACCACCGTCGGTACTTCTGTTCTGATCAGCATTGTAATAAGATGTATCCCAGATATACCAGTGTCGGTACTTCTGTTCTGTTGTTCTGATCAGCCTTGTAATAAGTTGTATCCCAGATATACCAGTGTCGGTACTTCTGTTCTGATCAGCATTGTAATAAGTTGTATCCCAGATATACCACTGTCTGTACTTCTGTCAGGTTGTTCTGATCAGCATTGTAATAAGGTGTAGCCCAGATATACCAGTGTCGGTACTTCTGTCCGGTTGTTCTGATCAGCATTGTAATAAGGTGTAGCCCAGATATACCAGTGTCGGTACTTCTGTTCTGATCAGCATTGTAATAAGTTGTATCCCAGATATACCAGTGTCGGTACTTCTGTTCTGATCAGCATTGTAATAAGTTGTATCCCAGATATACCAGTGTCGGTACTTCTGTTCTGATCAGCATTGCAATAAGATGTAGCCCAGATATACCACTGTCGGTTGTTCTGTCCGGTTGTTCTGATCAGCATTGTAATAAGGTGTAGCCCAGATATACCAGTGTCGGTACTTCTGTTCTGATCAGCATTGTAATAAGGTGTAGCCCAGATATACCAGTGTCGGTACTTCTGTTCTGTTGTTCTGATCAGCATTGTAATAAGGTGTATCCCAGATATACCAGTGTCGGTACTTCTGTTCTGATCAGCATTGTAATAAGGTGTATCCCAGATATACCAGTGTCGGTACTTCTGTTCTGATCAGCATTGTAATAAGGTGTAGCCCAGATATACCAGTGTCGGTACTTCTGTTCTGTTGTTCTGATCAGCA
Organism: Limnoperna fortunei; assembly: GCA_944474755.1. NCBI lineage: Eukaryota > Metazoa > Mollusca > Bivalvia > Mytilida > Modiolidae > Limnoperna > Limnoperna fortunei. Next base: position 110,321,524 of record OX104111.1, read on the forward strand.
TTGTAATAAGATGTATCCCAGATATACCACTGTCGGTACTTCTATTCTGTTGTTCTGATCAGCATTGTAATAAGGTGTAGCCCAGATATACCACCGTCGGTACTTCTGTTCTGATCAGCATTGTAATAAGATGTATCCCAGATATACCACCGTCGGTACTTCTGTTCTGATCAGCATTGTAATAAGATGTATCCCAGATATACCACCGTCGGTACTTCTGTTCTGATCAGCAATGTAATAAGATGTATCCCAGATATACAACCGTCGGTACTTCTGTTCTGATCAGCATTGTAATAAGGTGTATCCCAGATATACCACTGTCGGTCCTTCTGTTCTGTTGTTCTGATCAGCATTGTAATAAGATGTAGCCCAGATATACCACTGTCGGTACTTCTGTTCTGTTGTTCTGATCAGCATTGTAATAAGATGTAGCCCAGATATACCACTGTCGGTACTTCTGTTCTGTTGTTCTGATCAGCATTGTAATAAGATGTAGCCCAGATATACCACTGTCGGTTCTTCTGTCCTGTTGTTCTGATCAGCCTTGTAATAAGGTGTATCCCAGATATACCACTGTCGGTACTTCTGTCCGGTTGTTCTGATCAGCATTGTAATAAGGTGTATCCCAGATATACCAGTGTCGGTACTTCTGTTCTGATCAGCATTGTAATAAGGTGTAGCCCAGATATACCAGTGTCGGTACTTCTGTTCTGATCAGCATTGCAATAAGGTGTATCCCAGATATACCAGTGTCGGTACTTCTGTTCTGATCAGCATTGCAATAAGGTGTATCCCAGATATACCAGTGTCGGTACTTCTGTTCTGATCAGCATTGTAATAAGGTGTATCCCAGATATACCAGTGTCGGTACTTCTGTTCTGTTGTTCTGATCAGCATTGTAATAAGATGTATCCCAGATATACCAGTGTCGGTACTTCTGTTCTGATCAGCATTGTAATAAGGTGTAGCCCAGATATACCAGTGTCGGTACTTCTGTTCTGTTGTTCTGATCAGCATTGTAATAAGTTGTATCCCAGATATACCACTGTCGGTTCTTCTGTCCTGTTGTTCTGATCAGCATTGTAATAAGATGTATCCCCGATATACCACTGTCGGTTCTTCTGTCCTGTTGTTCTGATCAGCCTTGTAATAAGATGTATCCCAGATATACCACTGTCGGTTCTTCTGTCCGGTTGTTCTGATCAGCATTGTAATAAGATGTATCCCCGATATACCACTGTCGGTTCTTCTGTCCTGTTGTTCTGATCAGCCTTGTAATAAGATGTATCCCAGATATACCAGTGTCGGTTCTTCTGTCCGGTTGTTCTGATCAGCATTGCAATAAGGTGTATCCCAGATATACCAGTGTCGGTACTTCTGTTCTGATCAGCATTGTAATAAGATGTATCCCAGATATACCAGTGTCGGTTCTTCTGTTCTGTTGTTCTGATCAGCATTGTAATAAGATGTATCCCAGATATACCACTGTCGGTTCTTCTGTTCTGTTGTTCTGATCAGCATTGTAATAAGATGTATCACTGATATACCACCGTCGGTACTTCTGTCCGGTTGTTCTGATTAGCCTTGTAATAAGGTGTAGCCCAGATATACCAGTGTCGGTACTTCTGTCCGGTTGTTCTGATCAGCCTTGTAATAAGGTGTAGCCCAGATATACCACTGTCGGTACTTCTGTCCTGTTGCTCTGATCAGCATTGTAATAAGGTGTAGCCCAGATATACCACTGTCGGTACTTCTGTCCTGTTGCTCTGATCAGCATTGTAATAAGGTGTAGCCCAGATATACCAGTGTCGGTACTTCTGTCCTGTTGCTCTGATCAGCATTGTAATAAGGTGTAGCCCAGATATACCACTGTCGGTACTTCTGTTCTGTTGTTCTGATCAGCATTGTAATAAGGTGTAGCCCAGATATACCAGTGTCGGTACTTCTGTCCTGTTGCTCTGATCAGCATTGTAATAAGGTGTAGCCCAGATATACCACTGTCGGTACTTCTGTTCTGTTGTTCTGATCAGCATTGTAATAAGGTGTAGCCCAGATATACCAGTGTCGGTACTTCTGTCCGGTTGTTCTGAGCAGCCGTGTAATAAGGTGTAGCCCAGATATACCACCGTCGGTTCTTCTGTTCTGTTGTTCTGATCAGCCTTGTAATAAGGTGTAGCCCAGATATACCACTGTCGGTACTTCTGTTCTGTTGTTCTGATCAGCATTGTAATAAGGTGTAGCCCAGATATACCACTGTCGGTACTTCTGTCCTGTTGTTCTGATCAGCATTGTAATAAGGTGTATCCCAGATATACCAGTGTCGGTACTTCTGTTCTGATGTTCTGATCAGCCTTGTAATAAGATGTATCCCAGATATACCAGTGTCGGTACTTCTGTTCTGATGTTCTGATCAGCCTTGTAATAAGATGTATCCCAGATATACCAGTGTCGGTACTTCTGCCCTGTTGTTCTGATCAGCCTTGTAATAAGATGTATCCCAGATATACCAGTGTCGGTACTTCTGTTCTGATGTTCTGATCAGCATTGTAATAAGATGTAGCCCAGATATACCACTGTCGGTACTTCTGTTCTGTTGTTCTGATCAGCATTGTAATAAGATGTAGCCCAGATATACCACTGTCGGTACTTCTGTTCTGTTGTTCTGATCAGCATTGTAATAAGGTGTAGCCCAGATATACCAGTGTCGGTACTTCTGTTCGGTTGTTCTGATCAGCATTGTAATAAGGTGTAGCCCAGATATACCAGTGTCGGTACTTCTGTTCTGATCAGCATTGTAATAAGGTGTAGCCCAGATATACCAGTGTCGGTACTTCTGTTCTGTTGTTCTGATCAGCATTGTAATAAGATGTATCCCAGATATACCAGTGTCGGTACTTCTGTTCTGATCAGCATTGTAATAAGGTGTAGCCCAGATATACCAGTGTCGGTACTTCTGTTCTGTTGTTCTGATCAGCATTGTAATAAGTTGTATCCCAGATATACCACTGTCGGTTCTTCTGTCCTGTTGTTCTGATCAGCATTGTAATAAGATGTATCCCCGATATACCACTGTCGGTTCTTCTGTCCTGTTGTTCTGATCAGCCTTGTAATAAGATGTATCCCAGATATACCACTGTCGGTTCTTCTGTCCGGTTGTTCTGATCAGCATTGTAATAAGATGTATCCCCGATATACCACTGTCGGTTCTTCTGTCCTGTTGTTCTGATCAGCCTTGTAATAAGATGTATCCCAGATATACCAGTGTCGGTTCTTCTGTCCGGTTGTTCTGATCAGCATTGCAATAAGGTGTATCCCAGATATACCAGTGTCGGTACTTCTGTTCTGATCAGCATTGTAATAAGATGTATCCCAGATATACCAGTGTCGGTTCTTCTGTTCTGTTGTTCTGATCAGCATTGTAATAAGATGTATCCCAGATATACCACTGTCGGTTCTTCTGTTCTGTTGTTCTGATCAGCATTGTAATAAGATGTATCACTGATATACCACCGTCGGTACTTCTGTCCGGTTGTTCTGATTAGCCTTGTAATAAGGTGTAGCCCAGATATACCAGTGTCGGTACTTCTGTCCGGTTGTTCTGATCAGCCTTGTAATAAGGTGTAGCCCAGATATACCACTGTCGGTACTTCTGTCCTGTTGCTCTGATCAGCATTGTAATAAGGTGTAGCCCAGATATACCAGTGTCGGTACTTCTGTCCTGTTGCTCTGATCAGCATTGTAATAAGGTGTAGCCCAGATATACCACTGTCGGTACTTCTGTTCTGTTGTTCTGATCAGCATTGTAATAAGGTGTAGCCCAGATATACCAGTGTAGGTACTTCTGTCCGGTTGTTCTGATCAGCCGTGTAATAAGGTGTAGCCCAGATATACCACTGTCGGTTCTTCTGTTCTGTTGTTCTGATCAGCCTTGTAATAAGGTGGAGCCCAGATATACCACTGTCGGTACTTCTGTTCTGTTGTTCTGATCAGCATTGTAATAAGGTGTAGCCCAGATATACCACTGTCGGTACTTCTGTCTTGTTGTTCTGATCAGCATTGTAATAAGGTGTAGCCCAGATATACCAGTGTCGGTACTTCTGTTCTGTTGTTCTGATCAGCATTGTAATAAGGTGTAGCCCAGATATACCACTGTCGGTACTTCTGTCCTGTTGTTCTGATCAGCATTGTAATAAGGTGTATCCCAGATATACCAGTGTCGGTACTTCTGTTCTGATGTTCTGATCAGCCTTGTAATAAGATGTATCCCAGATATACCAGTGTCGGTACTTCTGTTCTGATGTTCTGATCAGCCTTGTAATAAGATGTATCCCAGATATACCAGTGTCGGTACTTCTGCCCTGTTGTTCTGATCAGCCTTGTAATAAGGTGTAGCCCAGATATACCACTGTCGGTACTTCTGTCCTGTTGTTCTGATCAGCATTGTAATAAGATGTATCCCCGATATACCACCGTCGGTACTTCTGTTCTGTTGTTCTGATCAGCCTTGTAATAAGGTGTATCCCCGATATACCACTGTCGGTACTTCTGTTCTGTTGTTCTGATCAGCATTGTAATAAGGTGTATCCCCGATATACCACCGTCGGTACTTCTGTTCTGTTGTTCTGATCAGCATTGCAATAAGATGTATCCCAGATATACCAGTGTCGGTACTTCTGTTCTGTTGTTCTGATCAGCATTGTAATAAGGTGTATCCCCGATATACCACTGTCGGTACTTCTGTTCTGTTGTTCTGATCAGCATTGTAATAAGGTGTATCCCCGATATACCACCGTCGGTACTTCTGTTCTGTTGTTCTGATCAGCCTTGTAATAAGGTGTATCCCCGATATACCACCGTCGGTACTTCTGTTCTGTTGTTCTGATCAGCCTTGTAATAAGGTGTATCCCCGATATACCACTGTCGGTACTTCTGTTCTGTTGTTCTGATCAGCATTGTAATAAGGTGTATCCCCGATATACCACCGTCGGTACTTCTGTTCTGTTGTTCTGATCAGCATTGCAATAAGATGTATCCCAGATATACCACTGTCGGTTCTTCTGTCCGGTTGTTCTGATCAGCATTGTAATAAGGTGTCCCCCAGATATACCACCGTCGGTACTTCTGTTCTGTTGTTCTGATCAGCATTGTAATAAGGTGTAGCCCAGATATACAACTGTCGGTACTTCTGTTCTGTTGTTCTGATCAGCCTTGTAATAAGATGTATCCCAGATATACCACTGTCGGTTCTTCTGTTCTGTTGTTCTGATCAGCATTGTAATAAGGTGTACCCCAGATATACCACCGTCGGTACTTCTGTTCTGATCAGCATTGTAATAAGATGTATCCCAGATATACCACCGTCGGTACTTCTGTTCTGTTGTTCTGATCAGCATTGTAATAAGGTGTATCCCAGATATACCACCGTCGGTACTTCTGTTCTGTTGTTCTGATCAGCATTGTAATAAGGTGTAGCCCAGATATACAACTGTCGGTACTTCTGTTCTGTTGTTCTGATCAGCCTTGTAATAAGATGTATCCCAGATATACCACTGTCGGTTCTTCTGTTCTGATCAGCATTGTAATAAGGTGTAGCCCAGATATACCAGTGTCGGTACTTCTGTTCTGTTGTTCTGATCAGCATTGTAATAAGGTGTATCCCAGATATACCAGTGTCGGTACTTCTGTTCTGATCAGCATTGTAATAAGGTGTATCCCAGATATACCAGTGTCGGTACTTCTGTTCTGATCAGCATTGTAATAAGGTGTAGCCCAGATATACCAGTGTCGGTACTTCTGTTCTGTTGTTCTGATCAGCATTGTAATAAGATGTATCCCAGATATACCACTGTCGGTACTTCTATTCTGTTGTTCTGATCAGCATTGTAATAAGGTGTAGCCCAGATATACCACCGTCGGTACTTCTGTTCTGATCAGCATTGTAATAAGATGTATCCCAGATATACCACCGTCGGTACTTCTGTTCTGATCAGCATTGTAATAAGATGTATCCCAGATATACCACCGTCGGTACTTCTGTTCTGATCAGCAATGTAATAAGATGTATCCCAGATATACAACCGTCGGTACTTCTGTTCTGATCAGCATTGTAATAAGGTGTATCCCAGATATACCACTGTCGGTCCTTCTGTTCTGTTGTTCTGATCAGCATTGTAATAAGATGTAGCCCAGATATACCACTGTCGGTACTTCTGTTCTGTTGTTCTGATCAGCATTGTAATAAGATGTAGCCCAGATATACCACTGTCGGTACTTCTGTTCTGTTGTTCTGATCAGCATTGTAATAAGATGTAGCCCAGATATACCACTGTCGGTTCTTCTGTCCTGTTGTTCTGATCAGCCTTGTAATAAGGTGTATCCCAGATATACCACTGTCGGTACTTCTGTCCGGTTGTTCTGATCAGCATTGTAATAAGGTGTATCCCAGATATACCAGTGTCGGTACTTCTGTTCTGATCAGCATTGTAATAAGGTGTAGCCCAGATATACCAGTGTCGGTACTTCTGTTCTGATCAGCATTGCAATAAGGTGTATCCCAGATATACCAGTGTCGGTACTTCTGTTCTGATCAGCATTGCAATAAGGTGTATCCCAGATATACCAGTGTCGGTACTTCTGTTCTGATCAGCATTGTAATAAGGTGTATCCCAGATATACCAGTGTCGGTACTTCTGTTCTGTTGTTCTGATCAGCATTGTAATAAGATGTATCCCAGATATACCAGTGTCGGTACTTCTGTTCTGATCAGCATTGTAATAAGGTGTAGCCCAGATATACCAGTGTCGGTACTTCTGTTCTGTTGTTCTGATCAGCATTGTAATAAGTTGTATCCCAGATATACCACTGTCGGTTCTTCTGTCCTGTTGTTCTGATCAGCATTGTAATAAGATGTATCCCCGATATACCACTGTCGGTTCTTCTGTCCTGTTGTTCTGATCAGCCTTGTAATAAGATGTATCCCAGATATACCACTGTCGGTTCTTCTGTCCGGTTGTTCTGATCAGCATTGTAATAAGATGTATCCCCGATATACCACTGTCGGTTCTTCTGTCCTGTTGTTCTGATCAGCCTTGTAATAAGATGTATCCCAGATATACCAGTGTCGGTTCTTCTGTCCGGTTGTTCTGATCAGCATTGCAATAAGGTGTATCCCAGATATACCAGTGTCGGTACTTCTGTTCTGATCAGCATTGTAATAAGATGTATCCCAGATATACCAGTGTCGGTTCTTCTGTTCTGTTGTTCTGATCAGCATTGTAATAAGATGTATCCCAGATATACCACTGTCGGTTCTTCTGTTCTGTTGTTCTGATCAGCATTGTAATAAGATGTATCACTGATATACCACCGTCGGTACTTCTGTCCGGTTGTTCTGATTAGCCTTGTAATAAGGTGTAGCCCAGATATACCAGTGTCGGTACTTCTGTCCGGTTGTTCTGATCAGCCTGGTAATAAGGTGTAGCCCAGATATACCACTGTCGGTACTTCTGTCCTGTTGCTCTGATCAGCATTGTAATAAGGTGTAGCCCAGATATACCACTGTCGGTACTTCTGTCCTGTTGCTCTGATCAGCATTGTAATAAGGTGTAGCCCAGATATACCACTGTCGGTACTTCTGTCCTGTTGCTCTGATCAGCATTGTAATAAGGTGTAGCCCAGATATACCACTGTCGGTACTTCTGTTCTGTTGTTCTGATCAGCATTGTAATAAGGTGTAGCCCAGATATACCAGTGTCGGTACTTCTGTCCTGTTGCTCTGATCAGCATTGTAATAAGGTGTAGCCCAGATATACCACTGTCGGTACTTCTGTTCTGTTGTTCTGATCAGCATTGTAATAAGGTGTAGCCCAGATATACCAGTGTCGGTACTTCTGTCCGGTTGTTCTGAGCAGCCGTGTAATAAGGTGTAGCCCAGATATACCACTGTCGGTTCTTCTGTTCTGTTGTTCTGATCAGCCTTGTAATAAGGTGTAGCCCAGATATACCACTGTCGGTACTTCTGTTCTGTTGTTCTGATCAGCATTGTAATAAGGTGTAGCCCAGATATACCACTGTCGGTACTTCTGTCTTGTTGTTCTGATCAGCATTGTAATAAGGTGTAGCCCAGATATACCAGTGTCGGTACTTCTGTTCTGTTGTTCTGATCAGCATTGTAATAAGGTGTAGCCCAGATATACCACTGTCGGTACTTCTGTCCTGTTGTTCTGATCAGCATTGTAATAAGGTGTATCCCAGATATACCAGTGTCGGTACTTCTGTTCTGATGTTCTGATCAGCCTTGTAATAAGATGTATCCCAGATATACCAGTGTCGGTACTTCTGTTCTGATGTTCTGATCAGCCTTGTAATAAGATGTATCCCAGATATACCAGTGTCGGTACTTCTGCCCTGTTGTTCTGATCAGCCTTGTAATAAGATGTATCCCAGATATACCAGTGTCGGTACTTCTGTTCTGATGTTCTGATCAGCATTGTAATAAGATGTAGCCCAGATATACCACTGTCGGTACTTCTGTTCTGTTGTTCTGATCAGCATTGTAATAAGATGTAGCCCAGATATACCACTGTCGGTACTTCTGTTCTGTTGTTCTGATCAGCATTGTAATAAGGTGTAGCCCAGATATACCAGTGTCGGTACTTCTGTTCGGTTGTTCTGATCAGCATTGTAATAAGGTGTAGCCCAGATATACCAGTGTCGGTACTTCTGTTCTGATCAGCATTGTAATAAGGTGTAGCCCAGATATACCAGTGTCGGTACTTCTGTTCTGTTGTTCTGATCAGCATTGTAATAAGATGTATCCCAGATATACCAGTGTCGGTACTTCTGTTCTGATCAGCATTGTAATAAGGTGTAGCCCAGATATACCAGTGTCGGTACTTCTGTTCTGTTGTTCTGATCAGCATTGTAATAAGTTGTATCCCAGATATACCACTGTCGGTTCTTCTGTCCTGTTGTTCTGATCAGCATTGTAATAAGATGTATCCCCGATATACCACTGTCGGTTCTTCTGTCCTGTTGTTCTGATCAGCCTTGTAATAAGATGTATCCCAGATATACCACTGTCGGTTCTTCTGTCCGGTTGTTCTGATCAGCATTGTAATAAGATGTATCCCCGATATACCACTGTCGGTTCTTCTGTCCTGTTGTTCTGATCAGCCTTGTAATAAGATGTATCCCAGATATACCAGTGTCGGTTCTTCTGTCCGGTTGTTCTGATCAGCATTGCAATAAGGTGTATCCCAGATATACCAGTGTCGGTACTTCTGTTCTGATCAGCATTGTAATAAGATGTATCCCAGATATACCAGTGTCGGTTCTTCTGTTCTGTTGTTCTGATCAGCATTGTAATAAGATGTATCCCAGATATACCACTGTCGGTTCTTCTGTTCTGTTGTTCTGATCAGCATTGTAATAAGATGTATCACTGATATACCACCGTCGGTACTTCTGTCCGGTTGTTCTGATTAGCCTTGTAATAAGGTGTAGCCCAGATATACCAGTGTCGGTACTTCTGTCCGGTTGTTCTGATCAGCCTTGTAATAAGGTGTAGCCCAGATATACCACTGTCGGTACTTCTGTCCTGTTGCTCTGATCAGCATTGTAATAAGGTGTAGCCCAGATATACCAGTGTCGGTACTTCTGTCCTGTTGCTCTGATCAGCATTGTAATAAGGTGTAGCCCAGATATACCACTGTCGGTACTTCTGTTCTGTTGTTCTGATCAGCATTGTAATAAGGTGTAGCCCAGATATACCAGTGTAGGTACTTTTGTCCGGTTGTTCTGATCAGCCGTGTAATAAGGTGTAGCCCAGATATACCACTGTCGGTTCTTCTGTTCTGTTGTTCTGATCAGCCTTGTAATAAGGTGTAGCCCAGATATACCACTGTCGGTACTTCTGTTCTGTTGTTCTGATCAGCATTGTAATAAGGTGTAGCCCAGATATACAACTGTCGGTACTTCTGTCTTGTTGTTCTGATCAGCATTGTAATAAGGTGTAGCCCAGATATACCACTGTCGGTACTTCTGTCCTGTTGTTCTGATCAGCATTGTAATAAGGTGTATCCCAGATATACCAGTGTCGGTACTTCTGTTCTGATGTTCTGATCAGCCTTGTAATAAGATGTATCCCAGATATACCAGTGTCGGTACTTCTGTTCTGATGTTCTGATCAGCCTTGTAATAAGATGTATCCCAGATATACCAGTGTCGGTACTTCTGCCCTGTTGTTCTGATCAGCCTTGTAATAAGGTGTAGCCCAGATATACCACTGTCGGTACTTCTGTCCTGTTGTTCTGATCAGCATTGTAATAAGATGTATCCCCGATATACCACCGTCGGTACTTCTGTTCTGTTGTTCTGATCAGCCTTGTAATAAGGTGTATCCCCGATATACCACTGTCGGTACTTCTGTTCTGTTGTTCTGATCAGCATTGTAATAAGGTGTATCCCCGATATACCACCGTCGGTACTTCTGTTCTGTTGTTCTGATCAGCATTGCAATAAGATGTATCCCAGATATACCAGTGTCGGTACTTCTGTTCTGTTGTTCTGATCAGCATTGTAATAAGGTGTATCCCCGATATACCACTGTCGGTACTTCTGTTCTGTTGTTCTGATCAGCATTGTAATAAGGTGTATCCCCGATATACCACCGTCGGTACTTCTGTTCTGTTGTTCTGATCAGCCTTGTAATAAGGTGTATCCCCGATATACCACCGTCGGTACTTCTGTTCTGTTGTTCTGATCAGCCTTGTAATAAGGTGTATCCCCGATATACCACTGTCGGTACTTCTGTTCTGTTGTTCTGATCAGCATTGTAATAAGGTGTATCCCCGATATACCACCGTCGGTACTTCTGTTCTGTTGTTCTGATCAGCATTGCAATAAGATGTATCCCAGATATACCACTGTCGGTTCTTCTGTCCGGTTGTTCTGATCAGCATTGTAATAAGGTGTACCCCAGATATACCACCGTCGGTACTTCTGTTCTGTTGTTCTGATCAGCATTGTAATAAGGTGTAGCCCAGATATACAACTGTCGGTACTTCTGTTCTGTTGTTCTGATCAGCCTTGTAATAAGATGTATCCCAGATATACCACTGTCGGTTCTTCTGTTCTGTTGTTCTGATCAGCATTGTAATAAGGTGTACCCCAGATATACCACCGTCGGTACTTCTGTTCTGATCAGCATTGTAATAAGATGTATCCCAGATATACCACCGTCGGTACTTCTGTTCTGTTGTTCTGATCAGCATTGTAATAAGGTGTATCCCAGATATACCACCGTCGGTACTTCTGTTCTGTTGTTCTGATCAGCATTGTAATAAGGTGTAGCCCAGATATACAACTGTCGGTACTTCTGTTCTGTTGTTCTGATCAGCCTTGTAATAAGATGTATCCCAGATATACCACTGTCGGTTCTTCTGTTCTGTTGTTCTGATCAGCATTGTAATAAGGTGTACCCCAGATATACCACTGTCGGTTCTTCTGTTCTGTTGTTCTGATCAGCCTTGTAATAAGATGTATCCCAGATATACCACTGTCGGTTCTTCTGTTCTGTTGTTCTGATCAGCATTGTAATAAGGTGTACCCCAGATATACCACTGTCGGTTCTTCTGTTCTGTTGTTCTGATCAGCATTGTAATAAGATGTATCCCAGATATACCAGTGTCGGTACTTCTGTTGTTCTGATCAGCATTGTAATAAGGTGTAGCCCAGATATACCACTGTCGGTACTTCTGTTCTGTTGTTCTGATCAGCATTGCAATAAGATGTATCCCAGATATACCAGTGTCGGTACTTCTGTTCTGTTGTTCTGATCAGCCTTGTAATAAGATGTATCCCAGATATACCACTGTCGGTTCTTCTGTTCTGTTGTTCTGATCAGCATTGTAATAAGGTGTACCCCAGATATACCACTGTCGGTACTTCTGTTCTGTTGTTCTGATCAGCCTTGTAATAAGATGTATCCCAGATATACCACTGTCGGTTCTTCTGTTCTGTTGTTCTGATCAGCATTGTAATAAGGTGTACCCCAGATATACCAGTGTCGGTACTTCTGTTCTGATCAGCATTGTAATAAGGTGTATCCCAGATATACCACTGTCGGTACTTCTGTTCTGTTGTTCTGATCAGCATTGTAATAAGATGTATCCCAGATATACCGGTGTCGGTACTTCTGTTCTGATCAGCATTGTAATAAGGTGTATCCCAGATATACCACCGTCGGTACTTCTGTTCTGATCAGCATTGTAATAAGGTGCATCCCAGATATACCACTGTCGGTTCTTCTGTTCTGTTGTTCTGATCAGCATTGTAATAAGGTGTACCCCAGATATACCACTGTCGGTACTTCTGTTCTGTTGTTCTGATCAGCATTGTAATAAGATGTATCCCCGATATACCACTGTCGGTACTTCTGTCCGGTTGTTCTGATCAGCCTTGTAATAAGGTGTATCCCAGATATACCACCGTCGGTACTTCTGTTCTGATCAGCATTGTAATAAGGTGAAGCCCAGATATACCACCGTCGGTACTTCTGTCCGGTTGTTCTGATCAGCCGTGTAATAAGGTGTAGCCCAGAAATACCAGTGTCCGTACTTCTGTCCGGTTGTTCTGATCAGCATTGTAATAAGGTGTATCCCAGATATACCAGTGTCGGTACTTCTGTTCTGTTGTTCTGATCAGCATTGTAATAAGGTGTATCCCAGATATACCAGTGTCGGTACTTCTGTTCTGTTGTTCTGATCAGCATTGTAATAAGGTGTATCCCAGATATACCAGTGTCGGTACTTCTGTTCTGTTGTTCTGATCAGCATTGTAATAAGGTGTATCCCCGATATACCAGTGTCGGTACTTCTGTCCTGTTGTTCTGATCAGCATTGTAATAAGGTGTAGCCCAGATATACCAACGTAGGTACTTCTGTTCGGTTGTTCTGATCAGCATTGTAATAAGGTGTAGCCCAGATATACCAGTGTCGGTACTTCTGTTCTGATCAGCATTGTAATAAGGTGTAGCCCAGATATGCCAGTGTCGGTTTTTATGTTCTGTTGTTCGGTTGAGGTTTTTTACCCGAGATATAAAAACAGCTTACCTCGTATGGTCAAACTTATGTTCATTTTGTCGGAAAATTATATTTTGAAATCAACAATTATTTTTTCAAATATTTCCAGTTAGAAATACAGCTGTTTCTTTTGATAGGACGATTTTCCACAATAAGTCGACCATTTTTGTTTCTAAAGGGTTCTAATATTGTTTACAAACGTTCGTGTGCTTTCGAGGCGTACAATGGTATTCGGCCAAACCGCGAGACATCAAACTAAATCGATGCATTTCAAAACGCTGAATATTTTGAGCATACGAGGTAAGCAGTTTTTATTTGTCATTCAAAAAACTTCCAACAAAGCACGCCGACTTTTTACTAAGTTAAATTATAGTAACTTGTCTAATATTTATAGGTTTATAGAACAGATTATACTAAATCTGGTTATTTTGTGGTAACCGTAATAGACTGCGGTTTAACAGAATGCTTATAACACGCAATAAATATTTACCAAAAATAACTTCCTACTTGGGGAAGGAAGATGTAAATTCTTCATACAGAACTTCGACATACTTTTACTTCATTGTGTTTTGATCTGGTTAGCGGTATTTCTATTACCTTCAAATTAATTGAGAAATTTGTATAGCAATTTTTATATATTTAAGGAATACTTCAAATTTCTGAACAGATTATACGCTATAATATGGTTTGGGTCTGTTTACGCCTAATGAATGGTGTAAGCAGACCCAAACCATATTATATCGTATAATCTGTTCAGAAATTTGAAATATTCCTTATAATTTAATTTTAACTATAAATCTTATCAATTTTTGCGGTAAAAGCGTCGATGACGTCGTGGAACTATTTGAATTTTAACGACGTTAGAATAGGTCATAGGTCACGTAAGTTATTTCTTATAATATGGTTTGCCCGATTTGAATTGACCAATCAGTTTTCAGCTTACAAAGCAAATTAAATTATTAAAGATTGTTTAAGCGTATATCAAAACGCTTATATTTTCTGTGCCATCTATGACTACATTAAAGGCACCCATCGCCTCAACTGGCTTTGCAGGTTTTTACGATCCGTGTTCCCTGTGTGTTTTTATTTTCTTTCTTATTGTCAATATGTTTTTATGTTTAACCAACGGAAGTTGGGAGACACGTAGATTTTCGGTCTCGTCGTTTGTTCTCGTCCGTTCATCCATCTGTCCGTCCGCCTCACCTCAGGTTTAGCATTGCGTTGAATCTTTTTCTTTTAAGATGACTTCATATCTTCATAAACCTTAGTACACAATTGAACTACAAAGAGATCTTGTCATTGTCATATATTTCACTGTGCCATATATTTCACGCTAGAGGGAACTTCAGAAAAATATGTGCCAAGCAGGAAATCAGTTTCGCCGAAAAATTGTTTCTTTGTTTTAATTTTTCTCGGTAAGAAAACAATGGAACATGTAAATATTATGCGAGCGAAGCGATGCTCACTAATGTACAGAGTCTGCCAAATTGCACGAGACCCAAAATATGATCATTGAAAAAAAATCTGGGCAACTCTAGTCTGGGATCCTGACTAAATATTCCCAATACCGTAAGCGGACTTCCGGTTCGAATATACAGTCAGGTCACCAGCAATGAATCCGGTCAAAACTCGGTTTGCAACATTCGGAATGCCTCAATATTTTCGTCATTATTAACAGTAACTGACGTAACTCCGATACAAAGCATTATGACGTAACGTCCGGCGTCCGGGTAAACAAATCAAATAAAAATACAGTTTATCAAAAGCCGGAAAAAAAGAAGCAGGTATCTAATTTATTTTAACTGTACTCTGACATAAATTTCCAACGGAACGAAACGCGCGAAAAATTAGCTCAAACATGGCGTTTTAAATAACCGGTCAAATTGGGTAGTAAACTGGTGGTGACCTGGGGTTATATTAACCTGGTCTCCTGGTGCAATATTTTTCATTGACGCAAGCTTCACTTCAAATATATCCGAAGGCCGCTTAGGCTCATGAGGATATCATCGTCAGGGTACCAGAATAGGGTTATATTTGAAAGTGAAGCTTGCGTAAATGAAAAATATTGCACCAGGGGACCAGGTTAGGGCTACTCGGAATGCATTGGGTATTTTCGCTTTTTTTTTTTACAAACGGCTATATAAAATTAAAGTGCTTATTTTTGAAATTACTAAAAAAATGCTAGACAAATTTTTTTTCAATCTGAAACGCTGTATTTGAAATTGTGTTTGTGACGTCACCAACACATTATAACGTCACCTTATCAATGGAATGTAGAGGCACTGTTATGGGGCTCTGAAGTAACGACATGAAATATGTGCGATGCTCGCATTTTAGGCTGCGCCTACATTCATATTACGTTTATGTTCAATGATTATGGTGAGGGGGCCTCGGTGGCCGAGTGGTCAAGGTAGTTCGTCTACTATTGATCACGTGGTCTGTCAACACTGAGATTGCGAATTCGATTCTCACTGCAGGCAGGGTGTACTTGACTCAAATCTTAATTGACAATGATTGCCAGTTTTCCTACCGCAGGTCGGGGGTTCTCTCCGGGTACTCCGGCTTCCTCCCCCAATAAAAACTGGACGCCATGAAATAGCAAAAAAAAATGCTGAAAGTGGCGTTAAACACCATTCAAACAAAAAATGTTTATGGTGAGAAAATTGTAAAAAAAAAACACCCATCAAGTTGATTTGTCTTTAATAGTGCTGGTTTTTAATTATTTTAATATTTCTATTACTGCATTTATGTTGCTGTCATCTTGTCGTCAGCTGTAGAGAAAGAGGGCTTTTAAAATATTTGAATAACCTGTGCCTAGTCTAATCTTGCATGTAATAATTATTCTAAACTTCGTGTTTAAAAATTACAAACGAATGAACCTTTAAGTTATACGTTGCCAATGGTAGATTAATTGAGCACATCGATTGAATAATGTTAGGGTTCCAGAGCTGCCATATGTGTCCAGAGCGTCCCCAGGTGGCGGATAATAATGCCCTCTACTTGGTCTCCTAACATAGAGTGTGATGCCTCTTGAACATTGAATTTCGATAAGAGAGGGCTCTTTGTAGCCGCTACAAGAGATTAAATTTATATCCAGACACAATAATTACTTGTCCGGTAGCAATCATGAGTTTCTGCCCAATGGCCCATGCCGATCATACTGCAACTTATAGTTGTACTAATTTCACAGTAAAAATAGAATGTTGTACATCTACGATGTAATAAAAACATCTTGAATAATTGAATATGACAATAAATTATTTTGTTTTTTAATAGTTCGAGTTGATATCCAGTGATATATAATTTTCACTCGTGATATATCCACGAAAAATGTAGTAAGGGAGTGTGTTGTTAGCGTCAAAAGAACATGTTTGTTTCGTATAATGAGTATAGGTTCATGAATGCGTGTACTACACCGACATGCTAGTATGGATATAGGTTTAGCTCAGTGGGCGAATTGTAAACATGTCTTTTAGGTAAATGCACTTACTTTGACTCCGAGTCGGTTCTTGCTAAACTTAGTTAAAGCGTGCTGACCAGACACCCCACTGGGAATCAAACCCACGATCTAACGCACGCGACCAATTACGCCAATGAGGCGGTTCTAGAATAGGATTTGTACTTTTACACAGAAATATCTTCTTCTCCATCATCAATTGACTGAAAAGGGGGTTTGTCTAAAATCGTAGGAGGAGTCATAATAATTAAGACTGTTACACGTGTTTTTTCTTAAGAAGGTCGCCCTTAGCAACGTCTATATACATATAAACGCTTTGGATAGTTCATGAACTATTTTATCTTTTATGTGTATATCTCTGAGAACGTCTGTTTAACACCACCAAGAATTGCTGATATGTCAACAGTATAAAGTATTCGGAGTAATTTAACATGCGTTTCATGTGAGGATTATGTTTATTTATCTCTGACCAGTACAACGTCGATCGTTTCCTTGGCAGTGTTAGAATTTTGACTTATTATGTCTATATTTGACACAATGGATCGGTTTCTAATTTTGGTTGGCTCTTAAGTCTCTAAGTATACCAAACTGGAGGTCAACTGATATCATCAAGGCTTTGGATACAAGATACGTTCAAAAATAACTACTAGTGTCGATATGTGAAGAAAGGAAGCATTAAAACATAGGTTGACCGTACGGAAAACCCCAAAAGTCCATTGCAACAACTTACAAATTAATTATTAATTTACCGTGGACGCCAGTGATTATCTGAAATGACATTTATCAAGATGTATCGACTGTTTAATGAAAAAATTCTCCCAGGGCATATACCATTTTATTTCCGTGCATGAAACCTTACGAATTTGTTTCCTGATCTCGCGAGACCACACGTTTATATAATGAACGCTTCAGGTCAATATTTTTGAAAGGTTCGTCATTTAATGCTCAGGCTTAAAGCCATGTTTATGATTTGGTGATAATATCTCTATCAATATCACACAATCACGCATTGTTTAGACCATTTAATAAATGATAGTTCTAAAATTAATTTGATGACGGACAATTTTACTATCAGACTACGTAATTACTTAGATAGGACTATTGTAAACAGATTGTGAATGTCGAACAAGGTCTGTGATCATGTTCTTACTGATGTTTGTCTGTTATGAATCTTTTTGGTTGACTAATAGAGTAAACAATTGAGGAATTATTATATTAAATACCCGTGACTTATTTTATTTATAGAAAAAGCACTGTTTCAACCTAAATGTCCAACATCGCTGCAACATTTATCATATAGACATAGGAAATATGAACAATCTTCAAAGTGTCAAATTGACACAGAAGAACATTATTTACCTGATATTAAGACTGCATCAAGTCGAAGGAAGGAAGTCTTGGTGCGTGCAAAAAGATGCATCTGAAATATCTCGCGGGTTCACACATAGGCTAAAAAAATGGTTTATCTAAGTGTTATTAACTTGTAAGAAAAGAAATTTCAAAGGTGATAATTGATTTTAATTTGTAAGATGCTTTTATTGGGGTGTTAGCTGCGTTTGTAAAAAGGCGTTTAACACAATAGGGTTGTAGACTTTAATTGAAAGATAACGTGTACAAGACAATTAGTCCCACTGACTATATATTCAATTTTATCCGTGTGGACAAGAGTGAAAATCACAGTCAGAAATTGATTAACAAACAAAGCGCCTTAATTAGGAGTAGTCATACAATAGCGTTGTAGCAAATGTACATTTTTGTAAAAATAAATTTGTTCAGAGAAGATCGAACACGCTCTATAATAATGCTTGTTTCCACATATCATTACAGTTACTTTATTTTTCGCGATAACATGTTGATACGACCTTAGAAATTAACGCAATACGTATTCAATTTTAAATCGGATATTGAATAAAGAAGTAATAATCTTCAGGCGATTTTTATAATAATTGCACATATATGGTCGACATAAAATTTAGTACTTGCCAAAGGGATTTTTTGTTGTTGTCTAGGGACTCTTAACACAAATTAGAATTTTAAATCCTTTCATAAAATTTGATATTTTATTTTTTAATAAATTTTAATCTCGTACTTTAGCTAAAAGATTTCTGTTCTGATATAAAATTACAGCCTTGACCTACTAAATTTGGAAACGTATCACTCTTGAACAATATATGATCAGAGTCAGAGGGACTACAAACGTAGAATGAAGAAGACAAATTGTGGACATCTTTAGACGTAATCGGGTTTAAATATATACTAAAAAACATATCAATAGTATATATGTGCCATTTTGAATTTGAACTGATTGTTTTGGACCCAGAAGTCGTGTTACAGTTTGATTTTGTCTTGGTAGTTTCCTTTCTGTTACATGTAACAAATTCTGTCCATTAAATTGATCTCTATATCGACAGAGGATATTACAGGTTGCTGTTTTCGTTTGTTAGTTTTTGTTACAACTAACGTAATAATGCATTATTTTTACATGTAATATATTGATAGCTCGGGTTTGTTTGGTTAAAATGTGTTTAATGCAACTTTTATCAGTTTTCAGCTATATCATGTAGTCTAGTTTATTTAAGGAGGAAGCCGGTGTACCCTATGAAAACTCCGACCTTCCGAAGGAAATATGGCAATCCTTGTCAATTAAATTTGGGGCCGAGCACACCACGAACACAGCATATCTTTATTTACCAAATCCAAAAACAGCTGAAGTTCACAAAAATGTACCAACACAATGTAAATACATAATAATAATAAGCAGAAGGCATTGTGAAAAATGTTTCAACATCGGATCGTAACTTCATAGCACGAAATATAAATTCCTATAAATTACACAACTTGTTCTCCGGTAATTCGTTATGAAAAATATCATATAAAACCCTGATACATGTGACATTTTAATTCAAAATGCATATCATCCTCGATGTCATGTTTTGTAAATATACACAATTTAATGTTTCTTTACATGACCGAAAACCGACCACATTCAATGGCTAAATTATGACTTATAGGTCTAACTTGATTATACATTTTTTTATAAACATCTGGTATTGGTTTGCACAAGTAAATTTGTGGACACAAATTATCTACCATTTCGTACTATGTATTGGTAATTAAAACGTCTACTTGAGATATCGAACAGACTGTCTAACTCTTGTTTTTGACGATTTTATAACAGTTGTTAACTTTTTTATCACTTTAAACATTCATTGTTACACCTACTCTAAAAAATGTATTATTCATCAGTCTTATTAATCGGGCATTTTAGTAACTCATAAAAATACATAGCAATTCTTTAAAATACAATTGGTAGTAAACAATAGCTTAAACCAATAACTAAAAAATTCTACTCTCTAGTGTATAACAGCTGAACACCACCTAGCTCATAATAAACCAACTTTTAATATATTTATACAGTAATTTATTCTCTCAGGGGTGTTTTCTGTTTGCACCCGTAACACCAAACACTATTAATATAAGTGTAAAAATATGACAATTAGGTTACATAATTCCAAAACAGACCTTTAACAGTACTTTGTAAAGCAAACACAGCCTTCCCGCCCTGTTCTGTTGTAACACATTATGTTTACCTTCATAATTTAAAAGAACCACTATATTACGTCCTGAATATAGCTAAAATATTGCTTGCTGAACGTTCAACAACAATCAATCAATCAATCAATCAATCAACCAATCAATTAATATAACTGAATCTATCAACAATTTCTATTTCCTACTTACTAAAATACAATTTCTCATTTTCACACATATTACATATTAACAACTGTTCTAAATACGACAATTTTTATTTTTTTTAAGGTGTACTCTGATAAGTTATTTATGAACTTTTGAAGACCAGAAATCTTACCATGTCATCTGTATACATAAGCAGAACTCTTTAACCTCAATAAGAATAGAATCGCCATTTATAAAGGGCATATCACAGGAGTTTATATATTTTGAAAAAAAGTATGGGTTATAAAGCTTCTCCCTTCATTAAACCAATAACATTTACGTATATAGAACAAAGTAAAAGTAATAAAACTTCTCCATGCATTCAACCAATATCACAAATCAGGGGCGGATACAGGATTTTCGAAAAGAGGATATCGGAAAAGGAGGGCCAAGAAGTGGTCCCCTCGCGCCTCGCAAAGGCGCGTTTACGGCAGGGGTAGTACCGTTAATGCATTAATTTAAGGCGAGGACGAGCGGGGATTTCATTTTTGCCTTTGGCGCTGGTTGTAAGGTGTAAGTATTTGTTGATTCTCAAAAGATCATAGATAATTTTTAAATGAAAATGTCCAAACTGTTCAAAACTGGTGTATGACACAATGAAAGATTACAGATAAAAAGATAAAATAAAAGTGATTTATGGTTATACTACGGAACATACTTGAACCGAAGATGTTGTATTTGATCATTATATTGCGGTAAAAAAGATGGTGAGATTCATTCCCACTCGATCTTAAATTGCAAAAGGCGCAACGACATTCGTTTTGAGGAATTTTGTTCCAATGCCCAGTTTCTATAGGTATCTTGACGTTGGAATATCGAATTTTGGTGATATATATTCTGCATTTTTCTTCAAGGCTGTCAGATATTTTTCCATGCAAAAATTAGTTTTTATCTTGGAATAAAGCTGACCTCTTGAAGAGTTTTCAATTTTACTATACCAATTCTAGATGAATTGGTCTAGTAAAATGTGTTTAATACATAATTTAGAATCATCCTTACTGAGTGCACTATGAGTGGCCCAAACAAAGCTTGATCGAGTATAGATTTCAACGAGAGTTGCATACGCCAGTGTTGTGCAGGTGTAATAGTAACCGATATAGTTTCCCCGACAGCTTATCCATGTTAGGATGGATGTGAAAACGCTTTCAGAAATTGCTGACTTTATTAATCGGATCGTGCGTACATTACCTTTTTTGAAAATAGGTATGAGGATAACTTTTGCCCAATCATTTACCCGTCAGGACCGTAACTTGTGTGTCGTTTCAAATTTCGGATTGCCTTCAGTTATTTCTCTATCAAGTCATTCGTGTATACAATCGCCATCGGTATTTATAGAATAATTATCATCGAATATAGTAGCTCCATTTTAAACAAGACAATTATAAGGATTTAATGTTTCCTCCGTACTTACACGACACAAATATCTTCGTTTTCTGTAACTTCCCATTTATTTTATATTTTCACATTTAAACCAGAAGTAGATGCAAATGCGCGAGCTCCATACATTGCCACAGAGAAGGATTCATGCGGGCGTGCGCCAGGTATACATTGCCAAACCATTGGTTACTATGGAACGCCGTGACTGTCTTATGTTGGTTTGCTTCTTTATATGCTGTGGTTCTGTTATTATATGCTGTGGTTTTGTTATTATATGCTGTGGTTTTGTTATTATATGCTGTGGTTCCGTTATTATATGCTGTGGTTCCGTTATTATATGCTGTGGTTTTGTTATTATATGCTGTGGTTTTGTTATTATATGCTGTGGTTCCGTTATTATATGCTGTGGTTTTGTTATTATATGCTGTGGTTCTGTTATTATATGTTGTGGTTTCATTATTATATGCTGTGGTTGTGTTATTATATGCTGTGGTTTTGTTATTATATGCTGTGTTTTTGTTATTATATGCTGTGGATCTGTTTTTATATGCTGTTGTTCGTAATTATATGCGATTCCGGATTTTAAATAATCGGAAGTTATTTTTGTTTTACACTTATCGACTGAAAATATAGCGGGTTCGATTGGAGATTTGTTGAAAGAGCTTAATCCCTTGTTCTATTAGGAAAATTCCTAATTTATCCCTAAAAAAATACTCTTTAAAAATGCCCTTATTTTTTCACTGAAAGTCAATTGAAAGCCTGTACATGCAGGAAAAATCTTGTCAATAACATTTTACTGTATTTTCTTGTTCAGTTAAAGTTCATTAAGATACTTTAATTTACATTGTAACATTTATTACATGACTGTAAGTTTAAAAACTAATTATACACCTGCATAAGAGAGGGGAAATATTGGTTTAACTCGGTCCTTCAATCCGTCTGCAACGTTTGTTTTGTTTGTTTGTTTGATGGTGTTTAACGCCACTTTCAGCAATTTTTCAGCTATATCATGGCGTCCAGTTTTTATTGGGGAAGGAAGCCGGAGTACCCGGAGAAAACCCCCGACCTGCGGTAGGAAAACTGGCAATCCTTGTCAATTAAGATTGGAGTCGAGTACACCCTGCCTGCAGTGAGAATCGAACCCGCAATCTCAGTGTTGACAGACCACGTGATCAATAGTAGACGAACTACCTTGACCAGTCTGCAACGTGATTTTCATTACAGTTTAATCTGCAATATGCAAGTTCTCTATTTAAAGTTTGAATCTGTGACTGTATCCCCATCAATCAACGTTTGCCTTGACTGTATTTTGGGTTGAGCGAATGCGAACAGGTTTTTGTTGGGTTTTTATGTCCCGTCTACGAAAGTAGAGGGTAATATAGTGTTTGTCCGTCCCACCAGATTTACCTTCAGGTTTAAGTTATTTTACCACGAAGGAAGCTGTGTGGTATCATCATGAGGAAACTTAATACACATATGCCTTAGGGTATGAACAAACATAAACCATCCTTAATTTGCACCTGTTTCATCAACTTCATGGTTTATTGATCACAGCAACAAAAAAGGGGGGGGGGGGTGTTATACTTAGGTTTACTTATAGGTTTAGGTGACTTTTCTATTTAATAGCCATTCTCCCTAAGCATCAAAGTGACCGCGCCACGGTATGTCACGGATTTTGCTAATTCTCAGTTAATAATTTGATATTGACTATTGAACCTCAAAAGTTCTTCATCTTATTCTTATTAAGTCGCCCCAAAACGTAGTTTGGGCGACTTATTGTTTTTGCACCGTTTCTTTTCCTTACTTAACCATGAACTTATCAAGATACAACTTTCTGAGGTGGTAGGGGGTCCCTCAGAGGTGTGCAATCCATTTTTAAAATTTTCAAGATGGCCGCCATTTTGTCAAAACACTCCTCCCCAAACATTGAACTTTGTCTGAATTCAATGAAATTTTATTTCTAGGCATATTTTGAGGTACTGATTACAATGGTATACTATCCAAGGCGATTTTGGGTGGCTTCTGTGTTGGCATCCCAACAGAATTATACCTAGTTCTTCTTCTTTGTTCTTAATATTCTTCTCAGCGAAACCTTGTCCGGGCCATAACTTTTTAGTCTTTTGACAAAGGCATTAGATATTTGGTATGTCGGTAGGTCTCTACAAAACAATGTGTCGCGTACCAACATGGTTGACGTTTGACATTGATCTTTGACCTCAAGGTCATTTTTGATATTTTGGACCATAGTCTTGTCCGGACCATAACTTTTTTGCCCTTTGGTATAGGCCTTAGATATTTGGTACGTAAGTAGGTAAGAACAAGGGGATGTATACCATGTATCAAGGTATGACCTTAGATGACCTTTGACTGAACTTCAAGGTCAAATTTCCAACGTTTTGGTTTTTCAACATTGGACTTAGATATTTAGTATGTAAGTACGTCGGCACAAGACGATGTATATCATACCTCAAGATATGAACTGGGATGACCTCATACAACAGAAAATTTTGTGTGCAGGCTATAACATTTTTTGCCCTTTGGTCTAGTTGGTATGTAGATCAGTACCAGAGAATGTATACCATACCTCGAGGTATGACCTCAGATAACCTTTGACCTTGACATTCAAGGTCAAATTTCCAACTTTTTTGTTTTTTTCACATAGGACTGAGATATTTAGTATATATGTAAAATTAACAAATTAAATATGAAGGGGGTAACCAAAAACAATTCTAGTTTGGATCTATTTTTCTATTCAAACCTCATATTTTAAGTATGAACTATTTGGTAGGGCATTCTGGTGAGTACACATAACAGTCAAAAAGATTTTTTATGTAATTTTGTTGTTTAACTTGTTAAGTGAGAAATGTAATAGAAATTGGCTAATGGAACAAATGTCCATAAAGAGGACATTTGTGCATATGTGTACAAAGTAATCATTGGAAAACAGACTACATTCTATCACTTTAGGATCTGAACCAATTAGTATAAAACATTTTTATTTATTACAAAATATGCTCAAAACTTGGCTAGTTGTTTCTTTTAACAATATCCAAACATCTCTGAAAATCATCTATTCCAAAGTTTTGACGATTTCTGATAAATTCTTGGTCTAACACCTCTCGACACTCATCATTAACAAAGTTAGAAAGAGAATCAAATATAGGCCGATCTCCCTCTTGAACATCGCCCTAATCAAGAAGTCCTTCAGTGTCATAGTTTTGAAGATATTCAGCACCTTCAAGTCCAACAGGGTTCTGAAGCTGCCCTGATGTCCACAAATTGAAGGGAGATGATTTTACAGTACGAAGTATATGTCCAGCCCATGCATCGCTCCAAAATGAAAGCCTTCTGTTAATTTCTGCAATGAATACATAGTGGAGGGCAGCTAAATGAGTTTGATTGAAAGGTTCAAGTATGCCTTGATCTTCCATATATGATGGAATAAGTTGTAGAAAAATGCAAGTACTCCGTCGTTTACATCTCTCAAGAGTCTGTTGATCCTTTGGTTGTGTGTGCTTTTTCCTGTTAGCATGCCCCCCTAGGCTCTTTTTAGACAACATTTTCCAGACCTTTATCAGATCTTACCCTATTAGGGACACCATATCTTTCTACTCCGGACAGAAAACACTGCAATACAGTGTCGGACTTATTATTGTCCGTTCATCTTAAAAAAACATGACCATTCTGCTGAAACCATCGATTCCACACACGAATATGAATCTCCATCGAATAAGTTTGTGGTTTGAGTCTATATGCCAGAGGTGATTCGGTCCCAAAACGTTATAAACCCGTCTGTGCAGTCTACCGGCTTTTCTTTCACTGACACCATGTTGGTCCACTCTATGTATGCTTTCGCGAACCTCCATCTTGGCAATCTTATTTCCTTTAGGATCATCATCTGCCTTAAAAGATTTGCTCCACATAACGGAAAATCGTTTCAGAGATCATTGTCGCTTATTTGTGAAAAAGTCATTTTGCTCAAACCAAATTAAGTCATTCGTCGGTAAACAGTGCTTTCAGATACCGATAGCATTTTCGAAATGTCAGAAATGGTAAAATCGTGTTCAACCAAACTTTTCCAGTTCTGATTTTGGAATGTTATAAACAGAGTTTACTCTTTCTGGCTTATCAGTTCCATACTTAACACATTCGGTTCTAAGTCTCATCAAGTCTGCCCTACCTGAAATGACTAGAGATTCTATTTCACGTGCTGACAATTTGCAAACGATGTATGGGGTTATTTTTTTCAGCTTCGAATCTATCAGCAAACATTTGCATATTTAAATCTTCCAATACTTTACTAATCGGGATCAACTGACTTGCCGCCATTTTGGTTGTAATGGCGGAACACAACCACAGCATATAATGACGGAACCACAGCATATAATGGCGAAACCACAGCATATAATGACGGAATCACAGCATATAATAACAGATCCACAGCATATAATAACAAAACCACAGCATATAATAACAGATCCACAGCATATAATAACAAAACCACAGCATATAATAACACAACCACAGCATATAATAACGGAACCACAGCATATAATAACAAAACCACAGCATATAATAACAAAACCACAGCATATAATAACGGAACCACAGCATATAATAACGGAACCACAGCATATAATAACAAAACCACAGCATATAATAACAAAACCACAGCATATAATAACAGAACC
This sequence comes from Limnoperna fortunei, assembly GCA_944474755.1. Classification (NCBI taxonomy): domain Eukaryota; kingdom Metazoa; phylum Mollusca; class Bivalvia; order Mytilida; family Modiolidae; genus Limnoperna; species Limnoperna fortunei. Next base: position 110,347,866 of record OX104111.1, read on the forward strand.
ACAGCATATAAAGAAGCAAACCAACATAAGACAGTCACGGCGTTCCATAGGTTACGATAAAAAATGTTAACATTTGCGAGTTTCATTACTTTTACCTTAATAAACATAGGTTAAGCAATATAAATATATAATTGTTCAGATTCGAGGCAGTGTCTTTGCAGTCCATGTCCTCTCTAGAGCAACCCCAGCCCCTATCAGTAGTCCATGTCCTCTCTAGAGCAACCACAGCCCCCTATCAGTAGTCCATGTCCTCTCTAGAGCAACCCCAGCCCCCTATCAGCAGTCCATGTCCTCTCTAGAGCAACCACAGCCCCCTATCAGTAGTCCATGTCCTCTCTAGAGCAACCACAGCCCCCTATCAGTAGTCCATGTCCTCTCTAGAGCAACCACAGCCCCCTATCAGTAGTCCATGTCCTCTCTAGAGCAACCACAGCCCCCTATCAGTAGTCCATGTCCTCTCTAGAGCAACCACAGCCCCCTATCAGTAGTCCATGTCCTCTCTAGAGCAACCACAGCCCCCTATCAGTAGTCCATGTCCCTCTCTAGAGCAACCCCAGCCCCCTATCAGTAGTCCATGTCCTCTCTAGAGCAACCACAGCCCCCTATCAGTAGTCCATGTCCTCTCTAGAGCAACCCCAGCCCCCTATCAGCAGTCCATGTCCTCTCTAGAGCAACCCCAGCCCCCTATCAGCACTCCATGTCCTCTCTAAAGCAACCCCAGCCCCCTATCAGCAGTCCATGTCCTCTCTAGAGCAACCACAGCCCCCTATCAGTAGTTCAGGTCCTTTGTACATTTCGGAGAAAACCAAGGCTACTCTTTTGTCGATAAACATCATTCTTCCTTCACTACTCATTAAAACTTCCGCCAGCAAAGTACAGATCTAACGAATTAAGAAAGCACAACTGCGTATAATCTTACGATTTTCATAAAGCTAACCCGAACCAAAGGTCTCTTGAAGTTTTGTCATCACTTGGTGTCCATTGTCGTACGTCCATCGTTCGTAACTAACTTTAAGAAATATTTACATCTGATACTACTTGGTATTTTGTTTCCAAACCTTGACAAACTAATTTGTTGGTCTAATCTTAGTTCTATTGCTTAGAGGGATGTTATACGGACAACTCTAGTTTGCAATGTAGAATTTCTAAGGTGAGCGACTCAAGCCTTTGGTTAATTTTTTTTTTTTTGCTACTGCATAGTATTGACTTATTCGACGTGAAAGCAAACAAAAATTATCGCGATTTTAAAAGAAGTTCTTCAATACTGTTTGCACTAAATCCAGTCAATCTAAATTCAGTAGAATGATGAATTTATAGAAATACAATATGCCCAGTAAGGTTGTATGTTTGATAGAGACAAAGATACCATTAGCGGCCTTATTCATAGCTTGCATTAGTGTTCCATTAAAAGAAATATAAGGAGAAAACGCAAATAAAATACATGCATTGTTGTTCGTTTCACTTAATAGTTGACGAAAATAACATACAGAGAACACTATAGAAAAGATTGTCTGATTTACTTTCTTTTTTTTTTAATTTACCGATTTATTTACAATTGTTGACACTCAGGTAGTATCCGACTCCGCCATTAAGACAACCGGAAGTGCACTTGTGAAGCCGTGCCCTTTAAAAGGAATTCTTCCCCAGCAGATGATGCTTTAATAAGAATTTCCACAGAGTGATGTGACCGTTACGATAATTAATGATTTTCTAAGATAAAATTGGTTTTGTCACTAGGGGTTAACGATGATGGCGAAGACTTTTGCACTGCGTTTATTGGTTATATGTTTTAATTGACGACGAAGAAATTGTGTAAAATGCATTCCTACTGATTTAATTAAAATGTTTTATTTTTGAGTTTGTCTGCGGTGTACGGGGTAGTAAATATCTGTTTCGGAACAGTGCTGATGACTGATTTGATAAAGTCGTTCATTTGACGGAAACGGCTGACATTGTGTATACTGTATAAAATCAGTACGTTCCTTCCGTCTTAATGAACTATTGCGTCAATATAACACATGCGTAATTTACGGCATATTTTATCATAAGACCGATTTCGCTGAAGACAGGGTGTTGTGCTTTTTGGTTATATACTAAATTGTATACTTTTCGATCTTTAGTCAATGAAGAAATTAACGGATAGAATTATTAGAATTATAGAAAAATTCTAACTTAATCTTCATTTTCGACGCTGGGACCATATTGGGAGGGTTCCCAGAGCTCGACCCACAGAGCAGCCCAGCGCGTAACCGGGTGGCGGATAGGGGAGACCCTCTCGTGGGGGGGGGGTTGTCAGGTCATAATACGGAAAGCCTGACCGCGGACCGTAGTGTGTAACGTGTTGGGAGAGTGCCACGCTCCTTGCACGATAAAGACCCCTTTTGTAGATTTCGCAAAAGAGTAGACTCATTGTAGCCGCTACAAAAGGCTTAATTTTTCGCCCCTACCCAAAAACTCCTTAATTTTCCAGTGGCAGTCAAAATTGTATTCCCTGTGACCCATCCCACCCCCATTTTCCGTTGATTTATTGTTTGTTAAATTGTTCCCGTTCTGCTCGCTGGACGTAAAGCAGACATGCAATCAATCAATCAATCAATCAATCAATCATTTTCGACGTTTTAGTAAAACTAAGAATCTGGAAACCGTAATGTGGCTAGTGGGTCACAGTATAGATACAAAATGTTGTTCCTAATTCATCCAAAAAGACACCTAAATATTTCACTATATGATTATATAATAATATAATTTTTTGACTGATGACCGTTCCTTTATTTGAATTGTGGGTTCCAAAACAACAATTGTTCAACAAAATAATATCAAAATTGTAGATGCCCCAATAGGTACGCCAGTTGTTGGTAGATTTGTGTTGGTTTCAATATAGATGTACCCGCTATAAACATCCGTAGAACAAAGGTCATTTTGGACGTCGAATGCTCGCTTGAGTCAATTTATAAACACTTTTTATTTAGATGTACAAAATACAACTCCATAAGAGAAGAATTTAAGAAACAAAATAATTATACTTTTCAAATAGATAATGAATCAAACGAAAATAACAAACTTTTTGAAATATTGTCACTATTAGATCATTTGCAATACGTTGCTCCATTTATTAAAAAGTCACTTATACTAAGAAAAATGTAAACTTCAATTGCATGATTCACCACTGACAGTAATTTTGATGGTATTGTTATATTCTTTATATAATTTACATGCTGTTTATATGTTTTGTGACCATTTTGTATTTATATTTGTTTGTATGCTTTCAACCCTTCGGGGTATAAACTTGAATTATTAAAGATATACATGTATTATAAAAAGTATTTACATAGAAGGAACATGCATGTATTTAGGTAAGTTAAAATCCTGTCTTTCGCGATAATATAAAATGAAAGATTGCACGATTTGTACGCTCCTGTTTAAAAATCATTTAGTTTACTGTTGAGATTTATTTAATGTTAATTGTACACATGTATTTCAATTATTGTTTCTTTAGATTTAATCTGTTTTTCTATGCTGAATGATTAGTCTTAATTCAACGAAACGCTCGTCTGATGTAGCAAAGTTTATATATTTGATGACGCTATTATTTACATCATATTATCTTAAATATTTAGTAAAACAGTCTTAAATCGTTCTAAACGTATAGGGAAGTTATTCGGATACCAACGGAATAAGGTAAAACTTATTATTTACAGCAGATGTAAAGATTGAAGGACAGCTTTAATCAGCTTTCGGAGAGGACACAATTTGAATATTTACCCCACAGTGATTTTGTTGCCTTTTTTAAAAACAGCCCCCTCCTTTTCAATTGGGAAAATTTAGCGATGGTTTTCTTGAAATTGGGAAAAAAGTAATGGCTTTACACATAAAAAAAGGACAACAACAGTGAGCAGTCAATAAAATAGCTAAACTGATCTTTTGTTAGATATATTTATTTGACTTGTGTGAGATTTTCAAACATCAGATGATTTCAGGAACTTCCATTTAGTTCATTTAGTTGATTGTATATTATCAAGATGCTTCGAATTTTATGGATTTATTTTGAGCAGTTTAAATTATTAAGGATAAAGTATCGATGAAAAACAAGAAAAAAATACATTACAATAGAATAAGTATTTTTTTAAAAATAAGTTGCTAGAATTATAAATGAAGTACATGTAAAACTAGTTAAAATTTTCATCACTGTGAATCCTATAAAAATAGTATGTATTTTATGTTAAATGCACTCTTACAAGTATGTAAACATATTTAAAATAAAAAAAATGACTGCCAAAATACTAATTATTATTATGTTTAAATCATTGCAATACTCGTTTAACACTGGCAGTATCGTATTGTGCAATTTCCAGCACAGAGTTCATATCCGCTCTGGAATTTTTCTAAACTTCATTTGCTCTGAACCGTTTTCCAGTCATATTTTGCCGCTGCGCAGTTTGAACAAAGTAAAGTCAGGCCATCCGCACAAGTCAGGGTTTCTGTGTCCACATGTTTCCACGAAACCCTGACAAACTAAGGTATGAAATTCCCGGGCTAGAAGTCACCATTTTGATTGGCTACATCATATCGTAATGTAGCCAATATAAAACACGCTTTCATTCACGATTTGGTTAGGGGATATCCCGTGGTCGATTGTAAATTCTAATATGACGTGCTTTAAAGGCTTTGAGACCACAGCTGTGTTAAAATAATGATTTATCTATGAGCAACACGCGCTGAGAAGGGCGTGTTTAAAATGGCTGTTCCAATTACAAAACTGTAACTACCACCGGAAAGCTATTGCATATGACGTATAAATCTTATAAATAGGGCCACGTGCTATAATTATCCGCTGCAATATATTGTGTGTTACATTGATGGAACAGTCAGTTTATGGCGGAAATGATGTTTTCTATAGGTACGAAAATATTATAAATGTACTCTTATTGTCTTATTAGAATAGAAATAATTCAGAGGCTGTGATTTATCATTGTTTTACCACGGGATGACCATTTGTGTCGTTATTTTATCTCTCGCTATCGCTCGAGATAAAATAATACGACATAAATGGTCACCCCGTGGGAAAACAAGGATAAACCACAGCCTCTGTGAATCATATACAACTATTAGCGACATCACGTGATTTCTGTGACGTATTTTTGTCAGCCATATTGGATTTTCCACTCAATAGAAAATCAATGGGACGATATAAAAAACGCCGATATCTTCTTAAATAAATAAAATATATATGTTTTGCACACTGTTCCCAGTTCTACAGTCTCTTATCTTTCGAATGATATAAATTTTATCAGTTTAATTTACTTGCAAAATACTTCCCATTTTGTTTGAAAAAAGCCTTATTTTCTGCCTTCTGGTTACATTGTTTTAATGGGAAATAGTCAAATATGCACCACTTCTGACGTAAATTGCATACATACAGTTGGTATAAACTTTGTTTTGCACATATATACAAAAAGTAGACACGTTGATGTATTTAATTTTCCCATTTTTAACACTTTAATTTCCGATCTTCATACTTCCCATTTCATTTGAAATTCGTTCATTTTGACAATTTTTAACATGGTGGAGTTCAGACCACGTGGTTCAGACAAGGGAAAGGGTTGTATGGCATCTTTATGGTCTTATTATATCTCAGAAATTTTAACATGTTTAACATAGATGTAAATATTTTAATAATTAAACAAAAAAACTTTAAAGAGTATTTGACTTACAAAATACTGTCATTAGAAAAAACTAACTGCAATTGCAGTTTCTTGAATTGATAATGTGGTAATGAACTTTGTGATAAACATTTATAAAGTATTTAAGTAAAAGATCATTTTTAAAATATCCCCAATATGGACGCATTTTTCTCAGTCATAAAGGTAGTCAAAATTCAAGTTTTAAGGTATAAGCTGTTCAATAAACATCCTGTACAGAGAATACAAGTTTATGGCAGTACAAGCTTTATCAGGAAGACACAGCATGGGTTAAATTTCATTACATTAAAGGTGTTCTAATAACACATATGTCACAAATGTTTATTAGATAACAATAATTCAATTATAATTTTAATAAATTATGAACTATTGTAGTAGTTCTGGAGTATACAAAAATAATAATGCCACAGGGAAACGACAATAAACGAGGAACTCCATAAATGATAAAAATAAAAAATAAAAGTATATTTAAAAATTGGAAAATATTGTCAAATATTAATAATATGTTAAAAAACATACAATAATTTTATTAATAATAGTAGCAGTATGATATATGAAAAAATTTTGGTGTTAATGATTCACAACAGTCGTTCGTTGATAAACAGAGTTATCGAACCTAATTATGACAGTAATAGTTGCATATGTTATTTCTTAATTAACCTAACAGATGTGTTGCATAGAACATGTGCAAATCACTGTATTTTGTACACTAGTGTTAATAGTCTGTTATTACCGCGTTATTTATTAGTTGCGTTACGTTTTCTTCCCACTCAAGAATGAGTGAGAATGACTACTGCCTAACCCTCGCTACTTTCAAGCTATTTCATTAGTTGATATTTTGAAGGATTGACGTCATAACGAAATATTCCAGTCCGGGAATTTCCTAGCTAAGTTTGTCAGGGTTTCGTGAACACATCTGGACACAGAAACCCTGACTTGTGAGGATGAAGTCAAGCAGGAATCAGCTTACAGCATTATATAAAGGAAGCCATAAATAATATAGACCATGATCGCCTGTTCTTATGGTTTTCTGTTGGGATTTTTGTCATAAATTGGGAAATATTTAGACAAAATTTGGGAAATTTGCTCCAGGGGAAATTCAAGCTAACAAAATCATTGGGGTCCCATAGTGTCGTATGTCATGCGGGGATTGTCATTTTGAAAAATGATTGTAAAAGCAATATTTATTTAATATTATTACCACTCTAGATTTCAATAACCTATTGCATTCAGAGAAGACGTCATGTAAACGTTTACAAACATAATGCAATGCAGGCGACAGACTCCATGAAAACAATCCAGCGTGTGGCTACAAACTACACAATCCAGCGTGTGGCGACAAACTCCCCAATCCATCTTGTGGCTAAAAACTCCCCAATCCAGCGTGTGGCTACAAACTCCCCAATCCAACGTGTGGCGACAAACTCTCCCATCCAGCGTGCGGCTACAAACTTCCCAATCCAGCGTGTGGCTACAAACTCCCTAATCCAGCGTGTGGCTACAAACTCCACAATCCAGCATTTGGCTACAGACTCCACAATCCAGCGTGTGGCTACAAACTCCACAATCCAGCATTTGGCTACAGACTCCACAATCCAGCGTTTGGCTACAAACTCCATAATCCAGCCATCGCAATTCAATGGCCCATCTATATATAAGTGCAGTGATATGTAAGAATTGTATGAAAGAAAGTTCTCATTTGTATAATAAGGAGCGCTCTGTCTTGGGTAGTAATAAGTTTCAAATATATGGGCATTTAACACAGCCGTCTGCATACCTACGAATAAACTTCGTATGTCATGCGGGGATTGTCATTTTGAATAAAGTTTGTAAAAGCAATATTTATTTAATATTATTACCACTGTAGATTTCAATAACATATTGCATTCAGAGAAGACGTCATGTAAACGTTTACAAAACATAATGCAATGCAGGCGACAAACTCCATGAAAACAATCCAGCGAGTGGCGACAGACTCCACCACACAGCGTGTTGCTACAAACTCCCCCATCTAGCGTGTGGCTACAAACTTCCCAATCCAGCGTGTGGCTACAAACTCTCTAATCAAGCGTGTGGCTACAAACTCCACAATCCAGCGTTTGGCTACAAACTCCATAATCCAGCCATCGCAATTCAATGGCCCATCTATATATAAGTGCAGTGATATGTAAGCATTGTATGAAAGAAAGTTCTCATTTGTATAATAAGGAGCGCTTTGTCTTAAGGTAGTAATAAGTTTCAAATATATGGGCATTTAACACAGCCGTCTGCACACCTAGGAATAAACTTCGTATGTCATGCGGGGATTGTCATTTTGAATAAAGTTTGTAAAAGCAATATTTATTTAATATTATTACCACTGTAGATTTCAATAACATATTGCATTCAGAGAAGACGTCATGTAAACGTTTAGAAACATAATGCAATGCAGGCGACAAACTCCATGAAAACAATCCAGCGTGTGGCGACGGACTCCACAATCCAGCGTGTTGCTACAAACTCCCCAATCCAGCGTGTGGCTACAAACTCCCAATCCAGCTTGTGGATACAGACTCCACAATCCAGCGCGTGGCTACAAACTCCCCAATCCAGCGTGTAGCTACAAACTCCCCAATCCAACGTGTGGCGACAAACTCTCCCATCAAGGGTGTGGCTACAAACTCCCTAATCCAGCGTGTGGCTACAAACTCTCTAATCAAGCGTGTGGCTACAAACTCCACAATCCAGCGTGTGGCTACAAACTCCATAATCCAGCCATCGCAATTCAATGGCCCATCTATATATAAGTGCAGTGATATGTAAGCATTGTATGAAAGAAAGTTCTCATTGGTATAAGGAGCGCACTGTCTTGGGTAGTAATAAGTTTCAAATATATAGGCATTTAACACAGCCGTCTGCATACCTAGGAATAAACTCTATTATAGTCTGTTATATACGCTGTATTCGAGATTTATACAAAATTGTAAAAGATTAAACTACGAAATTGTAGAAGATTAAACATTAAAGCGAGCTTGGTACCAACCAGCGGCCATTATATAGCGTAGAGCGATAATAGGTCCACAAATAGTATTTAACCCTGACATGAAACAATGTCTTTATTGAACATCCATGCAATTTGCGTGTTTCTTCAATCGAAGATATGACAAGAAGATCATCTGTACCTTAAAAAGTTTGCTCAGTTTAAAAAAAAAACTCAAATACGCGCTTATATTGATTTGTTTTACCTAAAGAAAGCGGCTTACGACGAGTAACTATTTTGAGTTCGTGTTTACGAGTCATCATGAAAGATATTGTCAGCTCTCCTACCTTAACAATAAATTATGCTTTAAATGTGACTTGAGCGTGTCATAAAAATCGGTTAAGATGTTTCAACAAGGACTATACTATAAGATTGCATCGAAATTACATAAAAAATAAAAAAAATTCCGCACGTTTGACATTTAAATTTAGACCACTTAGGCCCCTTTAACCATAAAAACTAAAGAAGTTATATACAATTATTAACATGCATGTTGAGTATAGCAGAAATTAATCTACTAAAAATCCCTATCAACATCGGATGAAAATGTAGTTCTAAAATTTCAAATTTCGCATTTTCCCCCCTTTAACTAAACACTTTTAAAAAGAAAATTTGGCATACGGTTTGAAAATCTTATTAAAGTGTTTGGCCTCTTTTTCTCCAAACTAGAGAAGATGTTACCAACCTTTATTTGATCCCAGAGACCTTATAGGTGAAATATGAGTAGGTAACCCTTTTCAAAACCCCGGTCCTTCCCTCCTCATATAAAAAGGGTCACTATTAGAACACACTTCTACCCTTCCAGTCCAGGTTACACGGGTTGTTGATATAAAGTGTATTTTTTGGATCTTACACAACAACATTTTGGATAAGTTACTGGTGGTTTACATTTGACTGATAGCTAGATGAAGTGTTTTCGTGTGTTTTCCCAACATGCATCTGTAATATTAAATTGTGCTTGCCGGGATCTATATAAATGTTTGTGCAGTGCGTAGCCAGACGGAATCTCGGAAGCTTTAATATCAGTTTGGCAAAAAATATTAAAAAACACACGAGAAGTTAAGGAACGTGTAAACAGTACTTTCACTATCATTCCGCGGGATAGATTTGTAATTACAGGGCAAAAATGTAAAATCTCTGGAGCTTTTGGACTCTGGATCCCTTTACCAGGCTTTGTTATGAACACTCCCCGAGAAAATGCTTCCACGTCATTCAGAGTACGCTACCGTTGATTTGTGGTTTATGCTGTTTTGGTAATAAGTCGAGTTGTTATATTACCGGTTGGGATTTTCTACATCATATGTGAGTGATCATTGATAGATTATAATAGTTAGGTTAACTATGGGAGATGTAATGATCACGATTGACGCAAAGCTGTTCTTAATTATCTATTTTTAGGATTTTGTTTAATTGGTGTCTCTTTAGGGATAAATGAAATATCAATAACGTTTCTGTATTTCTCAAATGCATGTCGTCATCACAAAATACGGAAAAAAACTGAAAGGATTGTGATTCTTTAAAACATCTTGTCATCAAGTAAATGCACGCATGTTACTTACCTAAAAACAAAATTTATATCATTTATATCATTGAAAGTTTATTTCAACGGGTTAAATCAAATTATAACTTTTTATATCAAACAATTCTCTCACGCGACAACGCTTTTAACAGAGGGTGTAATTTTATATGATTTTGTTAAAAAAAATATTTCTTTTAGTTGCAAATCTCATTTTTTAGTGTAAATATTTCGACTTGTATTAATTTTCCTTCGTCTGAGGGAATAATACGCGGCCGTGAAAATACATTTCTGTGAAAGATGTTACAGCATGTGCCGACACTCAAAGAGACCATTATGGTAAAAAAGAGGTTTGTTGTTTCTTCCTAGCTTTTCCCAGCATCTGTATAAATAAAACCATCAGACAGCATAATTACGTTGGGACCACACTGAACGGTAGCACTTTAATATCATTTTGTTGTTTCATCCTAGTTCATCCCAAGTGTTTCAAAATCTGTTAACTCGAACTAAAACTTGTCATTTTCTGTCAAAACCACGTGACAACATTAAGCGTGATTATTTTAGTGGTTTATAATTGAAGACAAATGTTGACTTTTTCTGCAGAGTTTTTATTTCGTTTGGTCCCTTGTTGACTCGGGTTCTGACATGGAATCGATTTGTATGAATAGGAGTGATTTTTACATCAAAGTCTCGAGAGCAACGGAAATCGAGCGTTTTACACATTAGCAAACAGTAATTGTTAATTCAAATGTCTTTTCTATATTCAGAATAATTTATGTTTTCGCTTGTATGTTTATATGGTGGCATTATAAGTTTACTTTCAGTGCAGTCATATTTATAGTGTTAAGTGTTAAAATATTGTATAGGTTTTGATTAAGTCTTGAATTCAGAATACATTCAAATTATCTGTTAAATTGAGTCCTAAAAAATAACCGAGGTCTCATGAACATATTAATGAAAAATATTTCTCAAAAGAAACAAGTTAAATATCATACGACATATCACTTTGGCATTTCGCGTCAAGTTTTTGGACCTGAAAATCTATTTGGAATTTACCCTGTGAAACCGAAACATTTTTCTTTACGTAATTATCTTCCAAAAAACTTGCTATTCGCGTAATCTATGATACTATAACAGATAGAAGAAAACTGATAGGTGGTAAATGTAGACTTTATTGCATATTATAGAAATTTTTATGACTGGCGTATACCAGCATAGGCATTGGAATATTTGTCGGCTTCGTTATTGGTTAAAACTCACAATCCTTAAGCAGTATACACCTAGGATCTTCACCATTGCCGATCTGAGGACATAATTATGATAAGTTTCACAAGTGTCAATAATGGATGCAAAAAATTGCAATTTTTATACTAAAATTCCATCATCTTATGGTAAATGCCATTATTTTCATATGTAATTACAACCACCTTTTCAAAACCATGCTGTGAATAAAGTACTAGACATATCTGTTTGGTGTTTCGTGACATCAGGGACAGTCTATACTAACGTTAGTATTGACTGTCCCTGGTGACATGTTTCGGGTACTTTAGAACTTTTAAAGTTGTCATTGCGAAACCAAAACATATTTCGTTACATTAATCTCCCCAAACAAAACCTTGTTATCGCGTAATTTTTGGAACGATAGCAAATACTTGAAATAGAGGAAAACTGATGTTTGTTAAATGTAAAGTAACTGATAAAACGACTTTCTTCCATATTTATTAACAAAGGGGTGAGCATGTGTTCCACTCCCATTTGAAAATTTTATTACTCCGCTAATGGTCAAAACTCACCAACCATACGCCGTAAACACCCATGGTTTTCACCAATGGTCATCTGAAGACTTGTCCTGGAAAATAGCATCCGGTTTTAAAAGTCACGTTCGGTAACTAGCAGTTATCACAGGCGCTTGGGTACAAATTGTGAAATCTCGGCTTTTTTCATTAATGCTGGTATATTTTTATGTAGAACCCTTATTTGCCTCATAAAATAACAATATGCGCATGTCTGACCCATTTTTTCAACGTTTTTACCATTTCTGATATTTCCCCTCTACACTAAAAAACCACAAGGCGAGAAACTCTCCGCCATTTTCTTTGTCTGTGTGTAACTTACGATCACGGAAGTGAGACTGGTTATACTGGTCCCATGAACAAAACGTCATTTGTCAGAGGGCTTCCGAGTGGCGCTGAAATAGAGAGAACAGGTTAAACCCTGAGAATATCGGAAGTAGGGGTTGGTCTAAAAACAGGACGGAGAAAAACAGGACGGGAAATTTTCTATATATAAATGGTCATAACTTTTGAAGTAATAAAGATATTAACAAACTTAAAACTGATTATTAAAGAAGAAACAATAAGCTTTTAAATGATATAAAGTTTTTAAACAAATAATGAGTTTAAAGGCAAAAATTCTTGACAGGACGGGATTTGGTAACATGAAAAATAGACCGAAAATTCATAGGGTAACCATCTTTGACGATAAATAATTTACATAAAAACTATTGTCTGTCAAGAAATGTTTATATATTATTCAAGCTTAGATCATACAGATTCTAAAAATTTAAAGCTTGATGCATTTTGATAAAGGTAAAGTAGAAAAATCTTGACAGGACGGGATTTTGTTCTGAATGACACACTGACATTTTTTTCTAGATTTCAAAGTTTGAGGCCTTGTATCTTTTTAAAAATACATGTCTGTCAAAAAATGTTTAGTTTCTGCTAAGCTGAGATCATGCAGTTTACAAAAACATAAAGTTTGATTAAATCAAGTTTCCGTAAAGTGAAAAAATCTTGACAGGACGGGTTTTCGTTTCGATGTGAAAACGGCCATATTTGTAGCCATCCCTTTGAAAGTTCATTAATCCACACAAGAGTTAGCAAATATAAACTTACCTTTTTTTAGAAATTTATATTCCAACAAATAATTTATCCTGTCAATTTACATTATGATCTAGTATCACATAAATTCATAAAATGAAGCATAGATATTTTTTGAAAAACTAATTTGAAAGATAATATAATTTAATTAATCTAATTACTGGTGAGTACCGTTAACGATTGTTGTCTTAACAAATTTCAATTAACTGTTTGATCTATTGCTGATATGACAGGTTGAACAGTTGTCAATTAAGGTGAATATTATTCATAGCATTACATATAAAGAGGGGAATTTGTTGAAAAAGACATATACAATCATAGTGCTCTCAATCTCAGATCTCAAACTTTATTAGTGCTATTCATATTATATTTGTGCTTTTTATTGTGTTGTATAAAGTTGTCTGTTATTAACTTGTGTATATAGCAAAATCATAGTGCTCATTTCTCTTTTGTACCATATTTTTGTATTTTGGTGAAGGTTATATTATTTGCAATTTAAGCTAGACCCAATTGTCGAGGAACGGTGTCCTGACGACTTTGATATGGTAGATCTGTGTTCAAACATCGAGGCATCTAGCACAAAGCGAGAACCTGACACGTGTATTTATTCAATGAATTTACCGGTTAAAAAAGGAAAGTGGAATTTTCAACAGAAAAGGTTCAAGATGACATCATGTCGGTAAATATACCTTGGGTTGGTACATTAAAGCAATCAGATAAAATGCTAATCTTAAATAATCAATGGCTTTCTTCAGATATCATGGGTTGTGTTCATTCAGTTTTATCTAAACAGTTTCCAGCTATATCTGGTTTCCAAAATACATGCTATATGCACCTGTTAATAACACGAATGAACGTAAGTGGACTTCTAATAAAACATTTGCTGATATATTTGGTCCATCAGTACAAATCCACCACACTGGTCATGATCACTGGGTAACATCAATATAAACACAAACAAATGAGGTATATGTGTTGGACAGCATGTTTGAAAAACTGACAACTTCATTAGAAATACAATTATCACAAATGTATGCACATGGTAAAAAACGTCTGCTTATTAAACTTCCCCAGGTTCAAAAACAGACAAATTCGTTTGATTGTGGTTTATATGCTATTGCAAATGCTGTTGAGTTTTGTCTTACAGGTTTTGTGGGTGGTTTACATATTATATTTGAAGAAAAATACTTGAGGGAACATTTAATATCTTGTTTAGAGAAGGGCGAATTCAGGTTGTTTCCGAAATCAGTTTGTGACAAAAAAGGTCGAGTGAAATCAAAGAATTCGGAACTTGTCGAAATGAATTGTGACTGTGGTTTGTCTGATGCAGTTGAAGATATGGTGGGTTGTGATTGGAAAAAGGGAATAAAATCTTGTAATGTTTGGAAACATAAATCTTGTGCTGGTGTCATCAATAACTTAAATTGGTTCTGCTCAAAACATAATTAATTAACATTCATCAATTTTACTTAAAATGTCTTTACAAAAAATGTTATATATTATATAAACAGTGTAATTACTTTTCATGTCTTTACAAAATTGTTAAATATTATATAAACATTGTAATTAGTTCTTATAACTAATTAACTGTGCTTGTTGAGTTGTTGATTCTTGTTATATTATTAAATAAACTTGTCAAAAAATGGCGTCTTCCATCCATAATGAAATCCCGTCCTGTCAAGATTTTTTCACTTTACGGAAACTTGATTTATTCAAACTTTATGTTTTTGTAAACTACACGATCTCAGCTTTAGCAGAAACAAAACATTTTTTGACAGACATGTATTTTTAAAAAGATACAAGGCCTCAAACTTTGAAATCTAGAAAAAATGTCAATATGTCAATCAGAACGAAATCCCGTCCTGTCAAGATTTTTCTACTTTACCTTTATCAAAATGCATCAAGCTTTATATTTTTAAAATCTGTGTGTTCTAAGCTTGAATAATATATAAGCATTTCTTGACAGACAATAGTTTTTAAGTAAATTATTTATCGTCAAAGATGGTTACCCTATGAATTTTCGGTCTATTTTTCATGTCACCAAATCCCGTCCTGTCAAGAATTTTTGCCTTTAAACTCATTATTTTTTAAAAACTATATATCAATTTATAGCTTATTATTTCTTCTTTAATAATCAGTTTTAAGTTTGTTAATATCTTTATTACTTTAAAAGTTATGACCATTTATATGTAGAAAATTTCCCGTCCTGTTTTTCTCCGTCCTGTTTTTAGACCAACCCCGGAAGTAGTCAATGTAAACGACCAGTATAACCAGTCACTTCCGTGATCGTAAGTTACACACAGACAAAGAAAATGGCGGAGAGTTTCTCGCCTTGTGGTTTTTTAGTGTAGAGGGGAAATATCAGAAATGGTAAAAACGTTGAAAAAATGGGTCAGACATGCGCATATTGTTATTTTATGAGGCAAATAAGGGTTCTACATAAAAATATACCAGCATTAATGAAAAAAGCCGAGATTTCACAATTTGTACCCAAGCGCCTGTGGCAGTTATATGTTTTCTGATTCAGGACAACATTTCCTGTCTACATAAATTCACTTCCGGTTTTTAAAGGTCACTTCCTGTTAAATTGCTTTTCTCAAGGGAATGTGATGAAAGACCTTCTTATTGTTCTGGAACAATTTCCCCTGTTTACTCTTCAGTTTTGAGTGCATGAATTAAAATTTTGAGTCTGTTATTTCAATCTACCTTTTGAGTGTGTTTTCGTAAAATTTTGAGTGCTTATTTTAATTTTGAGTGCGAAATTTAAAATTTTGAGTGTGTTATTTGTGATGATATTTTAAATCGTACTTTTGACGAGAACGGCGTTTCATAGTAATGTTACATTCCACATATTGACTTCTATTTCATTCGGTGCATTGGTCAGTGAACAATTAAAAGGTAAACATTGCACCAAAATCTCCCTACTTTTAAAGCATTTTGGGAAAAATTGATATTTTCTGTATCTTAATTTTCGTTCTGATATTGATGCAAATAGAACAACACATATTTATACCTCTTGTTTTTTAACATTTTTTCATGGAGTCAATCTGTTAAATTATTTTAAAAAAAACCCACGTACACGTGAAGTGACGACAGTTATTTAAATCTCTTAAGCACCATTAAAAGGTACATTGCTTAACTATCCTCCATATAAATTACAAACAACAAATACTTTAATAAAACACATAAAATAGGAAATGCAGCTAAGAGACGGTTAGCTATTTAGAAAAGCTAAACTTGTTTTATTTACATATCATTTTATCAAAATATGGACGGTGTTTGCTCTTTCCATAGTCTTTGAAAAGTATTGTCACCGAAAGCTCCCTCCGAACTGTTATTTAATTGTCCAATTAAACTTGAAAACGTCATAAACACCAAATTAATAATTATCCGTCGAAGTGTCAATATCAGATATATCCACCGTTAGCATGAATGACTGCTATTACCCTCCGTCGCATACTGCCAGTAAGGCGTATAATTTGTTGAAGCGTTATCTGTCGCCATACCCGGTGTAATTGAGCTTCTAAATGAAGCAAGGTCTGTGGAGGAGGTTCCAGTTTGCAATCTAGCAAGTTTACATAAACGAAAAACGAAAATATTCGGGTTGCTTAACTTTTTTCGGGGTGTATATGTAAATATTGAAAGACTGAAATGATGCCATGCTACTCGGTGTTATATCATACAATTCAAGAGATTGTATTTAAGTATTCAAGTTAGATTTTATAGATGTCCCACAAAATGAATACATATACAAAACAGAGGAACATGCATTGACAAATGTCTTGAGCTACGAAAGGCATCCATACTGCGTGCGTAAGTTGTATATAGGCAGCTGCCTCATCTAGATTTTAAAAAGAGTATGAATCTACTAGGAAGTGGAGTAAATATGATTATTTTTGTGATAATGTCTCTCGCGACTTGACAAGACTTCCGTCTCTACGGTCCATCCTTCGCTGTCTTCATCTCGTTACCAATTATAACTATACAATCCACAATGGTATTAGAGGCGAGTCGGCAAGACACATACATATCATTTTGTAACAGATGAAAAATCACAACTTGCTGGCAATCAAAACGTACCTACAACACCGTCTCATGTCTAGGGTTTTTATGACAATCTAATTTTTTTCACTCTTTCACTCATTTTTATTTAGTCGTATGGAGTTAATAAACATTTGTATCTTAAATTTGATAAAAGTTCGAATCAGTTCCTGAAATAGAAATCCCTGGTGGTATAAATAGGAATCCCTGGTGGTATAATCTGAAGGTAAGAACTGTATTTTTGTTTAATTAAAATCTGCAATATTAGTACAATGACATTAAAAAATGTGTTTGTTTGTCGCAGATAACTTTTTAAAAGTAGTAACAGGAAAAGTAAACTCATTTGTTTCCTCATCGATTTCGTGTTGTATTTTTTTTCTTCTGTAAACGTTAAATAAAGTCTGAAAAGAGACAAGGGTTGTAATGAAATTTTTCTTTAATTAGTGTATATTTGATCACATTATATAAAAGGAATTACATTGGGTTAACACTGAAGATTATATTTAAATAATGACAGTTTGCATTGCATAATTCCAAAAAATCATGTGTATTAGAGTCTGCATGCATTTTAGCCATATAATGAAATTTATAACAATACAGAAACAAATAAGCTATAAAGGGAGTGACAAGTTGTAACCATATTTCAATAACTTGCATATCCTACCAAATCATACATAAATGTTGTAAAGAAAATAAAGAAAATCATATTAATATCAGTACAGGTTTAAATGCCATGAGTTTTATAAGATCTGTCAAAATTCTGTGTCTCCTTTGCAATTTTACAATGGTCCGTTTTCAAAAGGACCATATGATTAAATATAAATATTTCTTTCCATAAAAGTATGTAAAATTGTAGTATATTAAAAGCAAGTCACCTGATCGTAATTCGGTTTCTTGATTATTCAAAACAAATGGGACGAGGTGTTCGGAAAAGTGTAGTAAGATGAAATTCCCCCTCTAAATTGAGTACTCTTTTATTATTAGACTGTGCCGTCTATAGTCAGTGCTTATGTAATTATTTTATAGTGCAATTTAATAATTTAGAGAGAGAGATAGCTTTAATTTGTAAAATTGAATATAATCAAATAAATTGAAGAAAAGTAATAAATATGTTGCTTTAAATTATAGAGCAAATTAGAACATTTTATTTCTTTATAAAATCCAAATTCACAATCATTTTTATTAACTTCAATATTAATTCAAATGTACCATTAGCCGTTCTTCGATTGTACGTCGTAGTATACACAGATAAAGAGTTGTGGTTCTAATTGTAAAGTATACTTTGCTAATTTAATAAATTTTACTATATTATATATATATTTTTCACAAAATTTCTAATATTTAATATTTGCTCACATTATTGTATATAATGCTCGCAGTAAAATCATTTCTATATCTTAAGCATATGGGTTAAATATACATTATAAATGTTCTTGAATACATGTACATGTACAAAAAATGTACATATATAGTTCCTAAAAATCCCCTTGAATCTGGGCTATTGCAAAGAGGAGTTGTTTGGTATTTTGTATGACAAGGCAATTCATAGATTAATGCATAACTCAATTTGTATTTTGGCTGCGTCAGTCTTTTTTTTTAAGATAGTACTTGTTAATTCTAGAAATATTAATTTTCTAATTATGAAAGTCATAGTTATGTTAATGTGTAATACGACAATCAGCAAAGTTATGTTAATATACAAATAAGCATTTCTCGTAGTCTATACAAGTTTATATCGACTGAGAGATGTATATCGACCGAGAACATAGACCGAGGTCGATATTCAACTCTCAGTCGAGATAAACTTGTATTAATTAAGAGAAAGGCTTTATTTTTTTATATTATTAATAGATAATTTTGCAGTATTTTAATTTATCACATACAAAATAAAAATAAAATATGATCGGCTGATTGCGAAACATCACACAATTTTTGGAATTTTTGGTTCTACTTTTAGTAACCATGCAATCCGCAATAAATCAGTCAATCCGCCAAGGTGCAAAATATCACGTGGTAGACTGTGGACAAATTAAAATACAGCAAAATTATCAATTCATAATATTGTGTAGCACAACAGTCAATAAAGTTATGTTAATGTAATGCGACATTCAACAATTGAAAGAATTTTGTTTTAATGTTATACTTGAAAATATTATATTGCAAAAATAGGACAAAGCATCGGAGATAACATTACTTCAGGCATGTACTTTGATCTTAGATGGTGTACGATGGTACATTAATCTTAGATAGTGTACGATGGTACACTAATCTTAGATAGTGTACGATCGTACATTAATCTTATATGGTGTACGATTTACATTAATCTTAGATGGTGCACGATTGTACATTAATCGTAGATGGTGTACGATAGTACATTAATCTTAGATGGTGTACGATTGTACATTCATCTTAGATGGTGTAAGATTTTACATTAAACTTAGATGGTGTACGATTGTACATTAATCTTATATGGTGTACGAGATTTACATTAATCTTAGATGGTGCAAGATTTTACATTTATCTTAGATGGTGTACGATGGTACATTAATCTTATATGGTGTACGATTGTACATTAATCTCAGATGGTGTAATATTGTTCTTAAATCTTAGATGTTGTAAGATTTTACATTAAACTTAAATGGTGTTCGATTGCACTTTAATCTTAGATGGTATTCGATTGTACTTTAATCTTAGATGGTGTTCGATTTTACTTTAATCTTAGATGGTGTTCGATTGTACTTAAATCTTAAATGGTGTTCGATTGTACTTAAATCTTAGATGGTGTTCGATTGTACTTTAATCTTAGATGGTGTTCAATGGTACTTTAATCTTAAATGTGTTCGATTGTACTTAAATCTTAAATGGTGTTCGATTGTACTTTAATCTTAGATGGTGTTCGATTGTACTTTAATCTTAGATAGTGTTCAATGGTACTTTAATCTTAGATGGTGTTCGATTGTACTTTAATCTTAGATGGTGTTCGATTGTACTTTAATCTTAGATGGTGTTCGATTGTACTTTAATCTTAGATGGTGTTCGATTGTACTTTAATCTTAGATAGTGTTCGATTGTTCTTTAATCTTAGATGGTGTTCGATTGTACTTTAATCTTAGATGGTGTTCGATTGTACTTTAATCTTAGATAGTATTCGATTGCCATTAAATATATTAAGAACAGCAATGTACAAGTTAACAATATTTTATCGCTTTTATACGTCTCGGATAAATCCGAAACAGATATATTGATATTGTAAAATTTAAAATAATTTGCTGTCCATGAAAAATCCTTCGAACTCGGACTTTTATTAGCTGTACAGAATCCATCTATACTCTTTCATATGTGCGCCAGTGTAACGATAGCGGGGTATATCATGTCCGTCCGAGCCTATAAAGTACAACTATACAAAAAATGTTTGTTCGTTTGAATGGGTTTAACGTTACTTTCGGTATTTTTCCAGATATATAATTTATTGCAGACTTGACAACCCCCCCCCCTTTGGAAAACTAGCAAATTCAGTAAAGTCGAGCACAGCCTCAGTCTTGACTTGCGCCTGATCTCACTGAATTGTAAATGATTAACATGCATCTAACGGAACCAATCGGCCACTAAGTCCCCTCTATTATGAAGTATTTGGTGTTCTTTTGACCTAAAAAAGAGTTTCCCTGTCACTTAGTTACACTTAGAGAAAATATAAAACCCTTCATACCCCCCTTTTTAACTGTTTTAGCATTATGTTTTGTATAGTTTACACCATATTTTATTTCTATTCATATCAGTATATTTACAAGAACATACAGACAAGGATTCGGAAACAAGCTACAAAGCTTAAATACATCCGTCTCCTGAAAATAAATGACCTGTCAGTCAAGTATAGACCGAAACTCCTGGAGTACATTTTGTATGGTAATATATGCAAAAATGAATGAATGAATGAATGAATGAATGAATGAATGAATGAATCTCCAATGATTATACATTATGTTGTATTGTAATGTGTATGTTTCTCTTATGTACCTCACAATGATGATGCTTTGTATCCGGACTATGTCCCTTGGCCGGGACTGCATTCTTGCCAAACGTGTCTACGATTATTCTGTTGTGCTTTTGGTTTCTCCTCATACTGACGTGGTGGAAGCGGTGGGATACCATCACATCCTTTGAATCTTGGAGACAGAATCTCGAATATACATTGTCGCTTGACTGAAACTTCGCCGTCTTTTTAGTTGACGGCTTTACTTGGCAAAAGAAAAGCAACGCCGAACCCATGCGCGGTTTAGCAGACGATGGCGAGGCGGTCCCCTAGGCTAACAGGTGAACAGCTGCCGATTGCAAATTATTGCCCAATCATATCCAGGAATACTATTGTGAAAAACTCTACTTCAGTGAATAGTATTTGGCAATCCATTCGTTTGCATTTTGGATTTCAGTTTTCTCGATTTCAATAGCATTTATTTGGAACCTAACGAACGTCCAGAAGAACTTTACCAGCGTTTGGCAAGTTTTATAGACGACAACCTTTTGCGGGCAAACAGCACTATTCAAGAAATTCCCGGAGCAGAGGAGGAATTGTCTCCGACAGTCGAGAATTCAATAGTTTTAACGTGGCTTCGCCTTATCCCCCGTGACCTCCCAAATCTAGTTAAGCAGAGATATGGAACTGTTTTTCGGTCTCAGACTTTGGCTTCATTGAAGCCCGAGATTCCTCTAGCCTTAGACAGTCAACTGGACTAAATTCATACAGCAGCTGACGCTAAAGTACTACGAACCTCCTTAAAGGACAGGCATCAAGACAAAATTGTAAAAAAGTCTACTCAAAAGAGTGTTGTTAAATCTAATCGTTACTGTATTTTATGTAAACAAGCAGGTCGCCCCTCAACCCATTTCTTGAGTACCTGTAAATATTTACCCGAAAGTGACAAACTTTGCATGTCTTAAATCCGACAAACTCAGTGCCAAGAGTTAGGTGAAAGCGATTCAGACAACGACTCTGAAATTCATGATTCTGTTTCTGTTGTTGAAATTGAGACCCCAAAACTTAGAGTCGTTTCGATCTGTTCAGTTTCCTGTTCAGTTGACTCTAGACACAGGCGCTGAAGTAAGCATGATTAAAACGTCCACTGCCCATTCAATAGGTCTGTCAGTAGAGAAAAGCAATCATTCTGCACTCCAAGCCGACGGAGAAACACCGTAAGACATCGTAGGCGAGTGCCAATTTACACTTTCTCGCGACGGGATCGACTTGAATGTAGAAGCCATCGTTGTTAACGATTTGGACGTAGATATTTTGGCCGGCATTCCAATTATGTCGTCAAACGACATCGCCATATACCCTAGTAAACACAAAATCACCATTCGCGGTCGAATAACGATATTTTACGATGTTGAAACTACGCCGTCTAGTGAATAACATGTCCGCAGAACTCGGGCTTTCCTAGTTTGAGGTCCTCCCGTGAGCTGCGTTGTTTAGCCCGATTGCTATGGTGAGTTTAGTTTACCACCAGAGATTGAGCCGGACAGCGCTGTAGCTATTGAACCCCACAGTGACACCTCGCTGGAGAAAAATTGGCCGGTTCCTCAGATCACCGAGCCGATAGCCGGGAAAATTCGCATCTTGAACAATACGTTAGAGCCCCAGTTTATACATCGAAAGGAACACTTGTTACGTGTTCGACGTGTTACTCTCGTGCTAAATTTAGAACCCGTCATTTCTTGTAAAAAAATCATCAGGCGGTTATCGACTCGTGACCGCGTTTGCTGACGTTGGTCGATACAGTAAACCTCAGCCCTCCTTAATGCCGGACGTGGACTCCATACTTCGAACCGTTGCCCAGTTGAAGTTTATTATAAAGACCGATCTCACCAGCGCTTTTTACCAAATCCCATTAGCTAAAGAGTCTATGAAATATTGTGGAGTCGTTACACCATTTCGTGGCGTTCCGAAACAGCACTGGAAGAATTAATGTTTGAGTGTTAGGTGACTTTCTCCACGGCTCCGTGGCTAAATTAGCAGACGACTTGTCTTGCGGGGCGAACTCTGTAGAAGAGCTACTCTTAAAATGGGAACTCGTTTTAGCGGCGCTAAGTAATTCAGGTATTAACATCTGTTCAGCAAAAACAGTAATTTGCCCTAGATCAATTGGCATTCTTGGTTGGGTATGGTCACGGGGATCAATTTCCGCTAGCTCACACAGAGTAGCACCGTTAGCGTCATGTCAACCTGAAACCGTGCGTGGCCTTAGGTCATTCATTGGTGCGTACAAGTGTTTTACCCCATTGTTCACACCACATGGCGCCATTAGAAGAAAATATCAGTGGTTTGAAATCGACCGATAAAGTTATGTGGTCAGATACGCTACGGGAACATTTTGATCACGCGCAAAAATCTCTGTCTGAATGGAAATCAGTCACGTTACCAAGTCGCACTGATCAATTATGGATAGTTACAGACGGTTCGATCACAAAACGTGGCATTGGTGCGACTTTGTACGTCAACCGAGATAACAATTTATGCATTGCCGGATTTTTAGTGCTAAACTTAGAAAACATCAAGTCACATGGCTTCCATGCGAAGTCGATTGCCGCTAGCGTGAAACACTTCAGTCCTTATATTATTCAGTCAGATTTACAAGCCAACGTTCTCACTGATAGTAAACCGTGCGTCCAATGCTTCGAGAAATTGTGTCGCGGCGAGTTCTCTGCAAGTCCGCGTGTTACAACATTCCTTTCCGTTGTGAGCAGGTATCAAGTTAGTGTTAATCATTTGTCAGGACGTGCAAATATTTCTTCCGATTTTGCGAGTAGAAATGCACCACCGTGCTCGGAGCCTAACTGCTTGTTTTGTTTCTCGTACCGAAGATTCGGTGGTCAGGTCCATCAGCATTCAAGATCTATTAGAAGACGACATTAGATTACCCTATACCACGAGATCCGCGTGGATTCAGGTAAAGTCCGATTGTCCTAATCTACGACGCACGCACGCACATTTGAAACAGGGCACAAGGCCTTCACAGAAATTGACAAACGTTAAAGACGTTAAGGATGGATTATTAGTCGTCCGAAGAAATGATCCTTTAGCACCGCCTAGCGAATTAATAATCGTTCCCCGTAGTGTGCTTGATGGATTAGTAACCACGTTGCACATAAAATTAGACCACCCATCAAAGCATTAGTTGAATTTAGTTTTGAAGCGGTTCTGTTATGCGCTTGATATGAGCAGGGCGGTAGATACCGTTAGCGACTTGTGCCACACATGTGCGTCACTTAAGAAGTTTCCGAAAACCTTAGTTAAACAGTCCTATGATGATCCACCGGATTTAGTTGGCATATCTTTTGCAGCCGACGTCATGAAACGGAACCTGATCCTCATTGTTCGTGAAACAGTTACTTCGTATACTAGCTCCTGTTTTTTAGAAAACGAAAAACGCGACACACTACGCGATGGCCTTGTACGGCTACTTGTTCCGTTAAAACCACTTTGTGGTCCCAGCTGGGTCGTGAGGGTCGACCCTGCCCCCGGTTTTAGATCCCTTCTGGACGACCCGTACTTGAAACAATTGAATATATCTGTGAAAAATGGTCGAATTAAAAATCCCAATAAAAACCCTGTCGGAGTAAAGGCAATCGCCGAGTTTGAAGACGAATTACTAAGAGAAGAGAACGGTCAGTCACCAATTTCTGAACTCACGTTGACAATTGTTACTACCCGTCTTAATTCACGCCTTCGACAACATGGTCTCTCGTCCCGAAAATTATGTACACAGCGGAATCAGTTTTCACATGAGCAAAAACCCCAGTCTCTGACTTGGAAGTTATTCATTCTTAGCACACAACCCGCAAGTCCAATCAAGGCTATAGTGAATTGGCAAAATACACCAAACCGTGACGTGAAAATGCCGATATTTCCGTAGGTGATTTTGTCTATCTTTATACCGACAAATCAAAAACTTAATCTAGAGACAGGTATCTAAAGACGGCGAATGGTGCTCTATAAAGAAATTTTGCGGTAACCAGTTGCGTGCTTCGTCCTACAAAGTCAAACTTGATAAATGTTTTAAGGTACAGTCAACTGTTCGTCCGGACACCGTTATACCCGATAAAACGAATCCGATTCTGAAACCGAGGAAAATTATGAGAAATTTTTCAAACCAACAAACGACCACCCACCTAATTAGATCAGAGCAGAGCAGAGCAGAGCCAAGCAAAGCAAGCAAAGCAAAGCAAAGCAAAGCAAAGCAAAGCAAAGCAAAGCAAAGCAAATAATAATTATAATCATACTTATGTATGGAAACGAGTACTAAAATCAATAAGATATTAGAAGCAATAACTGTTTTTTTTCTCCCTCAAAAACTGTATTTGTATATGGCTCGATTAATTTGTGTAATTTTTAAAATTAATTTTAAAAATCAGGAATATATAAATCAGTTATAATGCATCAATTTTATAATTTAGAAATGTTACAAATAAAAATATAGTATTTATTTTATCGACTGAACATCATCACAAGTCAGGGTTTAAACGCAATTAAATCCAACTCAGATAACAATACACTACAAAGTGACCTGGACAAATTAGGTGTATGGGAAAATAAATGGCGAATGGCTTTCCATTCCGAAAAATGTAATGTTTTGTCAATATCCAAAAATAAAAACCCAATTAAACACACGTATACACTGCATGGTCATAACCTTGAACACGTCAATAAGGCAAAATACGTTGGCATTACAATCCAGCAAGATCTTAAATGGGACTGTCACATTAACACAATATGCAACAAAGCTACCAATACACTCAGCTTCCTGAAACGAAACCTCAACATCAGTTCGACTAAGGTTAAGGAGCAGGCTTATAAATCACTAGTTCGTCCATTACTAGAATATGCCTGCTCTGTGTGGGATCCATATACAACAGAGAACATTAATAAAATAGAAATGATCCAAAGACGTGCAGCTAGGTTCGTAACTAATAGATACCATAACACCTCTAGCGTATCAAACATCTAAACTGGAGAAGCCTTGCATTTCGAAGATCAGATGCCAGACTAATACTTCTCTATAAAATACAGTACCACTTAGTTGCCATCAATAAATCCGACAGACTCATACCACCTCTCAGACAGTCCAGAAATATGCACTCCTTATCCTTTCAAATCCCCCAATGCAGACTAAAAGCTAGACATCAATCCTTTTTTCCTAGATCCATAAAACTCTGGAATAGCATCCCTGTAATAATCCTAATGAATGATTCCATTGAATCATTCAAAACAGCAATAACCCAATAATATTACAGCCACTAAATACAAGATTATGTAAATAGTTTTAACCTATATAGCTAATTTTTCTCAAAAATAATCACAGTTAAATTTATCACTTCTTCTTCTTCTTCTTCCGTTTACTGGTCAGGAGTCTTTTGACTGTAAGGTTTGAACAAGCGTAGACAGAGGGAGCCACACCTCGCAAAGGCTAGGTTAAGATTAAACATGTTAACAGACGACTATTTACCTTTAAAACTATCTACAAGACAGGGTGATGGAACTAGGATGCAGTGTTCAAGGCTACAGCTGCAAGGCTGGCCTTGAAATCATACAATGAGGTGGAGTCCGTCACCGACGTCGGAAGTTTGTTCCAGTCCCTGATGGTACGAGGGAAAAATGACTGGTTATATACTTCAGCCTTTGTGTAGGTTTGTCTTAGTCTATTTGAGCATCTTGTTCGTGTGTCACTCTTCTTCAAGACATTGTCAGCTTCTGGTATGCAGATCATTCCATTTAATGTTTTGTACATGATGGTAAGCCTATGGTGTTTACGGCGTTGCTGCAGAGTTTCCCATCCTAGTTCATGTATCATGTTTGTTACGCATCCTGGGTTTCTGTCTCTGTAGTTGTTATGTACATATCGAGCACCTCTCCTCTGAACTTTGTCCAGAGGTTAATATCCTCAGATTTGTAGGGATCCCATGCTGCTGACGCATATTCCAAAGTTGGTCTGACCATGGAGTCTTATGTTGTTTCTCTGACGCTTTTACTGCAGTCTCTAAAGTTCCGTCGCAGAAAACCGAGAGTTTTAGACGCTTCGGCTGCCGTTGTTTCCACATGCCTTCTCCAGCTAAGGTCCTGGCTGAGTGTTATGCCGAGGTACTTGCTACTGTCTACAACTTCCAGTTGGTGACCATGCAATGTGTAGTTTGACTTCAGTATGTTGTTTCTATTGGTGCTGATATGGAGGACTGTACATTTTGATGGATGAAAACTCATTTGCCAGCTGTGTTCCCATTGTTCTAGGGCTGTGAGATCTCGTTGTAGATCATCAGCGTCTGTTGGGTTCCTTACATGCCTGTACAATAGGCTATCATCAGCAAAAAGACGGACCGTGGATGACTTTACTGATTCTGGTAAGTCATTTATGTATATAAGGAACAACAGTGGCCCAAGAACTGTACCTTGGGGGACACCTGACAGCACATCTAATTTTCCTGAGGTACAACCTCCTACCATTACTTGTTGTGAACGTGATGATAAGAATGAAGATATCCAATTAAGCGTCATTCCTCTAACTCCATAGTAATCTAATTTGTATATGAGGCGTCGGTGGGGCACCTTGTCAAACGCCTTAGCGAAGTCCAGAAGAATTATGTCAACTTGGTCTCTTCCAGTTTTTAACTTCTCTGAGATTCCTTGGATGGTAGATATCAACTGCGATTCGCAGGATCGCTTGGATCGAAATCCATGTTGGCAGTCAGTCAATATCTTAAGGTTGTCTATGTGTTTCATGATGGTGGAATGTATTATGTGTTCTAGTATCTTACTAACGACCGATGCAAGGGACACTGGTCTGTAATTAGCTGCTGCAGTTCGATCTCCCTTCTTAAAGAGTGGAGTAACTAGTGCTTCTTTCCAGTCGGATGGTACTGTCCCTGCATTTAAAGATGACTGATACAACAAGGTGAGGGCTGGAGTTATCTCTGATGCGCACATCCTGAGAAAACGGGTTGAAATTTGATCTGGCCCAGACGCTTTATATTGGTTCAGGTTCTTTAGCAATTTAAGGACTCCATTTTCACTGATGGTTATGTCATTCATTCCTTTGAAAGGGCTCTGTCCCTTGTCTGACATGTTATTAATATCTTCTTTTGTGAAAACAGACTGAAATTGGTGGTTTAAAATTTCCGCTTTGGACTGGCTATCACTGTGTAGAAACCCATCTTTATTCAGTAGTGGAGAGATCGCGGATTGATCTTGTTTTTTACTCTTGATGTAAGACCAGAAGCGCTTCGGGTTTGTCTTGATGTCGTCATTTACGGTTGATTGAATAAAGTCCTTTTGAGCAGATCTCATTTCCCTCTGTAACTCAGATTGCAGCCTTTTGTACCTAGACCAGTCCTTGTCAGATCTTGTTTCCTTGGCCTTACGGTATGCTCTGGCTTTTCGTCTGCTAAGGCGGCGGGTGTGTGTCGTGACCCATGGATGTGTATGCTTTGTTGAAGACATTTTGGTAGGTACACAAGTATCCATTATCGATGTGACTCCTGTCTTGAAAGCAAGCCACATTTCGTCAAGACTATGGTATGATGAAGAAGTGAAGTTCTTACTGAAAAGTTCTGTTGCTGTTTTGATATCATTTTCGTCTACTCTTTTCCAAAGGTATATCTTGCGTCTTTGCTGTCTACTCCTTGATGTTTGGTGTGCACTATCATACATGACTATGTCGTGGTCGCTCCTGTCCCCTAGTGGTGGCAATGGTTTGCATCTAACTTTGAATGCAGGATGGCTTGTGAAGACTAAGTCTAACGTTTTATCCTGTCGGGTAGGGAAGTCTACCATTTGTTCAAGACCTAGGTCATGTGACAAATCAAGATACAGTTGATTTACTTTCTGTGAGTATTGCTTGCTTAAGATGCTGTTGGTCTTCAAGCAGATGTCTGGTATGTTGAAATCTCCAGCTAGTATTAAAACCGAGTTCGTATGCTTTTGTTTCAACTCAGATATTTCATTGTAGGTGTTGGTCAGGTATTGATCATCTGATCTATTAGGTGGTCTGTAGTATGCTGCTGTCAGCATTTTCTTGCTTTTTGGTAGTTTTAAGGTAAACTGTAAACTAGAATTTTATTTTCACATAAATCACTTCTTAAATTTGTAAATGTGTATATAGGCATGCGCAGAAAAAGACAGTTTCTTCATTCAGTTGAAGTTGGTCATCAAACAGTAGAAGTATAAGACTTTGTGAGGATGTCGACTGAATAGAATTCCAACTTCCCGCAAAATTGTCTCCCCTACCGGAAATTGGTCTTCCTTCCCAACCATGTCAACAAAGTCAAAGTGCAGGTGCTTTAAGTGTGTTTGATGGTCCGTCAAATTTCCAATACCCAGTACCTTAATAATATTTATCGACACTGAATTAAAATGGCATCTAAGGAGACCAAGGAAAATATGAAGGTATTATAACATGTCCGAATTTCTCGGCACATTGACTTCGTTCGCTTGATCTAATTTAACATAGAAGAACAGCTCATTTTGCATGCCTTCTGTCTCTAACAGGAGTACAAATTTGACAGTTAAATACTAAGAAAGAAGAAAATTGGGAAGGAGTATCGAAAATGGACATGTCCATGCTTTCTGCGGCCCATCAGTCATTCAGTGGTTGTCAATACATGTATTACTGGTCAGAGAGTAGATCTCGCCATTTTGACGATTTTGTCGTTAGTTTTCCATTAAAATCGATGGCAAAGGCATTATTTTATGGATTTCACTATTTTCCATTAAAAACAAATTACGTTTATCACTTTTTAAATTCCAATTCTTCATAAAAACTGTCAAAAGATCAGGTGGCGAGAATTACTTGCTGGGGAGAATAACTCCGTGACCAGTATGCATAGTCCGAGAATCCTGTGCTGGCACACACACAAAGTTGGAAGGCAAAGGATTCTCTTACTAGTATGCACAAAGCATATTTTTGAGTTCAGTCACAGGTACTTGTGGAAAGGACCCCATTTGGTGCCCCAATAAGCCCCCCCTCTTTCTTGAAAATTAGATTTTTTTTCTTTCCATATCGATACTTATTTATACCAGTTGTAACAGTATTTCAAGGAATATATGGGTTACTAATAAAAAGCGAGCTTCCTAAAGGGAACCGAAGCGAAGGTAGGTCACTTAAAAAATTCTAACTTTGTTTACATCGAGTTGAACGTATGGAAGCAGGTACAGTGGTGCAACCTGTGAAAATCGATTTCTTTGGAATGGTAATGCAGCCTTCGGAGAAAATCAAGAATCTCGAATGAAAATTCTGCGAAAATAGTTGAAATTCTCGACTTTCTACGCTTTTGGTCATTATGATCTAGATTGGCAATAGCTAAAACCTTTTATATTGCCCTTTGTGAGAGATATCTAAGAATATTTGCCACAGTGCCATGTTTTTCATTGAACACGCCATTTTTTTAAACAAAAAGTGAAAGCTGGTACTTTTTTTTCTGTGTTCAAATAGCATTTAGTAAAAAAACTTGCGGCAACCAGTACAAACCAACTGAAAATACAGAAATCTCCGGAGGGGATATGAACTTAGTTCAGGAACTTGCAAATACAATGCTGCATGAAACACAATAACAAATAGTATTTTAGCAGTTAACAAATAGTATTTTGGCAAATAATAATAACAGCAACAACCACAATCACACACAAAAATATGCAAATACAATGTACAATAAAAAGTGTCAGTCTCATGCGCCCCTCTATTTTCAAATCCTAGCTGGAACACTGTGTAGTTCTGTTGTTGGAAAATACGGTTTCGTGTATATGACCACGACCATGTTTCTTTGAAAGGGAAGAGGCCTCCTCGTTTCAATTTGGCACTTTTCTCTTTGAAATTATTCGAGTGTGTGGAAGTTAAGAGGAAACCTCCATGGAAAATACTTGAAATGATTGAACTAGTTACAGCCAATGTAAAGTTTCAATAATATGTCCTCCAAATGACTGAAAGTGTTACAGTAAAGGAAGTTGGGTCCATGTATCTAGAATACTACTGGTAAATGACATAGGCAAGTTGTCAATATTTTTTCTTACTTTGTCCCTCTGTCTGTCAGAGCCTCGGTGGTTTCCAGATCATTTGATAATGTGTCAATGGATTTTGTTTCAACTTTGCACAGCTGTTAAGTACTATAAGAATGAAGATCAAGTTCAATTTTCAGTACATTTTATTTTAGTTTTCGACTAAGGCCAATTCATTTTTTTTTATCAACAGTTGATCTCATGACAGATTCCAAATAATAGCTTAAAAACCTGTCAATAGATTTTATTAAAATGTTGCATGTTTGTTAAGTACTATAAAATTAAAATAAAGTTCAATTATAAAACAATCCCATTTATTGTTTTTTATAAGTAAGGCTTATTTTAAAAAATTGGCAGATTTCAAAAGATTACAGATTTTTTTAAGTAGGAAGATCAAATCCCATTTCTAGTTTTTGAGTAAGGCCAATTTTAAAAGTATTTCTATAGGTCCAAGGTCTGGACTGTTACCATGCTCAGCTGTTCCTATAGGCCGATTTTAATTCAGTAAAATGTGTTATGTAATCTTAAAAACAATGCAACGTGACAAGGTAGCATTTAATGTCCAATTAGAGATGCCCTTTATTTTATCTGTTTTTTTTGTACTATTTACATAACAGAGATTGATTTCAATTACCTTTTCAATTTACAAAAAAATTTTTTGGCTTTGTAATTAAGCTGAAATCTTATTGGGCAATCCAAATAATCACATGTCACATGACTTATTCTTAAAAGGTTCATTGCGAAAAATGTACAACATATAAACTATAATTATAAATGTAGAATTTTGTAAGAACTTGTTATAATAATCTTATTTTTGCTACAAATAAATTCTATGCATGTATAGTTAACTTATATGAATGGTTTAGTTGTTTTTTTTTTAAATAATTATACCCTTGCTTGCCATGGGGATAGGGTGTATATTGTTTTCGGTCTGTATTTGTTAGTATAACCAGTTTACTTCACATTTTTCTCAGCAATGATAAATGATGCAATACTGAAATTTTGTCAGTAGCTGTATATATTCATGCCATATGGTACGTGGGATACATTTTGAGACATCTCAGACTTCTACTTCTTGTTTACAGACAGTCAATTTTCAGGCATAACCATATAAATTATCCATCACATTTTTCTCAGCTATGATAAATGGTGTGTATACAGTACTGAAATATTGTCAATATCTTTGTAGAATCATGTCATATTGTGAGATACATTTTCAGACTTCTTTGACTTCTACTTCCTGTTTACTGACTCGATCAATTTTCAGGCCTTACCATTTTAAATCACATTTTTCTTGGCAATGATAAATGATACTATACTGTAGTTTTGTCAATAGCTTTGTAGGACCATGCCATATTGTGTGATTTATTATACCCCTGCTCCCATGATAGGGATATGTGGTTTACTGTTTGCAGTGACAGTGTATGTGCATGCATGCATGTGTATAAAAAGATTTTGAATTGCAGTATCATCAGGTAGCATTAATTAGTACATGTTTTACATGTTAAAATAAGTTTTGAAGAAGATTGAAAATATATACAGTCATGTTACATGTGGCATTTATATACATACAGTACTAGTAGCTATATTAAACATTTGCTGTTTTTCTGAATTTTAGAACTAAGTGACTTAATGCTTTGTTTGGTCAAATAATGCTCTGATATCTGTAAAAAAGCAGGAAGTACATATTTTTATTTTGCATAGTAAATATATTTTGAAATGAGGATTTACACTTTAAGTAGTAAGTTGATCACTTTCTGTCCTGTAAGTTGTTCAAATGTTTATTGATGCCAATTTTTGACAATGTTTTTTCTCAGCTCATTCATTTTCTAAGTTAATCCCTCAGAACACAAGAGAGATAATTTTAGTTTTAATCCTTTTCTGATGGAATCTTTTTCCTTGTATCAATGATCGTTAGAACTGTCAATAGACTTGTCTAGTTGCAGACAGATTTCAAAATGTGGTTAAACATTTCTCCTTTGTTTAAGAAAGTTTACAAGATAAAAATGGCCAGCTGTTTACATGTACATGTCAACTCGACAACTGCTGCAAATGAACTTGGTCAACATAAAACAAATAAAAGTCCAGTATCCTTACAAAATTAGTACACAAGATAAGATTCAAAATCGTTTGGCATAATTTGTAGATTTGTTAGGAGGAGCTCCTTGTTGCATACTTCTAAGGAGCTATGTTATTGTAGCTACATTCAAACTAATGTAGTATACCTACGCATGCTCCTTTGTTCTCCCATTAATGGATTAGTGACATCAGTAAACATTGACATATATTTGACAAGAGTATTTGATATCCCATTAATTGATTGGGTGACATCAGTAATAGTTGGTGTATATTTGATATCCCATTAATTGATTGGGTGACATCAGTAATAGTTGACATATATTAGATATCCCATAAATTGATTGGGTGTCGTGACATCAGTAAACGTTGACATATATTTGATATCCCATTAATTGATTGGGTGACATCAGAAATAGTTGGCGTATTTTTGATATCCCATAAATTGATTGGGTGACATCAGTAAACGTTGACATATATTTGATATCCCATTAATTAATTGGGTGACATCAGTAATAGTTGACATATATTTGATATCCCATTAATTGATTGGGTGACATCAGTAATAGTTGACATATATTTGATATCCCATAAATTGATTGGGTGTCGTGACATCAGTAAACGTTGACATATATTTGACATCAGTAATAGTTGGTGTATATTTGATATCCCATTAATTGATTGGGTGACATCAGTAATAGTTGACATATATTTGATATCCCCTTAATTGATTGGGTGACATCAGTAATAGTTGACATATATTTGATATCCCATAAATTGATTGGGTGTCGTGACATCAGTAAACGTTGACATATATTTGACATCAGTAATAGTTGGTGTATTTTTGATATCCCATTAATTGATTGGGTGACATCAGTAATAGTTGACATATATTAGATATCCCATAAATTGATTGGGTGTCGTGACATCAGTAAACGTTGACATATATTTGATATCCCATTAATTGATTGGGTGACATCAGAAATAGTTGGCGTATTTTTGATATCCCATAAATTGATTGGGTGACATCAGTAATAGTTGACATATATTTGATATCCCATTAATTGATTGGGTGACATCAGTAATAGTTGGTGTATGTTTGATATCCCATGAATTGATTGGGTGACATCAGAAATAGTTTACATATATTTGATATCCCCTTAATTGATTGGGTGACATCAGTAATAGTTGACATATATTTGATATCCCATTAATTGATTGGGTGACATCAGTAATAGTTGACATATATTTGATATCCCATTAATTGATTGGGTGACATCAGTAATAGTTGACATATATTTGATATCCCATTAATTGATTGGGTGACATCAGAAATAGTTGACATATATTTGATATCCCATAAATTGATTAGTGACATCAGTAATAGTTTACATCTATTTGATATCCCATTAATTGATTGGGTGACATCAGTAATAGTTGACATATATTTGATATCCCATAAGTTGATTAGTGACATCAGTAATAGTTTACATATATTTTATATCCCATTAATTGATTGGGTGACATTAGTAATAGTTGACATATATTTGATATCCCATAAATTGATTGGATGACATCAGTAATAGTTGGTGTATATTTGATATCCCATTAATTGATTGGGTGACATCAGTAATAGTTGACATATATTTGATATCCCATAAATTGATTAGTGACATCAGTAATAGTTTACATATATTTTATATCCCATTAATTGATTGGGTGACATTAGTAATAGTTGACATATATTTGATATCCCATAAATTGATTGGATGACATCAGTAATAGTTGGTGTATATTTGATATCCCATTAATTAATTAGGTGAAATCAGTAATAGTGGACATATATTTGATATCCCATTAAATGATTAGTGACATCAGTAATAGTTGACATATATTTGATATCCCATAAATTGATTAGTGACATCAGTAATAGTTTACATATATTTGATATCCCATTAATTGATTGGGTGACATTAGTAATAGTTGACATATATTTGATATCCCATTAATTGATTAGTGACATCAGTAATAGTTGACATATATTTGATATCCCATTAATTGATTGGGTGACAAATAGTTGACATATATTTAATATCCCATTAATTGATTAGGTGAAATCAGTAATAGTTGACATATATTTGATATCCCATTAATTGATTGGGTGACATCAGTAATAGTTGGTGTATGTTTGATATCCCATTAATTGATTGGGTGACATCAGTTAAAGTTGACATATATTTGATATCCCATTAATTGATTGGGTGACATCAGTAATAGTTGGGGTATGTTTGATGTCCCATACATTGAAATTAAATAAAATGACAATATAACCCCCAAAAAATATTATGAAAACAAAATCGGAGAAAATATTATTGACAGGAGTAACAGCGAGTACATCAGTCATACTACACACAGTAAGTGTAGGGTTACAGTGATAGGGAGTAGATCCTATCAATTTGTTGTTTCTTATTTCAGTTATATAATTGACAATTTATATTTGTGCGGTAGGAACAATTCTGATGATTAAATTTAATTTATTATTTCACTGACACATCTACCTATTTATTGTTTCACTGAGACATCAACCTATTTATTGTTTCACTGAGACATCAACCTATTTATTGTTTCACTGAGACATCAACCTATTTATTGTTTCACTGACACATCTACCTATTTATTGTTTCACTGAGACATCTACCTATTTTTATGAAATACGTATTTCTTTGATATGCTTACAAGGAGACTGATAATGAAGGGGAGGTAAGTACAGTGAAATATATGTAGTCCAATAAGGCCTATTCTACTGACCCCAAAGTAATTCATGATAGGTAGGAATTATCTCCCATATGTTGTATATTTTGGTAATTGTCCTTTTAAAATACAGGCATTAATTTCAGTCTATATATTTTCAATGAATTGACATACTAGTTTAATTACCTAAGAAACACAAAAAAAAAGAATATAAATTTATTTGATATTTCATTCATAGATAATACTCATATCCTTCTTTGAGGGGTTAGTGACTTGTTGAGTAATATATTAACTTGAGACATTTCTTCCAATGTTTTAGGATTTCTTTGTTGAAGTAAGTACTTATTGTGTGCTGTCCCTGCATGATAAAAATGACTGACAGTTAACTACCTGGTACACAACACAGATGTTATTTCCTGCACTGCACTGTTTTAAATAAACTAATGATGACAAATCAGTTAATTATACAAATGTATGGGAGGATAGGATTTGTTATAAGTAATTTAGTGTAAAATTAAGCTTACATTAAAGGTACTAAACTTTTAGGTCAGCATAAGTGAATAGGTAAAGGTCCATTGTGACTGGTACAAAGGATTTTTTTTACTTTAAAAGATTTAAACCAAATCAAGGTAGATATATGATTGTAGACTATGAATGCTGGTACATTCAAACACAGTATCTGGAATTAATTAAACATATTAAAATAAAGCATAAAATAAAATACATGTACATGTATAATGTTGTCATTAACCGCTGATATATATCTTGTAAATCTACTGACTGTACCTAAGTCATCAGTCTTTTCTTGCTGAGTTTATTGTCACCAGGGTTCCAGGTGAAAAAATAATTAATAATATTAATGTTTGTGATTTAAAACGCCAGTACAGTAACCCTAGATTTGATTTTAAATCTGTATAATACAGTCATTGTATTTTTTTTACAGTAAACCTTTGTATAACATTGGTATGTTAGGGTAACCATGGACAATTTTGTTTAATAGGCAAGATATGAGTTTAAAAAAAATGTCACTTATACTATAAATCATATTTTTAGTCAATAGTACATAATGTGCATGTGTGATAATCTTTATAAGAAATATTACTGGTATTAAGAGAGATAAAAATCACAAGTTATAAGGTGGAGACATATTTTAGTTACCCTTAAAGGTAGGCTTTAGATTAAAAGGAACAATTTATTATAAAATATAGAGTTACATTTTAGAAGCTTCTGAATTGTGAAAAAATGTATGGTTATAAAATGGAATATTCCACCCACTGGTGGTAATTATTAAAAATTTAATTAAAACATTAATCTTATGTAATTAAAATTATCATGTAAAAATAAAATTCTTTACATATGAATGTGGGGTAATTATTGATCTTGGAAAAAGAAAGCTATTTGAAAAAAAATAAATAACATTGAATACAGTGTGAGAAAAAGTAAAATAATTGGAAGATATCTGTTTTCAAGAGATCTTACTTCAGTCTTAAATTTAAAACTGTTGATAGGATATTTGAGTTCCTGTAATAAACAGTTTGGGGTCTGTTGAAATTTGATTTTTCTGTCATATTTAATTTTGAAATCTATTTCCATCCTTCACACTGCTGGAACGTAACCATTTTATTAACAAATAAGTTGGCAGTAATAAACAGCCAATAAAATCACTCTGTTCTTATGAAAACTAGTTTTTTAATTTTGGTACACATGATGATGTTAACGGGCCTAAAACAATATATAATATCTACACATACTGACCTCAATTTGAACTACATGTATACTTTGCTGCAAGGCAATATTAATTATGTTCAATAACTGTACATGTGCATGTATTGTGCTGGACAGATTTCATTCTTTACAGAGTTACTGTTCTTGTATCCACACTGAGTAAATCAGACTACACAAAAAGTGTAGAGAGACAGTGATTATATCAGTCAGACCACACAATATAAGTGTAGGAGTACAGTGTGTACATCAGTCAGACTACACACAATAAGTGTAGACGTACAGTGTGTACATCAGTCAGACTACACACAATAAGTGTAGAGAGACAGTGTGTACATCAGTCAGACTACACACAATAAGTGTAGAGAGACAGTGTTTACATCAATCATACCACACAATAAGTGTACAGGTACAGTGTGTACATCAGTCAGACTACACACAATAAGTGTAGAGGTACAGTGTGTACATCAGTCTGACTACACACAATAAGTGTAGGAGTACAGTGTGTATATCAGTCAGACTACACACAATAAGTGTAGAGGTACAGTGTGTACATCAGTCAGACTACACACAGTAAGTGTAGAGGTACAGTGTGTATATCAGTCAGACTACACACAATAAGTGTAGGAGTAAAGTGTGTACATCAGTCAGACTACACAATAAGTGTAGAGGTACAGTGTGTACATCAGTCAGACTACACACAATAAGTGTAGAGGTACAGTGTGTACATCAGTCAGACTACACACAATAAGTGTAGGAGTACAGTGTGTATATCAGTCAGAATACACACAGTAAGTGTAGAGGTACAGTGTGTATATCAGTCAGACTACACACAATAAGTGTAGGAGTACAGTGTGTACATCGGTCAGACTACACAATAAGTGTAGAGGTACAATGTATACATCAGTCAGACTACACACAATAAGTGTAGAGGTACAGTGTGTACATCAGTCAGACTACACACAATAAGTGTAGGAGTACAGTGTGTATATCAGTCAGAATACACACAATAAGTTCAGAGGTACAGTGTGTACATCAGTCAGACTACACACAATAAGTGTAGAGGTACAGTGTGTACATCAGTCGAACTACACACAATAAGTGTAGAAGTACAGTGTGTACATCAGTCAGACTACACACAATGAGTGTAGGAGTACAGTGTGTATATCAGTCAGACTACACACAATAAGTGTAGGAGTACAGTGTGTACATCAGTCAGACTACACACAATGAGTGTAGGAGTACAGTGTGTACATCAGTCAGACTACACAATAAGTGTAGAGGTACAGTGTGTACATCAGCCTGACTACACACAATAAGTGTAGGAGTACAGTGTGTATATCAGTCAGACTACACACAATAAGTGTAGGAGTACAGTGTGTACATCAGTCAGACTACACACAATAAGTGTAGGAGTACAGTGTGTACCAGTGTGTACATCAGTCAGACTACACAATAAGTGTAGAGGTACAGTGTGTACATCAGTCAGACTACACACAATAAGTGTAGAGGTACAGTGTGTACATCAGTCAGACTACACACAATAAGTGTAGGAGTACAGTGTGTACATCAGTCAGACTACACACAATAAGTGTAGGATTACACTGTGTATATCAGTCAGACTACACACAATAAGTGTAGGATTACAGTGTGTACATCAGTCAGACTACACACAATAAATGTAGAGGTACAGTGTGTACATCAGTCAGACTACACACAATTAGTGTAGAGGTACAGTGTGTACATCAGTCAGACTACACACAATAAGTGTAGAGGTACAGTGTGTATATCAGTCAGACTACACACAATAAGTGTAGGAGTACAGTGTGTACATCAGTCAGACTACACACAATAAGTGTAGAGAGACAGTGTTTACATCAGTCAGACCACACAATAAGTGTAGAGGTACAGTGTGTACATCAGTCAGACTACATACAATGAGTGTAGAGGTACAGTGTGTACATCAGTCTGACTACACACAATAAGTGTAGGAGTACAGTGTGTATATCAGTCGGACTACACACAATAAGTGTAGAGGTACAGTGTGTACATCAGTCAGACTACACACAGTAAGTGTAGAGGTACAGTGTGTATATCAGTCAGACTACACACAATAAGTGTAGGAGTACAGTGTGTACATCAGTCAGACTACACAATAAGTGTAGAGGTACAGTGTGTATATCAGTCAGACTACACACAATAAGTGTAGAGGTACAGTGTGTACATCAGTCAGACTACACACAATAAGTGTAGGAGTACAGTGTGTATATCAGTCAGAATACACACAATAAGTTCAGAGGTACAGTGTGTACATCAGTCAGACTACACACAATAAGTGTAGAAGTACAGTGTGTACATCAGTCAGACTACACACAATTAGTGTAGGAGTACAGTGTGTATATCAGTCAGACTACACACAATAAGTGTAGAAGTACAGTGTGTACATCAGTCAGACTACACACAATAAGTGTAGAGATACAGTGTGTATATCAGTCAGACTACACACAATAAGTGTAGAGGTACAGTGTGTATATCAGTCAGACTACACACAATGGGTGTAGAGGTACAGTGTGTATATCAGTCAGACTACACACAATAAGTGTAGAGGTACAGTGTATACATCAGTCAGACTACACACAATAAGTGTAGAAGTACAGTGTGTACAACAGTCAGACTACACACAATGAGTGTAGGAGTACAGTGTGTATATCAGTCAGACTACACACAATAAGTGTAGAAGTACAGTGTGTACATCAGTCAGACTACACACAATAAGTGTAGAGGTACAGTGTGTACATCAGTCAGACTACACATAATAAGTGTAGGAGTACAGTGTGTACATCAGTCAGACTACACACAATAAGTGTAGGATTACAGTGTGTACATCAGTCAGACTACACACAATAAGTGTAGAGATACAGTGTGTATATCAGTCAGACTACACACAATAAGTGTAGAGGTACAGTGTGTATATCAGTCAGACTACACACAATGAATGTAGAGGTACAGTGTGTATATCAGTCAGACTACACACAATAAGTGTAGAGGTACAGTGTGTACATCAGTCAGACTACACACAATGAGTGTAGAAGTACAGTGTGTACATCAGTCAGACTACACACAATTAGTGTAGGAGTACAGTGTGTATATCAGTCAGACTACACACAATAAGTGTAGAAGTACAGTGTGTACATCAGTCAGACTACACACAATAAGTGTAGAGATACAGTATGTATATCAGTCAGACTACACACAATAAGTGTAGAGGTACAGTGTGTATATCAGTCAGACTACACACAATGGGTGTAGAGGTACAGTGCGTATATCAGTCAGACTACACACAATAAGTGTAGAGGTACAGTGTGTACATCAGTCAGACTACACACAATAAGTGTAGAAGTACAGTGTGTACATCAGTCAGACTACACACAATGAGTGTAGGAGTACAGTGTGTATATCAGTCAGACTACACGCAATAAGTGTAGAAGTACAGTGTGTACATCAGTCAGACTACACACAATGAGTGTAGGAGTACAGTGTATATTAGTCAGACTACACACAATAAGTGTAGAGGTACAGTGTGTATATCAGTCAGACTACACACAATGAGTGTAGAGGTACAGTGTGTATATCAGTCAGACTACACACAATAAGTGTAGAGGTACAGTGTGTATATCAGTCAGACTACACACAATGAGTGTAGAGGTACAGTGTGTATATCAGTCAGACTACACACAATGAGTGTAGAGGTACAGTGTGTACATCAGTCAGACTACAGATAAAGTATGTGTTAAAAAATTTGTTCTGTTAACAATGGTAACCTTTCACACATTTAAAGTTTGAAAGCCTGAACTGTAAAATCAACAATAAAACAAGGTGTTATTTGTTATCAGGTTGTGAATAAAACTGAACAATGAACACAGTATGGTTGTGAACCACAGGCTATGAGTTCTTATGGTCACTGTTGTAATGGTATTAGACTTGTTCCTAAAACAAATTGTACACTGTGTTATCATTGTTACAAATGGTCAAATCCAAACTACTTACCATATTATATTTTCACAAATATAACGAGCATCTTACTGCATGATTGTCTGCAAAACCAAAGAGGTGTTGAACCAGATTACAGCAGGCTAATCTATAGTAGTTAAAGTCTTAAATTTATTGATCCAATAGGCATTAGTCCAATCGGTCATGACAAAACAATAGATCCCTATAACAATTAATATTAATACATAACATATACGTCAAGGGATTTTATTGACGTCGGCTGTATTTTGCAACATTTAAGAAGAACCGGACAGATACAGAACCATGTCTAGAAAAGGTAAGTTACATGCAGTACAATAAAGTTGATGGAAATAAGAAGGGACTTGTATATTCAGTAGAAGATATGCAATGAATATTTCTTTTTTTTTTAATCATTTTTACATGTATGTTAAATATAATCAGCATGTAAGTTAGCTGGTAGATGTACCTTTGTGTACCCTACAGTATGTTGATACATATTTATACATAAACTGAAAAAAAATTACATAAATACAAGTTGATATATGCGTTTACTTGTAATATTAAGAATTATATATTGTCTTATTTTAAAACAAAACAACAGTAGTATTCTACATACAAAAATATTTACTTTTAGTTCATATCAATTAGTAATTTTTGTGTTTGTTATATTTGTTAAATCATTCTTCAAAGTAGTCACAGTCCAATCACTTGTATTATGAGACAGAAGTTAAATGTCTAAATGGGAAATTTTTTGCATGTTTTACTTTTTAACAGGCTATAATTACAAGGTTATTACCTTAAGGGGGGATAACCCAAGGTAATGTTACAGTCATTATCTTAAGGGGAAATAACTCCCAGCAATATTACAGTCATTATCTTAAGGGGAAATAACTCCCAGCAATATTACAGTCATTATCTTAAGGGGAAATAACTTATTGGAATTTTGCAAACTTCTCATCTTAAGAGAAAATGACAGATGGGAATGTTACAAACTTATCTTAA
The DNA here is from genome assembly GCA_944474755.1 of Limnoperna fortunei. NCBI lineage: Eukaryota > Metazoa > Mollusca > Bivalvia > Mytilida > Modiolidae > Limnoperna > Limnoperna fortunei. Next base: position 110,390,614 of record OX104111.1, read on the forward strand.
AGGGATATAACTCATCAGAATATTACAAACTTATTTTAAGGGGAAATAACTCATAAGAATGTTACAAACTTATCTTAAGGGGAAATAACTCATGGATATGCAACAAAATAATTATCTTAAGGGGAATATAACACATTAAAATAACTCAGTGAAGGACACTAATATAAGGCCTAATCTCTACTGAACATAGGTGTTTATATTATACAGATTATGTTCTGTAGATTTGAAGGATGAAAGTCTGGAATTAATTCTTTTGATGGCTCAATTTCCTAACATCTGGGACTGTCTCAAAAGATATTTCTGTTTTTGTGACTTATTTAAAAAAAAACATTCAGTCATTGACATAAGGTAAAAGTAGCTTTTTGTTATAAAAAAGGAAACACAATTTTCAAGGTACAAATTTGGTTAAAGAATTGTGACAACAAATAAAATTTTATTGTATTCAATAAAATATTGAAACATAGAATATACTGTCAGATCAAGAGATTTATTTAACTTCATCATAAGTTGTGTATTATACGCCAGTATAAGTATAAGCCTATTAGACTAGAACAACAATTTTGAAAGCATTATAAGTTCATTTATATATAATCTTATTTTAGTTTTGAGATATTAAATCCCTAATGACAGCATTAACCAAATACAAAAAAAAGGAATAGTGTTTTTAATATGAAACTGTTTAACCTCGGTACCTCTGATGACACAATTCCTACTGTATAACCTCGGTACCTCTGATGACATTTTACAATTCCTAGGTACATTTATCACAGCTGTTACTGATATTCTTCCTGTGCCTCATTTTTCAGTCTGGATTTAAACACATCACTGCGACATAATTGACAAGTTGATGATAATGACAAGAAACGGTTAAAAGCTTTGTTAACTTAATTCTGTAAATAACTGATTATATAAATCTTATTTAATGTAAATTGAACTATTTATTATTGTTTGGAGGTAATTTAACATGCAATAACAGAACATACAACAACATAATTACATTATTTAATTGACAACAAAACTGGCTACAACATGCAAACACAGCACAGACAACAACCTAATTACATCAATCTTTGGACAATAAAACTGCCAACAGAATGCAATCACAGAACAGACAACAACCTACTAACATCGACCAACTTAAAACAAAACTGTCAATAGCATGCAATAACAAAACAGACATCAACTCACTTACATCACTCATTGGACGACAAAATTGCCTACAGCATGCCATGACAGACCAGACAACAACCTACTTACAGGAAAAAAAAACTGACAACAAAACTGCATACAAATGCAATAACAGAACAGACAGCAACCTAATTACATCACCCAACTGACAACAAAACTGTCAACAACATGCAATAACAGAACAGACAACAACCTAATTACATCACCCAACTGACAACAAAACTGCATACAACATGCAATAACAGAACAGACAACAACCTAATTACATCACCCAACTGACAACAAAACTGCATACAACATGCAATAACAGAACAGACAGCGACCTAATTGCATCACCCAACTGACAACAAAACTGTCTACAACATGCAATAACAGAACAGACAACAACCTAATTACATCACCCAACTGACAACAAAACTGCATACAACATGCAATAACAAAACAGACAATGACCTAATTACATCACCCAACTGACAACAAAACTGCATACAATATGCAATAACAGAACAGACAGCGACCTAATTACATCACCCAACTGACAACAAAACTGCATACAATATGCAATAACAAAACAGACAGCAACCTACTTACATCACCCAACTGACAACAAAACTGCATACAATATGCAATAACAGAACAGACAGCAACCTACTTACATCACTCATTTGACAATATATAATATTTAAAACACATATAATAACCTTGCTCACTACTGCGATTAAAAAATAGAATCTATCAAATGTGCCTATATTTAATACATCAGTGGACGAAACACCATAATTAACACACCAAAATGAAACACATGGCTTTTGAGAGAAAACACCAAAATATCCCTATCTATGGTTTTTGGGGAAAGTGCATTTAATTTCACATCTGCATCTTTTCAAATATGGTACAGCTATGCACAAATTTGAAGATCACCATGACATCTAGATATGTCTGTTCTGTTTATATTGTTGTAAATTGTTTTGATTGGTCTATCTAGTACTGCAGAATCAAATCAAATTTGTTATAGAGAGTTTGGGCTGGTAATTTTGCTTTACAAACACATCGTCAGAAATCCTGAATTCTTCCGTCTTTCATCATCAGATCTTTGTACCTGTTATTGAGTGTGTATTGATTGGACATATTTGTGGTAGACCTTGAGAAATACTATTGAAAGTTGTAAGATTTCTCAGCTGAAAGTTTAGTGACTCTGGTTACAAACCTGTTCTTGTCTAGAAATGTTAGATCAGAGTTGAATGCTCTGACGCTTCAGTAATGTAATGAAAACATAAATATTCATATTGACGATATTTTGTAGCTACAGTAGATCAGAAATTTGTTAATAAAATAACCTCCTAATGATATCATTGTCAATGGCCAGACAAGTAAAGTGTAACCCAAATTATTTTGTTTAAATTTTACAGGCAGTGAAACCAGCTTACCCCATGTTCATCAACCAAAATACAGGTGTCACCACTGTAACAAGTCTCTGGATGGTACCTCCATGTATGGTGATGTTGGCAGTGACATTGTTAGTGTGTATTCCTCGTCACAGAAGCAGAAGAATGCCATTGAGGTTAAAATGCCAAAGGTGAACAAAGTAAATGAAGATCCGGAGGCATTGCCGCATGCCCACAGCACATCAGGACCATGTTATTTCTGCAGTGACCACAAGGAACAGTACGAGAAGATAGAGCGGTACCAGCCTACATGGCGGGCAAAGGTCAGGTGGTTAAGCTGTAATAATAAAGTATTGCTTTTTATTGAATAATAAATGAAATGTGTATACCAACATTTAAATGAGAATGTTAGTGTTTTATTTTGTTATGAATTTTATTTTGTTTGATATAATAAAACTTAGAAACATTGCACTGATTGTTGTAACATTGTGTTTATTGCTTGCTATAAATCAGTATGAAGATGTATAAACAGTAATGTTACTTGTCAGGATATATCTTAATGCAGTTATAAAAAAAACTAAATTTTTTGATATCAGAGTCTGTTATACATCAAGGTACTTCAATATATATTTATACAGTACAAATTCATTAGGATTCTTGGTAATTTGTCAGTAACATGTCAACACTTTGGTTGCCAATTTCCCTGCTGATGGTCTTACATGATATTCTGGCTTCCTCCACAATAGAAGATTAATTGTTGTCATAGAGCTGTAAGATGCAGCATAAAGTTATTTAAGCAAGCTGGCATTTTTCTGATTTATACATGCTGGAAAACACCATATATTTGTGACAATATTCTCTACTCAATGTTATTGGAATCAGAATTTTTAACAGTGACTGGTAGCAGAAGATATTTTTAACGGTAGCAGAAGATATTTTTAAGACCAGAATGTTGTCCTTCCCTTTGGTTTAGTTTAAGTTATCATGTTATGTTTATAGCCTGTGGTATGTAGTAACCAGTCAGATTGCTGTCTGTGTTTTTTTTAAGTTATCAGGCTGTGATATTTATGTAACCTGTTAAGAAAATGCCAAAAAAAAATGTGTGTTTTCAACTTTTAGATATCAATATTTCTCTGAAAATGCTATGTTTTACTGCTAAAAAGATAAATTTAGGAAAAGTGCTACTTCTATATTAATAGAAGATGAACCTTTTAACTTAGTGTCTGGCTGATAGGGAAGAACAGAACAGTCATAGCTTATCTAACATAACAATCCAATTTCTATAAAACAGAAAATATGTGTTACTCACTTTATTGCTTATTTGGATCAATTTATTTTGTCAGTAATGGTATATTTAAAATAATATTTTTATTTAGAATGTCGGCCATTAGAAATATATTCTTTTATTCATGGGTATCTCATACTAATAAATATGCGTAATAACTGTGTCATGTTGTGGTGTTCTATTATATAACGTTTTGTTTGTATTTCCAGAGATGAGTATTTATGTCACTCTCTGAAGCCAGAATACACTAATGTTTTGTGTCTGTCTATTTACATTAGAACTGTATTGAGAAGCTGTTGCTTTGAATACGCCTTATAAGTAAAAGCCATGGTTTTTTTTCTACCAAAATTTAAACATCTGTTTCATGATGAAGAACACTTTTAACAGATAAACATAAGTTTGTTTTATTTAAAGTTTAAAGAAAACAAAAATCCTATAGAAATATTTCCTAAACTATTGACCCTTTAAGTTCAATAAATTCATCCAAATGTGTCAATGCTGGTCACACGTAAGGAATTACAGGCTCCAGGGATCCAGGGAGCCTCATTTCTTTGTTTCCCTATTTAGTTATACATGTATCCCCATTAAGTAAACTAAACCAGTATAAATATTTAATTATTTATTTTTTGTTACAATTTTTTTAATTTTATATTTTGTGAAGTCTGACCAGAGTGATGTAAGTGACGAGGAATTCCAAGGACCGGAGGTCGAGATATTGGTAATGTGTGGCACCATTATTTTTGTTGCTCAGATTATTTTAGCTTGTTTATTATTTATAACTATAGAAATGCATGCTGTGCCTTTAGTCAGCAATACTCCAGAATAGATGTTGTATTTATTTAGTAGTGATTTGTAGGACAGGTCATAATTTTCTGTTGTTAGGCATCGGGAATCCATGATGTCCTGTTGCTAGGTAAGTGCAATTTAAAATGTCCTGTTGCTAGGTAAAGTCAGTGCATCATGTTGCTAGGCATCGGGAATGCATGCTGTCCTGTTGCTAGGTACGGGCAATTCGTGATGTCCTGTTGCTAGGTAAGGGCAATTGATAATGTCATGTTGCTAGGTAAAGTCAAATGCATCTTGTCCTGTTGCTACGTAAGGTAATGTATAATGTCCTGCTGATAGGTAAGGACAATGCATAATGTCCTGTTGATAGGAAAGATCAATGTATAATGTCCTGTTGCTAGGTAGCACAATGTATAATGTTTTGTTGCTAGGTAAATGCAATGTATATGCCCTGTTGCTAGGTTAGGGCAATGTATAATGTCCCGTTGCTAGGTAAGACCAATGTATACTATTCTGTTGCTAGGTAAGGACAACACATGATGTCCTGGTTTTTCGCTTCTATTCAATAGTGATTGTGTATTTATTTATTGTTTTACTGTGTTAGAGCTCAGGGAGTTATTAGCTTATATTCTAGTGTCATTCTGTATTTATTGTGTTTCTGTGAAAGAACAATTTTTTTGTGAATTTTATTTTCTTGCAAACTATGATGAAATTTGAATGCTTTTTCATAATGCTGTTAAATATTTAAACAGACATCAAACTATATTCCAAACTTACACAAATTAATGCCAATAAAAACCTTTTGTATACCTCATCCTCATCAACCCCTCTTATACATGTATTTATTCATTTAGCAGTGTTTTTATCAATAAACATATATTATAAAAGTAGAGAAATAGAAGGCATTGCTAAAACATGCTAATAAATATTGCAAAGATGTGGTGTTTAATTTATTTACGTGTATAAAAACAATTTTTCTTTTAATATCTTAGATTTTGAAATTTGTGGGTTACGAGTTCTACTTGTGAAAAGTTTAAAGTAATAAAATTGGTAATACTTTGCCATTTTGTCACGATAAATAATAAATACTATTCCCATGACAAAACCATCTAGCTGCATTGTAAAAGAATAATTTTAAATGTTTTCAAGCTAAAAAACTCTCTTGAGATAAAATTATATTGGATTGGTATCAGAATCATATATATTTATGAAGCCTACTGTTAATTGTGTATATGGAATTTTAATAGAAAACCTGAAAATGTTTTTACACATTTTAAAGAGGAGGAAATAGTGGCTAGAGTATACATACAATATATAGCCCCTAATTATGTACCTTTTATGTATTGGTGAGAATTTGTTGACATAAGCAGTTCTACTGATTTGCAATGAAACTTGTATTGTTTTTTAATATATTCAATTATATTACATTATATTGCAGACATGATTGTTACAAGCAAATTTTGTTAATTGTTATTAAGTGGACATTTGCCAGGGTTTGGGAGGTTACAACAAGGACTGGTCTGTAGTGGACATTTGCCAGGGTTTGGGAGGTTACAACAAGGACTGGTCTGTAGTGGACATTTGTAAGGTTAGGGAGGTTACATCAAGGACTGGTCTGTAGTGGACATTTGCCAGGGTTTGGGAGGTTACATCAAGGACTGCTCTGTAGTGGACATTTGCCAGGGTTTGGGAGGTTACATCAAGAACTGGTCTGTAGTGGACATTTGCCAGGGTTTGGGAGGTTACAAGGACTGGTCTGTAGTGGACATTTGCCATGGTTTGGGAGGTTACATCAAGGGCTGGTCTGTAGTGGACATTTGCCAGGGTTAGGGAGGTTACAACAAGGACTGGTCTGTAGTGGACATTTGTAAGGTTAGGGAGGTTACAACAAGGACTGATCTGAAGTGGACATTTGCCAGGGTTTGGGAGGTTACAGCAAGGACTGGTCTGTAGTGGACATTTGCCAGGGTTTGGGAGGTTACATCAAGGACTGGTCTGTAGTGGACATTTGTAAGGTTTGGAAGGTTACAACAAGGACTGGTCTGTAGTGGACATTTGTAAGGTTAGGGAGGTTACAACAAGGACTGGTTTGTAGTGGACATTCATAAGGTTTGGGAGGTTACATCAAGGACTGGTCTGTAGTGGACATTTGTAAGGTTTGGGAGGTAACAACAAGGACTGGTCTGTAGTGGACATTTGTAAGGTTAGGGAGGTTACAACAAGGACTGGTCTGTAGTGGACATTTGTAAGGTTAGGGAGGTTACAACAAGGACTGGTCTGTAGTGGACATTTGTAAGGTTTGGGAGGTTACAACAAGGACTGGTCTGTAGTGGACATTTGTAAGGTTAGGGAGGTTACATCAAGGACTGGTCTGTAGTGGACATTTACCAGGGTTTGGGAGGTTACAACAAGGACTGGTCTGTAGTGGACATTTGTAAGGTTAGGGAGGTTACAACAAGGACTGGTCTGTAGTGGACATTTGTAAGGTTTGGGAGGTTACATCAAGGACTGGTCTGTAGTGGACATTTGTAAGGTTTGGGAGGTTACATCAAGGACTGGTCTGTAGTGGACATTTGTAAGGTTTGGGAGGTTACATCAAGGACTGGCCTGTAGTGGACATTTGTAAGGTTTGGGGGGTTACAACAAAGACTGGTCTGTAGTGGATATTTGCCAGGGTTTGGGAGGTTACAACAAGGACTGGTCTGTAGTGGACATTTGTAAGGTTAGGGAGGTTACAACAAGGACTGGTCTGTAGTGGACATTTGTAAGGTTTGGGAGGTTACAACAAGGACTGGTCTGTAGTGGACATTTGTAAGGTTTGGGAGGTTACAACAAGGACTGGTCTGTAGTGGACATTTGTAAGGTTAGGGAGGTTACAACAAGGACTGGTTTGTAGTGGACATTTGTAAGGTTTGGGAGGTTACAACAAGGACTGGTCTGTAGTGGACATTTGTAAGGTTTGGGAGGTTACAACAAGGACTGGTCTGTAGTGGACATTTGTAAGGTTAGGGAGGTTACATCAAGGACTGGTCTGTAGTGGACATTTGTAAGGTTTGGGAGGTTACAACAAGGACTGGTCTTTAGTGGACATTTGCCAGGGTTTGGGAGGTTACAACAAGGACTGGTCTGTAGTGGACATTTGTAAGGTTAGGGAGGTTACATCAAGGACTGGTCTGTAGTGGACATTTGTAAGGTTTGGGAGGTTACATCAAGGACTGGTCTGTAGTGGACATTTGTAAGGTTTGGGAGGTTACAACAAGGACTGGTCTGTAGTGGACATTTGTAAGGTTAGGTAGGTTACAACAAGGACTGGTCTGTAGTGGACATTTGTAAGGTTAGGTAGGTTACAACAAGGACTGGTCTGTAGTGGACATTTACCAAGGTTTGGGAGGTTAAAACAAGGACTGGTCTGTAGTGGACATTTACCAGGGTTTGGGAGGTTACAACAAGGACTGATCTGTAGTGAACATTTGTAAGGTTAGGGAGGTTACAACAAGGACTGATCTGTAGTGAACATTTGTAAGGTTTGGGAGGTTACAACAAGGACTGGTCTGTAGTGGACATTTGTAAGGTTAGGGAGGTTACATCAAGGACTGGTCTGTAGTGGACATTTGTAAGGTTAGGTAGGTTACAACAAGGACTGGTCTGTAGTGGACATTTACCAAGGTTTGGGAGGTTAAAACAAGGACTGGTCTGTAGTGGACATTTACCAGGGTTTGGGAGGTTACAACAAGGACTGATCTGTAGTGAACATTTGTAAGGTTAGGGAGGTTACATCAAGGACTGGTATGTAGTGGACATTTACCAGGGTTTGGGAGGTTACAACAAGGACTGGTCTGTAGTGGACATTTGTAAGGTTTGGGAGGTTACAACAAGGACTGGTCTGTAGTGGACATTTGTAAGGTTAGGGAGGTTACAACAAGGACTGGTCTGTAGTGAACATTTGTAAGGTTTGGGAGGTTACATCAAGGACTGGTCTGTAGTGGACATTTACCAGGTTTTGGGAGGTTACATCAAGGACTGGTCTGTAGTGGACATTTGTAAGGTTTGGGAGGTTACAACAAGGACTGGTCTGTAGTGGACATTTGTAAGGTTTGGGAGGTTACATCAAGGACTGGTCTGTAGTGGACATTTGTAAGGTTTGGGAGGTTACAACAAGGACTGCTCTGTAGTGGACATTTGTAAGGTTAGGGAGGTTACATCAAGGACTGGTCTGTAGTGGACATTTACCAGGGTTTGGGAGGTTACAACAAGGACTGGTCTGTAGTGGACATTTACCAGGGTTTGGGAGGTTACATCAAGGACTGGTCTGTAGTGGACATTTACCAGGGTTTGGGAGGTTACAACAAGGACTGGTCTGTAGTGGACATTTGTAAGGTTAGGGAGGTTACAACAAGGACTGGTCTGTAGTGGACATTTGTAAGGTTAGGGAGGTTACAACAAGAACTGGTCTGTAGTGGACATTTGCCAGGGTTTGGGAGGTTACAACAAGGACTGGTCTGTAGTGGACATTTGTAAGGTTTGGGAGGTTACAACAAGAACTGGTCTGTAGTGGACATTTACCAGGTTTTGGGAGGTTACAACAAGGACTGATCTGTAGTGGACATTTGTAAGGTTAGGGAGGTTACAACAAGGACTGGTCTGTAGTGGACATTTGTAAGGTTTGGGAGGTTACAACAAGGACTGGTCTGTAGTGGACATTTGTAAGGTTTGGGAGGTTACAACAAGGACTGGTCTGTAGTGGACATTTACCAGGGTTTGGGAGGTTACAACAAGGACTGGTATATAGTGGACATTTACCAGGGTTTGGGAGGTTACAAAAAGGACTGGTCTGTAGTGGACATTTACCAGGGTTTGGGAGGTTACAACAAGGACTGGTCTGTAGTGGACATTTGTAAGGTTTGGGAGGTTACAACAAGGACTGGTCTGTAGTGGACATTTGTAAGGTTTGGGAGGTTACAACAAGGACTGGTCTGTAGTGGACATTTGCCAGGGTTTGGGAGGTTACATCAAGGACTGGTCTGTAGTGGACATTTGTAAGGTTAGGGAGGTTACAACAAGGACTGGTCTGTAGTGGACATTTGTAAGGTTTGGGAGGTTACAACAAGGACTGGTCTGTAGTGGACATTTACCAGGGTTTGGGAGGTTACATCAAGGACTGGTCTGTAGTGGACATTTGCCAGGGTTTGGGAGGTTACATCAAGGACTGGTCTGTAGTGGACATTTGTAAGGTTAGGGAGGTTACAACAAGGACTGGTCTGTAGTGGACATTTGTAAGGTTAGGGAGGTTACATCAAGGACTGGTCTGTAGTGGACATTTACCAGGGTTTGGGAGGTTACATCAAGGACTGGTCTGTAGTGGACATTTACCAGGGTTTGGGAGGTTACAACAAGGACTGGTCTTTAGTGGACATTTGCCAGGGTTTGGGAGGTTACATCAAGGACTGGTCTGTAGTGGACATTTGTAAGGTTAGGGAGGTTACAACAAGGACTGGTCTGTAGTGGACATTTGTAAGGTTTGGGAGGTTACAACAAGGACTGGTCTGTAGTGGACATTTGTAAGGTTTGGGAGGTTATAACAAGGACTGGTCTGTAGTGGACATTTGTAAGGTTAGGGAGGTTACAACAAGGACTGGTCTGTAGTGGACATTTGTAAGGTTTGGGAGGTTACAACAAGGACTGGTCTTTAGTGGACATTTGCCAGGGTTTGGGAGGTTACATCAAGGACTGGTCTGTAGTGGACATTTGTAAGGTTAGGGAGGTTACAACAAGGACTGGTCTGTAGTGGACATTTGTAAGGTTTGGGAGGTTACAACAAGGACTGGTCTTTAGTGGACATTTGCCAGGGTTTGGGAGGTTACAACAAGGACTGGTCTGTAGTGGACATTTGCCAGGGTTTGGGAGGTTACATCAAGGACTGGTCTGTAGTGGACATTTGCCAGGGTTTGGGAGGTTACAACAAGGACTGGTCTTCTGGTCGTTAAATATTCAGTCTGTTTGGTCTTTAGCTGTGACCAACAGTGTGCTAGCACAATAAACATGAAACAGAAATTCGACCTGAAAGTAAGCACTACATGATATGCTAACTCACAGTGAGTTGACAGATATGATGCTAACTCACAGTGAGTTGACAGATATGATGCTAACTCACAGTGAGTTGACAGATATGATGCTCATTTTGTGTGGAATACTTTAATTAAACACATATGGTGCATAATGACTTTTTATGGACATGTGTGGCACTATTCACTTTGAGTGGACTCATGTGGGGCTTATTCACTACAAGTGGACACATGTGGTGCTTACTCATTGTGATAGACATATGTAGTGCTTACTGTGAGTGGACACATGTGGTGCATACTCACTATGAGTGCAAACATGAGATGCTTACTGTGAGTGGACACATGTGGTGCATACTCATAGTGAGTGGACACATGTGGTGATGTGGTGCATACTCACTGTGAGTGGACACATGTGGTGATGTGGTGCATACTCATAGTGAGTGGACACATGTGGTGATGTGGTGCATACTCACTGTGAGTGGACACATGCGGTGCATACTCAAAGTGAGTGGATACATGTGGTGCATACTCACTGTGAGAGCACACATATGGCACTTATTCACTGTGAGTGGACATATGTTGTGCTTTCTCATTGGGAGTGGCCAGATATGATCATTTTGAGTAAATACTTTTGTTGCATACTCCCTGTGAGTGGGCAGATGTGGTTCTTATGAGTGGACATATGTTGTGCTTTCTCATTGGGAGTGGCCAGATATGATCATTTTGAGTAAATACTTTTGTTGCATACTCCCTGTGAGTGGGCAGATGTGGTTCTTATGAGTGGACATATGTTGTGCTTTCTCATTGGGAGTGGCCAGATATGATCATTTTGAGTAAATACTTTTGTTGCATACTCCCTGTGAGTGGGCAGATGTGGTTCTTATGAGTGGACACATGTTGTGCTAACTCTGATTTCTATTTTTTGTTTCTATAGCGACTACAAACAGTTCTTGAAGAAACAGAAAAGAAAAATCTTGAAATAAAAGCAGACTTGAAGAAATTAGAAGGAACAAAAAAGGAAAAAGATGCCAAAGTTCTCATGGATACCATTTTTAACCAACTGGATGACCATTTAAAAATGCACCAACAGGTAGGATATATATATATAGAGAGAGAGAGAGAGGGAGAGACAGCATCTGGCCAACAGGTTGGAAACATGAGCAGTCTCTAACTAACATATATTTTTGTAAAATTAAATGATAAAGATATGTACTTTGTTGAGTAGTAAAAAAAATTATTGCAACTGTTTTAAGTTCAACTGTTCTACATCATTGAAACATTTTAGTTCGGATTTATTATGGTATTGGTATATTGATAGGAAGTGGGTTTATTTGACTCTGACCTTATTTTGTTGACAGGAAGTGGGTTTCTTTGACTCTGACCTTACTTTGTTGACAGGAAGTGGGTTTTTTTTTACTCTGACCTTACTTTGTTGACAGGAAGTGGGTTTATTTGACTCTGACCTTACTTTGTTGATAGGAAGTGGGTTTATTTGACTCTGACCTTACTTTGTTGACAGGAAGTGGGTTTTTTTTACTTTGACCTTACTTTGTTGACAGGAAGTGGGTTTATTTGACTTTGACCTTACTTTGTTGACAGGAAGTTTGTTTATTTGACTCTGACCTTTCTTTGTTGACAAGAAGTGGGGTTTTTTTTTACATTTACCTTACTTTGTTGTCAGGAAGTGGGTTTATTTGACTCTGACCTTACTTTGTTGACAGGAAGTGAGTTTATTTGACTCTGACCTTACTTTGTTGACAGGAAGTGGGTTGTTTTTACTTTGACCTTATTTGTTGACAGGAAGTCGGTTTATTTGACTCTGACCTTACTTGACAAATATCAGTGATCTCACCAGGTACTATGGTTTCAATCAACACAAACTCAATACAACTACTAAACACTTGCTGAAATTGGCGTTGAACGGGTCAATGTCGACCTGGGTACTATATCATTTGAGAAATGGTACCCTATTGGACTATTTCAGATGTAATGGTACCCAGGGTACTGTCACTTAACATAAACATACCAAGACGTTTATTTTTTAATCAAATCTATTATTTTTATGCCCCCGCGACGACATGTCGGGGGGCATTAAGTTTTACTCATGTCCGTCCGTCTGTCCGTACGTCCGTCCGAACAAATTTCCATCAAGCTTTTCTCAGAAACCGTACATGAGAACAATTTTAAATTTGGCAGAGTGGTTCAGTATCACAAGTTGTACGTCCTAATTTCAGACGTGTCGGACACTTACTTCCTGTTTGGGACTTCATTTGTACGTAAATACGTCCGTCTGTATGTACAAATTTCCGTCAAGCTTTTCTAAAAAAACCCTACATGAGAACAATTTGAAATTTGGCAGGGTGGTTCAGTATCACAAGTTGAACGTCCTAAGCAACTTTCAGACCTGTTGGACAACTGGTTCCTGTTTTCAACTGGGCCGATATGAAAATGTGTTAACACCAGTATGAAAATTTCCGTCAAGCTTTTCTTAGAAACCGTACATTAGAACAATTTGAAATTTGGCAGGATGGTTCAGTATCACAAGTTGTACGTCCTAAGCGACTTTCAGACCTGTTGGACAACTACTTCCTGTTTGGGACTTACTTTAGCGGGGGCATCCGTGTCCCATGGACACATTCTTCAATTTTTTTCAACAGTGTTCATAAACATGCACATAATCAAAACAAACTTAACTGTAAACTATAACAAACCGCCATTCTTCTATTTATAATTGTGGACCAAATACGGGAAGGTAATGAACATAATCTCGTGATACTTACCACACCGGGTATGTTTATGTTAAGTGACAGTACCCTGTGTACCATTACATCTGAAATAGTCTGGTCTGAGGGTACCATTTCTCAAATTTTAAGTACCCTGGGTACGCTGATATAGTACCCAGGTCGACAATGACCCGTTCAGCGAAATTGGCATTAAATTATGTCTCAACAAACATTTATCACACTTTTTATCATTGTTAATATAATTTGATTGTTTGTTTGAATTTCCTGGTTCCCTTTTTTCAAATTTGTTCTGGCTCCCTAGGTTCGGACCAAATTACTTTGCTGAACCATTTATTGACCTTTTCAAAATCCCAAAGTCATGTGGTTCTGTTGAGGGTTTAAAAACCTTATCTGTGTTATCAGTTGGTCAACAGAAGCCTGTAATCTTGTTTGATGTGCTTTTATTGTACATTTAGACCGAAAAAGAAATAGCAGACTTGAAAGAAGAATTGAGAAAAAAATTAGGAAAGCCTGAACCAAAAAAAGAAAAAGAGGAAGCAGAAGAAAGCAGTTCATCATCGTAAGTGTTGTAGCTGTACTTGCCCAACAGTGTTTTAAACTAGCCATTGATCATTTCAGTTATTTTAAATAACATCTGTATACCCTTGCTTTGAAGAAGATGGGGTATACTGTTTTACCCTTGTCTGTTTAACTGTCCATGCATCCGTAACAAATATTTCCATATCTCTGTTTGACAGCCATGATTGTCTCTGTTATTGTTCTCCTGTCAATATCTCCCTTTGACAGCCATGATTGTCTTAACTATGTTTATTGTTCTCATGTTGCTTACTGTGTTTGACAGCCATGATTGTCTTTACTATGTTTACTGTTCTCATGTCGCTTACTGTGTTTAACAGCCATGATTGTCTTAACTATGTTCATTGTTCTCATGTTACTGTATGTGTTTGACAGCCATGATTGTCTTTACTATGTTCATTGTTCTCATGTTGCTTACTGTGTTTGACAGCCATGATTGTCTTTACTATGTTCATTGTTCTCATGTTGCTTACTGTGTTTGACAGCCATGATTGTCTTTACTATGTTCATTGTTCTCATGTTACTGTATGTGTTTGACAGCCATGATTGTCTTTACTATGTTCATTGTTCTCATGTTACTATCTGTGTTTGATAGCCATGATTGTCTTTACCATGTTTACTGTTCTCATGTCACTTACTGTGTTTGACAGCCATGATTGTCTTTACTATGTTCATTGTTCTCATGTTGCTTACTGTGTTTGACAGCCATGATTGTCTTTACTATGTTTATTGTTCTCATGTTGCTTACTGTGTTTGACAGCCATGATTGTCTTTACTATGTTCATTGTTCTCATGTTGCTTACTGTGTTTGACAGCCATGATTGTCTTTACTATGTTTACTGTTCTCATGTCGCTTACTGTGTTTGACAGCCACGATTGTCTTAACTATGTTTACTGTTCTCATGTCGCTTACTGTGTTTGACAGCCATGATTGTCTTTGCTATGTTTATTGTTCTCATGTTACTGTATGTGTTTGACAGCCATGATTGTCTTAACTATGTTTATTGTTCTCATGTTGCTTACTGTGTTTGACAGCCATGATTGTCTTTACTATGTTCATTGTTCTCATGTTGCTATCTGTGTTTGACAGCCATGATTGTCTTTACCATGTTTACTGTTCTCATGTCGCTTACTGTGTTTGAAAGCCATGATTGTCTTTACTATGTTCATTGTTCTCATGTCACTGTATGTGTTTGACAGCCATGATTGTCTTTACTATGTTTACTGTTCTCATGTCGCTTACTGTGTTTGACAGCCATGATTGTCTTTACTATGTTTATTGTTCTCATGTTGCTATCTGTGTTTGACAGCCATGATTGTCTTTACCATGTTACTGTTCTCATGTCGCTTACTGTGTTTGACAGCCATGATTGTCTTTACTATGTTCATTGTTCTCATGTTGCTTACTGTGTTTGACAGCCATGATTGTCTTTACTATTTTTATTGTTCTCATGTTACTGTATGTGTTTGACAGCCATGATTGTCTTTACTATGTTCATTGTTCTCATGTCACTGTATGTGTTTGACAGCCATGATTGTCTTTACTATGTTCATTGTTCTCATGTCACTGTATGTGTTTGACAGCCACGATTGTCTTTACTATGTTCATTGTTCTCATGTTGCTTACTGTGTTTGACAGCCATGATTGTCTTTACTATGTTCATTGTTCTCATGTCGCTTACTGTGTTTGACAGCCATGATTGTCTTTACTATGTTCATTGTTCTCATGTTACTGTATGTGTTTGACAGCCATGATTGTCTTTACTATGTTCATTGTTCTCATGTCACTGTATGTGTTTGACAGCCATGATTGTCTTTACCATGTTTACTGTTCTCATGTTGCTTACTGTGTTTGACAGCCATGATTGTCTTTACTATGTTCATTGTTCTCATGTCACTGTATGTGTTTGACAGCCATGATTGTCTTTACTATGTTCATTGTTCTCATGTTGCTTACTGTGTTTGACAGCCATGATTGTCTTTACTATGTTCATTGTTCTCATGTCACTGTATGTGTTTGACAGCCATGATTGTCTTTACTATGTTCATTGTTCTCATGTTGCTTACTGTGTTTGACAGCCATGATTGTCTTTACTATGTTCATTGTTCTCATGTCACTGTATGTGTTTGACAGCCATGATTGTCTTTACTATGTTCATTGTTCTCATGTTGCTTACTGAGTTTGACAGCCATGATTGTCTTTACTATGTTCATTGTTCTCATGTCACTGTATGTGTTTGACAGCCATGATTGTCTTTACTATGTTTATTGTTCTCATGTTACTGTATGTGTTTGACAGCCATGATTGTCTTTACTATGTTCATTGTTCTCATGTTACTGTATGTGTTTGACAGCCATGATTGTCTTTACTATGTTCATTGTTCTCATGTCACTGTATGTGTTTGACAGCCATGATTGTCTTTACTATGTTCATTGTTCTCATGTTGCTTACTGTGTTTTACAGCCATGATTGTCTTTACTATGTTTACTGTTCTCATGTTGCTATCTGTGTTTTACAGCCATGATTGTCTTTACTATGTTTACTGTTCTCATGTTGCTATCTGTGTTTGACAGCCATGATTGTCTTTACTATGTTTACTGTTCTCATGTTGCTATCTGTGTTTTACAGCCATGATTGTCTTTACTATGTTTACTGTTCTCATGTTGCTATCTGTGTTTTACAGCCATGATTGTCTTTACTATGTTTACTGTTCTCATGTTGCTATCTGTGTTTTACAGCCATGATTGTCTTTACTATGTTCATTGTTCTCGTGTTGCTATCTGTGTTTTACAGCCATGATTGTCTTTACTATGTTTACTGTTCTCGTGTTGCTATCTGTGTTTGACAGCCATGATTGTCTTTACTATGTTTACTGTTCTCATGTTGCTAACTGTGTTTGACAGCCATGATTGTCTTTACTATGTTTACTGTTCTCATGTTGCTAACTGTGTTTTACAGCCATGATTGTCTTTACTTTGTTTACTGTTCTTATGTTGCTATCTGTGTTTGACAGCCATGATTGTCTTTACTATGTTTATTGTTCTCATGTTGTTATCTCACTTTGACAGCCATGATAATCTCTGCTATGTTTATTGTTCTCACGTTGTTATCTCCCTTTGACAGCCATGATTATCTCTGCTATGTTTATTGTTCTCATGTTGTTATCTCCCTTTGATAGCATCAATTATCTCTACTATGTTTATTGTTCTCACCTTGTTATCTCCCTTTAAAAGCCAATTATCTCTGCTATGTTTATTGTTCTCGGGTTGTTATGTTCCTTTGACAGACATGATTATCTTTATTATGTTTATTGTTCTCATGTTGTTATCCCCCTTTGACAGCCATGATTATCTCTGCTATGTTTATTGTTCACATGTTGTTGTCTCCCTTTGACAGCCATGATTATCTCTGCTATGTTTATTGTTCTCATGTTGTTATCTCCCTTTGACAGCCATGATTATCTGCTATGTTTATTGGTCTCATGTTGTTATCTCCCTTTGACAGCCATGATTATCTCTGCTATGTATATTGGTCTAATGTTGTCTCCAGTTAACAGCCATGATTATCTCTGCTATGTTTATTGTTCTCATGTTGTTATCTCCCTTTGACAGCCATGATTATCTCTGCTATGTTTATTGTTCTCATGTTGTTATCTCCCTTTGACAGCCATGATTATCTTTACTATGTTTATTGTTCTCATGTTGTTATGTTTCTTTGACAGCCATGATTATCTCTGCTATGTTTATTGGTCTAATGTTGCTATCACCCTTTGAAAGCCATGATTATCTCTGCTATGTTTATTGTTCTCATGTTGTTATCTCCCTTTGACAGCCATGATTATCTTTACAATGTTTATTGTTCTCATGTTGTTATCTCCCTTTGACAGCCATGATAAAAGAGAAGGAACAGTACAGATGCCGATACATCCATATTTCCGGTATTTTTAGTTTTGGGGTGTTTTTTTAAATGCTAGAAGATGCTAGGATATGAATGGTGGCTGGATCTTAGAATTATTGTAACATACATCATTGTTTTTACTTGCACTGTTGTTGTATACATATTTATGTTATACACTTCACCTGGACACATTGTTTTCTATTATATAAACTGAGTCATTGTGACAATTGTTCACAGGATTTATTTATTTGTGCTTCACAATTCTGCTTCAAATTCTTATGTTTAAAAGTTAAAGTTCAACAACATTGTAATTTTGCTAAAGTCATTCCTGACTTACCTATATTTAGAACTGAAAGTGAATAAAAAGTTAATGGACTTAAAAATAATATACAGGTTCATTTATGGGACATAGTAATATCTTCATAAATCTTTGAAAATTTTCATTCTTATTTTATTAGAAATCAAGTTGTTTGTTATTGTGGTTTGGACTAATTACATCACGTATTGGGCTTCTGGACCTGATAATTGGTCAGGTCTATATAAAAAATATGTCTGAGCAAAAAAAATTTTGGATGGACATTATAATAGTTTTGTATAGACTGTTAATGTTGTTCATCCAGACATTCAGAATGACAAATTTTATAGAATGCAAACAATTTACTGTCGATCTGGTTCCCAGACAAGTTTATTTTCTTGTACCCAGACAGATGCAAACAATACTGCTGTTTGGTCCTGTTGTCTGGCACATTTTGGATAAAAATTTTGTTATTAAAATTTTTGTAATGGCAATGTATTTTATTTGAACATGGTTGAATCCTCTTGAGGCTTAAAATACTGATATATCATTGCTTGAATTGTTTTTTGTAGACACCGGAAAGTGGCATCACCAGAAGAACAGGTATTAACCTATGAGCTTAAGTCACAATTGCTTAGA
Organism: Limnoperna fortunei; assembly: GCA_944474755.1. Lineage (NCBI taxonomy): Eukaryota > Metazoa > Mollusca > Bivalvia > Mytilida > Modiolidae > Limnoperna > Limnoperna fortunei. The sequence continues at coordinate 110,409,472 of OX104111.1, forward strand.
AATGTTGAAATGCAGAATCATCGTCTCAAAACAGAACTGACACTGCATGAGAAAATGACAGAAGCAAAACTACTGAATCAGCAGAATAGACGGCTAGCAGACGACAACAATATGTCAAAGACAAACACATTGAGACTAATGAAAATGTTTGAAAAGAAAGCTAAAGACAGTGAGTATTCAGGACAGTACACGACATACTACACAGCTCTGTGTTATCAAACTAACTAACAAATCAATACTACATACTTTTCTTCAAACAGTCACATTAAAAAATATTCGTTAATTGAATTTCAAGAATTGTTATTATGAATTCTTTTCTCAAAAGTTATATTTTTGTATAAAATTAAACTGAAAGATACCATATACTGTTCATTTCTGTAAAAGGAAGAAAAAATTTACCGTTTGCCTTTAATATTGATAGAATGGAAATATTGCTAGGCTCTAGTAGGTTTCCAACATTCTTAAATTTTCTTATTAATGTGGCAAAATATTATATTTATAAATGGAAGTTGAAAGTGATGGTCCTACACATAGTGGAATTCAAGATAAAGATAAAATATTTAAGAAAAATAGATTTTATAGCAAGGAAAAACTCTTAAGTTGCAGATTTTGCGAAACTATGGACCCAAATGTATCACAAATTTCCATAGATTTGTACACAAACCAATTACCTTAGTATGGTGCTTTTAAAGTTTTTTCTCTCTTTTCAAGCAAATTTTCCGTTTACGTTATGAAATAGAGAATGGTATGAAGTATGAATGGAGTGTGTAAGTTTGAGCGAGAGGCTTTAATTATTTGTTCTGTCTATTAGAGTTGTATTATTTACCATTATCATAACACAGTATGTTGTACAAATGTGTAGTAATACCAAAAATCCCCATCCCCATAAGGGCCCATCTCACACTAGTTGAGTGAGATAAAATAATACCTCACACACAGATCAAAGAGAACTACTGCAAAATAGCAATAATATATGTTATCCAGGTAAATTTAAAAAGTCTTGGTAAAAAACACAGATTATAAAACTGAATATTGTGCATCCATATCATCAAAAATAATAAAGAACAACAAGTCCTTTATATTTCTTATTAAATATTTTTTGAAACATTAACAGCATTAATAGTTAAAGAGTTTTAATTACTTCAATGACAGCTGATGCCAAGCTCAAAGAAATGCAACAAGAACTAAACAAAGCACAACAACTTGCCAGAAAGTATCATCAGATGTACGACATGGAAAGACGGAGGAACGGCTTTCCTGATGGAGCTGGCACTACACCAGAACCTGAAGTTGCATCCCCTAGGGCAAATGTCAATGCCTCGAGCTTCCTAGGACAGAGTGTTCGTGTCAATGATGTCATCAGAAAAAATGAGGTATGGTGAAGAACATTTTAGACCTTTAACCATTGGATGATTTCTTAATATGTGTGTCATTAATGCAACTTGATATTTTTCAATCAAAATACATTTTTAAGAATGTGTTTAAGCAACAATTGAAGATTAGTATCAGTTTGGGGGGGGGGGGGGGGGGGGGGGTCTGCTTAATTGTTACTATGCTGGTGACAAGACTGGTTTAAGATCTTTTTGTGGGATTCTTAAAAGTTTTCACACACTTTTGTAGAAGTTTGCATTTATTATATTCTAATGATGCGACAACTTTTGACCTATTATAACAGTATGCTTCATATTTTTCCTAGAAATGTAATGAACAGCCTAGTTTGTAGACCGGAACAATTATTTCTTTGTAGGCTCATAATGAACAGCCTAGTTTGCACACCAGAACAATTATTTCTTTGCAGGCTCGTAATGAACAGCCTAGTTTGTAGACCGGAACAATTATTTCTTTGCAGGCTCATAATGAACAGCCTAGTTTGCACACCAGAACAATTATTTCTTTGCAGGCTCGTAATGAACAGCCTAGTTTGTAGACCGGAACAATTATTTCTTTGCAGGCTTATATTGAACTTGTATATCATAAAATGAATTTGAATAAACATTCTTACCAATTTTTTAATTCTACCTTATTGGAAAAATATATGGTGCTGAAATTCAAACAATCTTCTTTAAGTTACAGTGATTTGTAACTTGGTACAAACGGTTTATGTGAGGCTCTTTAAAAAGATGACTTGAGTAAATTTAAGGGGTGCCTTTCTTTCAAGATATCTGCTGTTTATGAAAATAATGCAGCCATTTTATTCTCATCACATATCCCATTGAGCACTGACATAAGGAACCTCTTGTTTTTATAGAAAGAACAGTAAATTGAGCAGAAGATGATCACATTAGAACTCTTTGGAGATATTTATTGTGTGTCCTTGAAAAAACATTTTAACAATATATTTTTCTCTTGAGTTTAACAAAAATTTACAACCATCTATTTTGGTGATTTGTAATCTTTTGATTTGAAAGGTAATCTCAGTTTAGTTTTATTATGACAAACAGTAAACATAAATAGTTATTATTATAGAAGAGTTTTTTTTTCTGTAATAGGGGGTTTCAGAAAGCTCTCCTTTGAGATGATAAGTACCACACAAGGGTAATGTTAATAGGTTTATAGAATTAAACGATGAAAATGTAAGCTGATATTTTTATTGAAATAATACTGTTTGCATTCAAGCCAACTTTTGTCTGTTTTTTATAAGTAATTAATGTCATACAGTTCACATTATTTTTGTCCTTTTGTGTTCTAAAATTTATAAATAGGTGATAATGGCAGAGCTGTTATTTTATTATATATTCCCAACAGATTATGTATGCAGTTATTTTTCTTCATTGTGTTTATGCTGCAGATTTTTGTTTTTGCTAAAATAATTTAACTGCACTACAGAGCTGAACAATTAAAGCAACCATTTAAACAGCTTATTAAAAATAAGAAAGTTTAAGATAATACCTATTATTATACTTTACTATGGAAACCAGTAGTAATATTTATAGGATAATTAATTGGGGGGAGTGAATATCCAAAATATGATCACGAGTGCCGCATAATGCATCTGATTAAACGAGTGCGCAGAACTATTTCCGTGCATGAGTTTAATCTGATGCTTTATGCTGCACAAGTGATCATATTTTGGATATTAACCATGCCCAATTGATTATCCTATTTATTAAATAGATCAAAATTGTTTTCGTAAAATTTTAATGCTTAATCCTAAATTTTATGAACGGCGGATGAATATCTGTATGGTACAAAACCAACTGCAACATGGCCGCCCTTATCTGGATCAGGACGCCAGCTAACTAATATTTCGTTCTGAAATAACAAATAAGGATATTGTTATGCTACATGACATGTTATAGGATATTGTTCTAGCAGGTTCCGGTCTATTCATGAACAATTATTTTAGCTTTTGTGTTTTAATCATCGAAAAGACACTTTTTGGCCGGAAAAAACCAGAGAGTGAAAATAAACGATAATTTTCACATGTGATTTACCGTGATTTCTGTCACTCGGAAAATTCTATATTTCATCTCTATCTATATAATAAAAATTAGATATTTGGAACAATAACTGTTTTTTCTCACTCAAAACTGCACGTGATTCAAATAACTGTCTGGGAATTTGCACGTAGACAAAATAACTAGTTATTTGTTCGACATGCCAAAGCAGATCAAATTTGAAAAGGGAAATAACTAGTAATTTTTTTGACCTGCAAAAGTGCTCCAAATTTAAATGCACTATGCAGTCCCCATCAAAATATTCATGTGTTCTTTGTATTTAGTTCAGTATAATAATACATTCATGGCCTTACAGGTAATATCCAAACTATTAAATCTCGAAAGAGTTATTTTTCCTCGGTCCTGCAGACCTCTAAAGATAACCCTTTCTTGATTTAATTACTTTGGATATTACCTTCGTTAAAGGCCATGATTGTATATTATTGAAAGATGGACAGAGGGTGGGGCCTAGGGGTAATGAGCATGGAACTCGATTTGGGGATGTGTGGACTGACAGTGGTAGGAGAAACTGATTAAAACCAAGAACAAATTATGACTATCTGAGATCCATTAGAGAGTACTTTATTTACAAGATAAACAGATTTAGCTATATGATGGTAAGTCATTATAACCTCTCTGGTTTATAGTGATATACACATAAAGTCAAGATTTGACATTGTAGCAGTATTTAAGTAATTATTGCCTGTTTTGTTTTTATATTCAGGATATCTTTCACTGCAGACTTGACTCCAGTGTAATTGACAAGGATTGCCAGTTTTCCTACTGAAAGTACTGGGTTTCCTCCTGGTACTCTGGCTTCCTTCCCCTCGCCCCCCAAAAAAAAGTTGATGCCATGTTATAAAAAAAATTGCTGAATGTGGAATTAAACAACATTAAAACAAACAAAATAATAAATTTGGAATTTCTGGATTTTTTTTAGATATTTATTAAGTATTTAGCAAGAGTAATGTGTGACTTTGGGAAATTTGTGTTTAAAACTGAAATTGACAACAATTTACATACTCATTATATGGTCCTCTGGTAGGTTTGTCTTTTTTTGAAAAATACATGTATATGGATATTCAAATTGTCACAATGGCTGAGTGAATAAGGTAGTCTTGTACTATCAATTATCTTAACACTGAACTTGTGGGTTACTAGCTCTAGCTCCTTCTCCAATAAAAACTAAAGAAAGTCTCATTAAAACCCATTCAAAGAAACAAATGTCAAAATTGTCACCACTGCAGGACCTTTGTTGTTTATCATTGGATAGCATCATATTAAAAAAAACGATTTAAAAAGCTTTTCTGAAACAATTGAACCAATTAAAACATAACTTGGTCACAATGTTTATTGTGTGGTCCTCTTCAAAGTTTATGTATTTTTATTGGAGAATTCACAATGACCACCACTGCAGTTTGTCAAAGGCTTTAATTAAGTGAATATATGCCTTCATCATTGGAAAGGTGAAAAATTACTGATCGACATGCAGACCAATGCAACTCTATTGAGACAAATAAAAAATATTCCGGTAGGCTAATTTAAAACATGATCAAAGGAAATATTTCTCAGATTGTATGATCTTCGATGACTGATATATTTACATCAAGAGTGAAAGTTATCATTTTCAATAGTTTCTTAGGGGCATCACAGGCGGAGTGGTTAAGGTAGATTGTCTACTATTGATCACATGGTCTGTCAACACTGAGATTGCGGGTTCAAGTCTCACTGCGGGCAGAGTGTACTCAACTCCAATTATTTACAAGGATTGCCAGTTTTCCTACCGCAGGTTGGGGGGTTTTCTCCGGGTACTCTGGCTTCCTCCTCCAATAAAAACTGGACGCCATGATATAGCTGGATAATTGCTGAAAGTGGCGTTAAACACCATTCAAACAAGCAAACATACAATACTCTCTACTCTGTTTGCTTAAAGCATGGATTGTACCAATATATATTGGTTTTTTTTATTTGTGCACCTGAGCAGCTTTTGTAAATCTTTAATCCAGTTGAGTGTTTTTGGTTTAAAGTCATATTATTATAACGTAAATCGACATTAGGTCGTCACAGTCTTAAAGTCATCGGATTTCTATCTTGCAAGATTCTCGTTTATTGCTTCATCAGACAAAGTAAGAATATGGTCCATTTTAAAGCAGAAACATTTTTCCCTAAAAGTTATTCCTAGCACTAGTTGTGAAATAATCTTATTATAAGATTCTAGTGTTTGTTGAAAAGACCAGGAAAACTATGTCTTTTTTTCTCTCCTGGCGATGATATGTTTTGATAATACCATGCACTGGCAATATGCACGTGATACGAATTGAGCTAAGGGAATTAATCCATTGATATGTACCATGTATCATAAGTGTAATATGTAATGACCACAGGTTTATTTTCACTCTATTGTGTGCATTTATTGATGTAAAGGTCATTGAAAGTGATTGATGACTTAATGGCACTATCGACCCCCTAAGGTTCTAGGATTTATTAACATATAAGAAGAATAAATTCTGCATTAGGTCATCATGTTGATTTGATATGGAATATAAGTCTAAACATGTATTACGGGAACATGACACCCATATCAATCAATTTGCCCTTCTAGCCAATTTTGTGTGGATTGTTGAAAAATTTAACGTATCTATTCTATAGCAATCTTGCATAATGTTTATATCCCATGACGGGCATTAGTTGCCGAGTGGTTAAGGGAGTTAGTGACAACTATTGACTTGGCCTGTAAACACTGTGGTTGTGGTTTCTAGTCTAATAATAATAATAATAATAATAATGACTTTATTTAAAGAGGGTTACACAGTTAGCAATACAACTAATCTTCCCTGAGGCCCTCATGAAAAAATTACAAATTAATAAACAAAAATATATAAATTGACAATAACATACAAACATGAGTGTGGTAATGAAGTAACAATATTACAACAAAAACTGCTGTCATCGGTCTTGTGACAGATATTTCTTAATACAATGTTTAAAAGTTTGTGTGTTTTTAGTGTTTCTATAACATGGTGGTAACTCATTCCATAAAACAGCACCAGAATATGCAAATGACTTTTTGTAAAGTTCAGTAGTTTGTTTTGGTACCATAAGATTTCCATCTAACACATTTCTTAAGCCATAATGAATATTAGACGAGAGATAATTAAACTTTTGTATAAGGTATTCAGGGGCATCTCCCTTCAATGTTTTATGTAGAAGTAAATATTTATGATATTTGATTCTTAATTGTACTGTCATTATGCCCAGTTGCTTAAAAAGTGGTGCTGAAGGGGCTAAAGGGTCTGTATCTAAAATTAATCTGGCTGCCCGTTTTTGCAGTTTTAGTATTCTGTCAAGGCTGTCATTGTTACATCCTCCCCATATTATACAGCAGTAATCAATTAAGGGTAATATGTATCCATTGTAGAATATTTTCTTAGTTTCCAGATTCAGAAAACTTTTTATTTGTGATAATAAATAAATTCTTGAAGAGATATTTTTACATATCATATCAATTTGCTCCTTCCATATAAGATTTGCATCAATTTGAATGCCTAATATTTTTTCACATGCCGAAACATTAAGAAATTCTGAAAAAATTTCTAGTCTTGGTTGAATTTCTATTGTAGACAATTTTGGTTTTGTACCAATTAACATACATTTTGATTTGCTGGTATTTATGTACATATTATTTTCTCTCTGTCTCACTGCAGGCAGGGTGTACTGGTGTATGATAAAATAAGTTGACAACATTACATCCGACTAGATGACGATTAGTAGTGTCCTGGAGCTGACAGAACAAACCCTTCTGTCTATTTTCGTTTATTTAATCATATAAGATAAACAACAAGAATTCCGAATGATGTGTCATTTGGAGGACAAATGTTTTTTTCATGTTTTGCAATACAAAAGTGTATGCCTAAATATCGTCATCTAGTTAAAAAGATACCATTAATTCAAGAACTGACGACTTAATGTCGATTTATGTTAATATTCCACATAAGTGAACTTAACATCCCTGAGTTATATGTTATAATACAGCATAACAAGTCATGTGACTTTGTAGGTGCTGGTTGAAGAAAATGAGAAGTTACATAGAGAAATTTTAAGACTGAAACAAGACAATGCACAGCTGATAAAGAAATGTAAACATGCAATGTCGGATAAAGATGGTATCATCGTAAGTCGTGTTTGTGATCTGTTTGTGTTTACCATTATTAATTCTGTTAACCTTCAAAGGTAGTTTAGTTATGTATAGGTCACAATAAAATAAAACAGTGTTATATTTGCCTTAGACATAATGTGTTAGTTACCATGGCAACCTACCAGCTTATTTGACAATAAAATAGTAAGATAAATATTGAAGAAAAATTTCATATTGACCTAGTGCAAATATGAAAATATAAAACATGTACAGTATCAGGAAAAATAGCCTTATTATTAAAATTGATATAAAAGTGGGACTTACTAAGTAAATTAATTTAAATCATAGTGCAATCTTGATTTCATTGTATAACTCACTATTAAGTCTGATCACTAAAACATTACACCTATTTTTTCTGATAATGTGCATGTTTTTTATTTTCATATTTACAATATGAAATTTTTACATAAAAATGAAAACAAGAGATAAATAAAAAAATTTTGAAATTTTTTATGTTTTTATTGTTGATGCTTTGTTTTGGTTTTGTTTTTGTTTTTGTTAAGTTTTCGTCTTTCTGTTTTATTTTTAATTTTTCTTATTTGTTTCTTTCTTTAGTTACAATTATAAACCCTTTCAAATTTGGCATGTTTTACCACATCAATCAAGATAGGGAACTATTTTTTTAACATGCAAAAGCATGTCCACTTTTAACATATTGAAAGGTTACTCAGCTATCTCTGCACAGTCCCTTGCAAAGTATTCTAGTGTTCTTGTTTAGTTCAGTCCAGACCTCAGAAACATTACCATTTTTTGATTTATTAATTATGGATTTCCGGCTCATTAAAAGCCATTATTGTATTTTGTTGTGAAGTAAACATCATTCAATGTAAATTGACAATTTACAATATACAAGATTTTTATTTTCTGTTTTTCAAACACAATGTAATAAGACAACATATAACAATAATCATTAGAATTTTTCTATCACAGCATCGTCTTGATACAAGTGAAGCAAACAGAAAAGAACTGTCAAAGCGATTAGAGAGGGAAAGGACACAGGTTTGTATGAACTGGATTCTTAGGGGCGATTAGAGAGGGAAAGAACACAGGTTTGTATGAACTGGATTCTTAGGGGCGATTAGAGAGGGAAAGAACACAGGTTTGTATGAACTGGATTCTTAGGGGCGATTAGAGAGGGAAAGAACACAGGTTTGTATGAACTGGATTCTTAGGGGCGATTAGAGAGGGAAAGAACACAGGTTTGTATGAACTGGATTCTTAGGGGCGATTAGAGAGGGAAAGGACACAGGTTTGTATGAACTGGATTCTTAGGGGCGATTAGAGAGGGAAAGAACACAGGTTTGTGTTTCTCTAATTTTATAAAGTAGTAAATTTGCTAAAGGAAATACCAATTCTCCCTACAGAAGGACTTGAATACATGGTAAATGGAAGTTGCTTTGTTTATGACATCATTATTTCTTTTATTTTAAACCAATCAACAAATCAGAACCACATATTTCACTAGTGATGAAAACTTCACACCTGTCAAGCGGATGGAAAAAATTTTACAATTACGTTATTCTGTATTCTGTAATGTAATTTAAACTGTAAATCTTTACAATTTGAACATTGAAAACAGTGATGACGTCTTGGAACTATTTGAATTTAATGTCATAAAAATAGGTCATATAACGAACACAATTTGTATGTTCCATTGGTATTAACCAATCCGATTTCAGCTCTCAAATCAAATTAAGTTACCATGATAACGCTGTAACATACAGGTTATTATGAGAGTATTATGACATGATACCACTATGTACTGGCCATGATAAAGCTGTAACATACAGGTTATTATGAGAATATTATGACATGATAGGGCTATGTACTGGCCATGATAAAGCTGTAACATACAGGTTATTATGAGAATATTATGACATGATAGGGCTATGTACTGGCCATGATAACGCTGTAACATACAGGTTATTATGAGAGTATTATGACATGATACCACTATGTACTGGCCATGATAAAGCTGTAACATACAGGTTATTATGAGAGTATTATGACATGATACCACTATGTACTGGCCATGATAAAGCTGTAACATACAGGTTATTATGAGAGTATTATGACATGATACCACTATGTACTGGCCATGATAAAGCTGTAACATACAGGTTATTATGAGAGTATTATGACATGATAGGGCTATGTACTGGCCATGATAAAGCTGTAACATACAGGTTATTATGAGAATATTATGACATGATAGGGCTATGTACTGGCCATGATAAAGCTGTAACATACAGGTTATTATGAGAGTATTATGACATGATAGGGCTATGTACTGGCCATGATAAAGCTGTAACATACAGGTTATTATGAGAATATTATGACATGATAGGGCTATGTACTGGCCATGATAAAGCTGTAACATACAGGTTATTATGAGAGTATTATGACATGAACGGGCTATGTACTGGCCATGATAAAGCTGTAACATACAGGTTATTATGAGAGTATTATGACATGATAGGGCTATGTACTGGCCATGATAAAGCTGTAACATACAGGTTATTATGAGAGTATTATGACATGATAGGGCTATGTACTGGCCATGATAACTCTGTAACATACAGGTTATTATGAGAGTATTATGACATGATAGGGCTATGTACTGGCCATGATAACGCTGTAACATACAGGTTATTATGAGAGTATTATGACATGATAGGGCTATGTACTGGCCATGATAAAGTTGTAACATACAGGTTATTATGAGAGTATTATGACATGATAGGGCTATGTACTGGCCATGATAAAGCTGTAACATACAGGTTATTATGAGAGTATTATGACATGATAGGGCTATGTACTGGCCATGATAAAGCTGTAACATACAGGTCATTATGAGAGTATTATGACATGATAGGGCTATGTACTGGCCATGATAAAGCTGTAACATACAGGTTATTATGAGAGTATTATGACATGATAGGGCTATGTACTGGCCATGATAACGCTGTAACATACAGGTTATTATGAGAGTATTATGACATGATAGGGCTATGTACTGGCCATGATAACGCTGTAACATACAGGTTATTATGAGAGTATTATGACATGATACCACTATGTACTGGCCATGATAACGCTGTAACATACAGGTTATTATGAGAGTATTATGACATGATGCCACTATGTACTGGCCATGATAAAGCTGTAACATACAGGTTATTATGAGAATATTATGACATGATAGGGCTATGTACTGGCCATGATAACGCTGTAACATACAGGTTATTATGAGAGTATTATGACATGATAGGGCTATGTACTGGCCATGATAAAGCTGTAACATACAGGTTATTATGAGAATATTATGACATGATAGGGCTATGTACTGGCCATGATAACGCTGTAACATACAGGTTATTATGAGAGTATTATGACATGATAGGGCTATGTACTGGCCATGATAAAGCTGTAACATACAGGTTATTATGAGAATATTATGACATGATAGGGCTATGTACTGGCCATGATAACGCTGTAACATACAGGTTATTATGAGAGTATTATGACATGATAGGGCTATGTACTGGCCATGATAAAGCTGTAACATACAGGTTATTATGAGAATATTATGACATGATAGGGCTATGTACTGGCCATGATAACGCTGTAACATACAGGTTATTATGAGAGTATTATGACATGATAGGGCTATGTACTGGCCATGATAACGCTGTAACATACAGGTTATTATGAGAGTATTATGACATGATAGGGCTATGTACTGGCCATGATAAAGCTGTAACATACAGGTTATTATGAGAGTATTATGACATGATGCCACTATGTACTGGCCATGATAAAGCTGTAACATACAGGTTATTATGAGAGTATTATGACATGATAGGGCTATGTACTGGCCATGATAACGCTGTAACATACAGGTTATTATGAGAGTATTATGACATGATAGGGCTATGTACTGGCCATGATAACGCTGTAACATACAGGTTATTATGAGAATATTATGACATGATAGGGCTATGTACTGGCCATGATAACGCTGTAACATACAGGTTATTATGAGAATATTATGACATGATAGGGCTATGTACTGGCCATGATAACGCTGTAACATACAGGTTATTATGAGAGTATTATGACATGATAGGGCTATGTACTGGCCATGATAAAGCTGTAACATACAGGTTATTATGAGAGTATTATGACATGATGCCACTATGTACTGGCCATGATAAAGCTGTAACATACAGGTTATTATGAGAATATTATGACATGATAGGGCTATGTACTGGCCATGATAAAGCTGTAACATACAGGTTATTATGAGAATATTATGACATGATAGGGCTATGTACTGGCCATGATAAAGCTGTAACATACAGGTTATTATGAGAATATTATGACATGATAGGGCTATGTACTGGCCATGATAAAGCTGTAACATACAGGTTATTATGAGAGTATTATGACATGATAGGGCTATGTACTGGCCATGATAACGCTGTAACATACAGGTTATTATGAGAATATTATGACATGATAGGGCTATGTACTGGCCATGATAAAGCTGTAACATACAGGTTATTATGAGAGTATTATGACATGATGCCACTATGTACTGGCCATGATAAAGCTGTAACATACAGGTTATTATGAGAGTATTATGACATGATAGGGCTATGTACTGGCCATGATAACGCTGTAACATACAGGTTATTATGAGAGTATTATGACATGATAGGGCTATGTACTGGCCATGATAAAGCTGTAACATACAGGTTATTATGAGAATATTATGACATGATAGGGCTATGTACTGGCCATGATAACTCTGTAACATACAGGTTATTATGAGAGTATTATGACATGATAGGGCTATGTACTGGCCATGATAAAGCTGTAACATACAGGTTATTATGAGAATATTATGACATGATAGGGCTATGTACTGGCCATGATAAAGCTGTAACATACAGGTTATTATGAGAGTATTATGACATGATAGGGCTATGTACTGGCCATGATAAAGCTGTAACATACAGGTTATTATGAGAGTATTATGACATGATACCACTATGTACTGGCCATGATAAAGCTGTAACATACAGGTTATTATGAGAGTATTATGACATGATAGGGCTATGTACTGGCCATGATAAAGCTGTAACATACAGGTTATTATGAGAGTATTATGACATGATGCCACTATGTACTGGCCATGATAACGCTGTAACATACAGGTTATTATGAGAGTATTATGACATGATAGGGCTATGTACTGGCCATGATAAAGCTGTAACATACAGGTTATTATGAGAGTATTATGACATGATAGGGCTATGTACTGGCCATGATAAAGCTGTAACATACAGGTTATTATGAGAGTATTATGACATGATGCCACTATGTACTGGCCATGATAAAGCTGTAACATACAGGTTATTATGAGAATATTATGACATGATAGGGCTATGTACTGGCCATGATAAAGCTGTAACATACAGGTTATTATGAGAGTATTATGACATGATGCCACTATGTACTGGCCATGATAAAGCTGTAACATACAGGTTATTATGAGAGTATTATGACATGATAGGGCTATGTACTGGCCATGATAAAGCTGTAACATACAGGTTATTATGAGAGTATTATGACATGATAGGGCTATGTACTGGCCATGATAAAGCTGTAACATACAGGTTATTATGAGAGTATTATGACATGATACCACTATGTACTGGCCATGATAAAGCTGTAACATACAGGTTATTATGAGAGTATTATGACATGATAGGGCTATGTACTGGCCATGATAACGCTGTAACATACAGGTTATTATGAGAGTATTATGACATGATAGGGCTATGTACTGGCCATGATAAAGCTGTAACATACAGGTTATTATGAGAATATTATGACATGATAGGGCTATGTACTGGCCATGATAAAGCTGTAACATACAGGTTATTATGAGAATATTATGACATGATAGGGCTATGTACTGGCCATGATAAAGCTGTAACATACAGGTTATTATGAGAGTATTATGACATGATAGGGCTATGTACTGGCCATGATAAAGCTGTAACATACAGGTTATTATGAGAGTATTATGACATGATAGGGCTATGTACTGGCCATGATAACGCTGTAACATACAGGTTATTATGAGAGTATTATGACATGATAGGGCAATGTACTGGCCATGATAACGCTGTAACATACAGGTTATTATGAGAGTATTATGACATGATACCACTATGTACTGGCCATGATAAAGCTGTAACATACAGGTTATTATGAGAATATTATGACATGATAGGGCTATGTACTGGCCATGATAACGCTGTAACATACAGGTTATTATGAGAGTATTATGACATGATAGGGCTATGTACTGGCCATGATAAAGCTGTAACATACAGGTTATTATGAGAGTATTATGACATGATAGGGCTATGTACTGGCCATGATAAAGCTGTAACATACAGGTTATTATGAGAGTATTATGACATGATGCCACTATGTACTGGCCATGATAAAGCTGTAACATACAGGTTATTATGAGAGTATTATGACATGATGCCACTATGTACTGGCCATGATAACGCTGTAACATACAGGTTATTATGAGAGTATTATGACATGATGCCACTATGTACTGGCCATGATAAAGCTGTAACATACAGGTTATTATGAGAGTATTATGACATGATAGGGCTATGTACTGGCCATGATAAAGCTGTAACATACAGGTTATTATGAGAATATTATGACATGATACCACTATGTACTGGCCATGATAAAGCTGTAACATACAGGTTATTATGAGAGTATTATGACATGATAGGGCTATGTACTGGCCATGATAAAGCTGTAACATACAGGTTATTATGAGAGTATTATGACATGATAGGGCTATGTACTGGCCATGATAAAGCTGTAACATACAGGTTATTATGAGAATATTATGACATGATACCACTATGTACTGGCCATGATAAAGCTGTAACATACAGGTTATTATGAGAGTATTATGACATGATAGGGCTATGTACTGGCCATGATAAAGCTGTAACATACAGGTTATTATGAGAGTATTATGACATGATGCCACTATGTACTGGCCATGATAAAGCTGTAACATACAGGTTATTATGAGAGTATTATGACATGATGCCACTATGTACTGGCCATGATAACGCTGTAACATACAGGTTATTATGAGAGTATTATGACATGATGCCACTATGTACTGGCCATGATAAAGCTGTAACATACAGGTTATTATGAGAGTATTATGACATGATAGGGCTATGTACTGGCCATGATAAAGCTGTAACATACAGGTTATTATGAGAATATTATGACATGATACCACTATGTACTGGCCATGATAAAGCTGTAACATACAGGTTATTATGAGAGTATTATGACATGATAGGGCTATGTACTGGCCATGATAAAGCTGTAACATACAGGTTATTATGAGAATATTATGACATGATAGGGCTATGTACTGGCCATGATAAAGCTGTAACATACAGGTTATTATGAGAGTATTATGACATGATAGGGCTATGTACTGGCCATGATAAAGCTGTAACATACAGGTTATTATGAGAGTATTATGACATGATAGGGCTATGTACTGGCCATGATAAAGCTGTAACATACAGGTTATTATGAGAATATTATGACATGATAGGGCTATGTACTGGCCATGATAAAGCTGTAACATACAGGTTATTATGAGAGTATTATGACATGATAGGGCTATGTACTGGCCATGATAAAGCTGTAACATACAGGTTATTATGAGAGTATTATGACATGATGCCACTATGTACTGGCCATGATAAAGCTGTAACATACAGGTTATTATGAGAGTATTATGACATGATAGGGCTATGTACTGGCCATGATAACGCTGTAACATACAGGTTATTATGAGAGTATTATGACATGATGCCACTATGTACTGGCCATGATAAAGCTGTAACATACAGGTTATTATGAGAGTATTATGACATGATAGGGCTATGTACTGGCCATGATAACGCTGTAACATACAGGTTATTATGAGAGTATTATGACATGATGCCACTATGTACTGGCCATGATAAAGCTGTAACATACAGGTTATTATGAGAATATTATGACATGATAGGGCTATGTACTGGCCATGATAAAGCTGTAACATACAGGTTATTATGAGAGTATTATGACATGATAGGGCTATGTACTGGCCATGATAACGCTGTAACATACAGGTTATTATGAGAGTATTATGACATGATGCCACTATGTACTGGCCATGATAACGCTGTAACATACAGGTTATTATGAGAGTATTATGACATGATGCCACTATGTACTGGCCATGATAAAGCTGTAACATACAGGTTATTATGAGAATATTATGACATGATTGGGCTATGTACTGGCCATGATAACGCTGTAACATACAGGTTATTATGAGAGTATTATGACATGATAGGGCTATGTACTGGCCATGATAAAGCTGTAACATACAGGTTATTATGAGGGTATTATGACATGATGCCACTATGTACTGGCCATGATAAAGCTGTAACATACAGGTTATTATGAGAGTATTATGACATGATAGGGCTATGTACTGGCCATGATAACTCTGTAACATACAGGTTATTATGAGAGTATTATGACATGATGCCACTATGTACTGGCCATGATAACGCTGTAACATACAGGTTATTATGAGAGTATTATGACATGATGCCACTATGTACTGGCCATGATAAAGCTGTAACATACAGGTTATTATGAGAGTATTATGACATGATAGGGCTATGTACTGGCCATGATAAAGCTGTAACATACAGGTTATTATGAGAATATTATGACATGATAGGGCTATGTACTGGCCATGATAACGCTGTAACATACAGGTTATTATGAGAGTATTATGACATGATAGGGCTATGTACTGGCCATGATAACGCTGTAACATACAGGTTATTATGAGAGTATTATGACATGATGCCACTATGTACTGGCCATGATAAAGCTGTAACATACAGGTTATTATGAGAGTATTATGACATGATAGGGCTATGTACTGGCCATGATAACGCTGTAACATACAGGTTATTATGAGAATATTATGACATGATAGGGCTATGTACTGGCCATGATAACGCTGTAACATACAGGTTATTATGAGAGTATTATGACATGATAGGGCTATGTACTGGCCATGATAAAGCTGTAACATACAGGTTATTATGAGAATATTATGACATGATAGGGCTATGTACTGGCCATGATAACGCTGTAACATACAGGTTATTATGAGAGTATTATGACATGATAGGGCTATGTACTGGCCATGATAACGCTGTAACATACAGGTTATTATGAGAATATTATGACATGATAGGGCTATGTACTGGCCATGATAAAGCTGTAACATACAGGTTATTATGAGAGTATTATGACATGATAGGGCTATGTACTGGCCATGATAAAGCTGTAACATACAGGTTATTATGAGAATATTATGACATGATAGGGCTATGTACTGGCCATGATAAAGCTGTAACATACAGGTTATTATGAGAATATTATGACATGATAGGGCTATGTACTGGCCATGATAAAGCTGTAACATACAGGTTATTATGAGAGTATTATGACATGATAGGGCTATGTACTGGCCATGATAAAGCTGTAACATACAGGTTATTATGAGAATATTATGACATGATAGGGCTATGTACTGGCCATGATAAAGCTGTAACATACAGGTTATTATGAGAATATTATGACATGATAGGGCTATGTACTGGCCATGATAAAGCTGTAACATACAGGTTATTATGAGAATATTATGACATGATAGGGCTATGTACTGGCCATGATAAAGCTGTAACATACAGGTTATTATGAGAATATTATGACATGATAGGGCTATGTACTGGCCATGATAAAGCTGTAACATACAGGTTATTATGAGAATATTATGACATGATAGGGCTATGTACTGGCCATGATAAAGCTGTAACATACAGGTTATTATGAGAATATTATGACATGATAGGGCTAGGTACTGGCCATGATAAAGCTGTAACATACAGGTTATTATGAGAGTATTATGACATGATAGGGCTATGTACTGGCCATGATAAAGCTGTAACATACAGGTTATTATGAGAGTATTATGACATGATAGGGCTATGTACTGGCCATGATAACGCTGTAACATACAGGTTATTATGAGAGTATTATGACATGATGCCACTATGTACTGGCCATGATAAAGCTGTAACATACAGGTTATTATGAGAGTATTATGACATGATAGGGCTATGTACTGGCCATGATAACGCTGTAACATACAGGTTATTATGAGAGTATTATGACATGATGCCACTATGTACTGGCCATGATAAAGCTGTAACATACAGGTTATTATGAGAGTATTATGACATGATAGGGCTATGTACTGGCCATGATAAAGCTGTAACATACAGGTTATTATGAGAGTATTATGACATGATACCACTATGTACTGGCCATGATAAAGCTGTAACATACAGGTTATTATGAGAATATTATGACATGATAGGGCTATGTACTGGCCATGATAAAGCTGTAACATACAGGTTATTATGAGAGTATTATGACATGATAGGGCTATGTACTGGCCATGATAAAGCTGTAACATACAGGTTATTATGAGAGTATTATGACATGATAGGGCTATGTACTGGCCATGATAACGCTGTAACATACAGGTTATTATGAGAATATTATGACATGATAGGGCTATGTACTGGCCATGATAACGCTGTAACATACAGGTTATTATGAGAGTATTATGACATGATGCCACTATGTACTGGCCATGATAACGCTGTAACATACAGGTTATTATGAGAATATTATGACATGATAGGGCTATGTACTGGCCATGATAACGCTGTAACATACAGGTTATTATGAGAGTATTATGACATGATAGGGCTATGTACTGGCCATGATAACGCTGTAACATACAGGTTATTATGAGAGTATTATGACATGATACCACTATGTACTGGCCATGATAAAGCTGTAACATACAGGTTATTATGAGAATATTATGACATGATAGGGCTATGTACTGGCCATGATAACGCTGTAACATACAGGTTATTATGAGAGTATTATGACATGATGCCACTATGTACTGGCCATGATAAAGCTGTAACATACAGGTTATTATGAGAGTATTATGACATGATGCCACTATGTACTGGCCATGATAAAGCTGTAACATACAGGTTATTATGAGAGTATTATGACATGATAGGGCTATGTACTGGCCATGATAACGCTGTAACATACAGGTTATTATGAGAGTATTATGACATGATAGGGCTATGTACTGGTCATGATAAAGCTGTAACATACAGGTTATTATGAGAGTATTATGACATGATAGGGCTATGTACTGGCCATGATAAAGCTGTAACATACAGGTTATTATGAGAATATTATGACATGATAGGGCTATGTACTGGCCATGATAAAGCTGTAACATACAGGTTATTATGAGAATATTATGACATGATTGGGCTATGTACTGGCCATGATAACGCTGTAACATACAGGTTATTATGAGAGTATTATGACATGATGCCACTATGTACTGGCCATGATAACGCTGTAACATACAGGTTATTATGAGAGTATTATGACATGATAGGTCTATGTACTGGCCATGATAAAGCTGTAACATACAGGTTATTATGAGAGTATTATGACATGATAGGGCTATGTACTGGCCATGATAAAGCTGTAACATACAGGTTATTATGAGAGTATTATGACATGATAGGGCTATGTACTGGCCATGATAAAGCTGTAACATACAGGTTATTATGAGAATATTATGACATGATGCCACTATGTACTGGCCATGATAACGCTGTAACATACAGGTTATTATGAGAGTATTATGACATGATAGGTCTATGTACTGGCCATGATAAAGCTGTAACATACAGGTTATTATGAGAGTATTATGACATGATAGGGCTATGTACTGGCCATGATAACGCTGTAACATACAGGTTATTATGAGAATATTATGACATGATAGGGCTATGTACTGGCCATGATAAAGCTGTAACATACAGGTTATTATGAGAATATTATGACATGATAGGGCTATGTACTGGCCATGATAAAGCTGTAACATACAGGTTATTATGAGAGTATTATGACATGATAGGGCTATGTACTGGCCATGATAAAGCTGTAACATACAGGTTATTATGAGAGTATTATGACATGATGCCACTATGTACTGGCCATGATAACGCTGTAACATACAGGTTATTATGAGAGTATTATGACATGATAGGGCTATGTACTGGCCATGATAAAGCTGTAACATACAGGTTATTATGAGAGTATTATGACATGATAGGGCTATGTACTGGCCATGATAACGCTGTAACATACAGGTTATTATGAGAGTATTATGACATGATAGGGCTATGTACTGGCCATGATAAAGCTGTAACATACAGGTTATTATGAGAATATTATGACATGATAGGGCTATGTACTGGCCATGATAACGCTGTAACATACAGGTTATTATGAGAGTATTATGACATGATAGGGCTATGTACTGGCCATGATAACGCTGTAACATACAGGTTATTATGAGAGTATTATGACATGATAGGGCTATGTACTGGCCATGATAAAGCTGTAACATACAGGTTATTATGAGAGTATTATGACATGATAGGGCTATGTACTGGCCATGATAACGCTGTAACATACAGGTTATTATGAGAGTATTATGACATGATAGGGCTATGTACTGGCCATGATAACGCTGTAACATACAGGTTATTATGAGAGTATTATGACATGATAGGGCTATGTACTGGCCATGATAACGCTGTAACATACAGGTTATTATGAGAGTATTATGACATGATAGGGCTATGTACTGGCCATGATAAAGCTGTAACATACAGGTTATTATGAGAATATTATGACATGATAGGGCTATGTACTGGCCATGATAACGCTGTAACATACAGGTTATTATGAGAGTATTATGACATGATAGGGCTATGTACTGGCCATGATAACGCTGTAACATACAGGTTATTATGAGAGTATTATGACATGATAGGGCTATGTACTGGCCATGATAACGCTGTAACATACAGGTTATTATGAGAGTATTATGACATGATGCCACTATGTACTGGCCATGATAAAGCTGTAACATACAGGTTATTATGAGAATATTATGACATGATAGGGCTATGTACTGGCCATGATAACGCTGTAACATACAGGTTATTATGAGAGTATTATGACATGATAGGGCTATGTACTGGTCATGATAAAGCTGTAACATACAGGTTATTATGAGAGTATTATGACATGATGCCACTATGTACTGGCCATGATAAAGCTGTAACATACAGGTTATTATGAGAGTATTATGACATGATAGGGCTATGTACTGGCCATGATAAAGCTGTAACATACAGGTTATTATGAGAGTATTATGACATGATAGGGCTATGTACTGGCCATGATAAAGCTGTAACATACAGGTTATTATGAGAGTATTATGACATGATAGGGCTATGTACTGGCCATGATAAAGCTGTAACATACAGGTTATTATGAGAGTATTATGACATGATAGGGCTATGTACTGGCCATGATAAAGCTGTAACATACAGGTTATTATGAGAGTATTATGACATGATAGGGCTATGTACTGGCCATGATAAAGCTGTAACATACAGGTTATTATGAGAATATTATGACATGATAGGGCTATGTACTGGCCATGATAAAGCTGTAACATACAGGTTATTATGAGAATATTATGACATGATTGGGCTATGTACTGGCCATGATAACGCTGTAACATACAGGTTATTATGAGAGTATTATGACATGATAGGGCTATGTACTGGCCATGATAAAGCTGTAACATACAGGTTATTATGAGAGTATTATGACATGATAGGGCTATGTACTGGCCATGATAAAGCTGTAACATACAGGTTATTATGAGAGTATTATGACATGATGCCACTATGTACTGGCCATGATAAAGCTGTAACATACAGGTTATTATGAGAGTATTATGACATGATAGGGCTATGTACTGGCCATGATAACTCTGTAACATACAGGTTATTATGAGAGTATTATGACATGATAGGGCTATGTACTGGCCATGATAAAGCTGTAACATACAGGTTATTATGAGAGTATTATGACATGATAGGGCTATGTACTGGCCATGATAACGCTGTAACATACAGGTTATTATGAGAGTATTATGACATGATGCCACTATGTACTGGCCATGATAAAGCTGTAACATACAGGTTATTATGAGAGTATTATGACATGATGCCACTATGTACTGGCCATGATAAAGCTGTAACATACAGGTTATTATGAGAGTATTATGACATGATGCCACTATGTACTGGCCATGATAAAGCTGTAACATACAGGTTATTATGAGAGTATTATGACATGATGCCACTATGTACTGGCCATGATAAAGCTGTAACATACAGGTTATTATGAGAGTATTATGACATGATGCCACTATGTACTGGCCATGATAACGCTGTAACATACAGGTTATTATGAGAGTATTATGACATGATAGGGCTATGTACTGGCCATGATAACGCTGTAACATACAGGTTATTATGAGAGTATTATGACATGATAGGGCTATGTACTGGCCATGATAAAGCTGTAACATACAGGTTATTATGAGAGTATTATGACATGATGCCACTATGTACTGGCCATGATAAAGCTGTAACATACAGCTTATTATGAGAGTATTATGACATGATAGGGCTATGTACTGGCCATGATAAAGCTGTAACATACAGGTTATTATGAGAATATTATGACATGATAGGGCTATGTACTGGCCATGATAAAGCTGTAACATACAGGTTATTATGAGAGTATTATGACATGATAGGGCTATGTACTGGCCATGATAAAGCTGTAACATACAGGTTATTATGAGAGTATTATGACATGATAGGGCTATGTACTGGCCATGATAAAGCTGTAACATACAGGTTATTATGAGAGTATTATGACATGATAGGGCTATGTACTGGCCATGATAACGCTGTAACATACAGGTTATTATGAGAGTATTATGACATGATGCCACTATGTACTGGCCATGATAAAGCTGTAACATACAGGTTATTATGAGAGTATTATGACATGATAGGGCTATGTACTGGCCATGATAAAGCTGTAACATACAGGTTATTATGAGAGTATTATGACATGATGCCACTATGTACTGGCCATGATAAAGCTGTAACATACAGGTTATTATGAGAGTATTATGACATGATAGGGCTATGTACTGGCCATGATAAAGCTGTAACATACAGGTTATTATGAGAATATTATGACATGATAGGGCTATGTACTGGCCATGATAAAGCTGTAACATACAGGTTATTATGAGAGTATTATGACATGATGCCACTATGTACTGGCCATGATAAAGCTGTAACATACAGGTTATTATGAGAGTATTATGACATGATAGGGCTATGTACTGGCCATGATAAAGCTGTAACATACAGGTTATTATGAGAGTATTATGACATGATAGGGCTATGTACTGGCCATGATAACTCTGTAACATACAGGTTATTATGAGAGTATTATGACATGATAGGGCTATGTACTGGCCATGATAAAGCTGTAACATACAGGTTATTATGAGAGTATTATGACATGATACCACTATGTACTGGCCATGATAACGCTGTAACATACAGGTTATTATGAGAGTATTATGACATGATAGGGCTATGTACTGGCCATGATAACGCTGTAACATACAGGTTATTATGAGAATATTATGACATGATAGGGCTATGTACTGGCCATGATAAAGCTGTAACATACAGGTTATTATGAGAGTATTATGACATGATAGGGCTATGTACTGGCCATGATAACGCTGTAACATACAGGTTATTATGAGAATATTATGACATGATAGGGCTATGTACTGGCCATGATAACGCTGTAACATACAGGTTATTATGAGAGTATTATGACATGATGCCACTATGTACTGGCCATGATAAAGCTGTAACATACAGGTTATTATGAGAGTATTATGACATGATAGGGCTATGTACTGGCCATGATAACTCTGTAACATACAGGTTATTATGAGAGTATTATGACATGATAGGGCTATGTACTGGCCATGATAAAGCTGTAACATACAGGTTATTATGAGAGTATTATGACATGATAGGGCTATGTACTGGCCATGATAACGCTGTAACATACAGGTTATTATGAGAGTATTATGACATGATGCCACTATGTACTGGCCATGATAAAGCTGTAACATACAGGTTATTATGAGAGTATTATGACATGATAGGGCTATGTACTGGCCATGATAAAGCTGTAACATACAGGTTATTATGAGAGTATTATGACATGATAGGGCTATGTACTGGCCATGATAAAGCTGTAACATACAGGTTATTATGAGAGTATTATGACATGATAGGGCTATGTACTGGCCATGATAACGCTGTAACATACAGGTTATTATGAGAATATTATGACATGATAGGGCTATGTACTGGCCATGATAACGCTGTAACATACAGGTTATTATGAGAGTATTATGACATGATGCCACTATGTACTGGCCATGATAACGCTGTAACATACAGGTTATTATGAGAATATTATGACATGATAGGGCTATGTACTGGCCATGATAACGCTGTAACATACAGGTTATTATGAGAGTATTATGACATGATAGGGCTATGTACTGGCCATGATAAAGCTGTAACATACAGGTTATTATGAGAATATTATGACATGATAGGGCTATGTACTGGCCATGATAACGCTGTAACATACAGGTTATTATGAGAGTATTATGACATGATAGGGCTATGTACTGGCCATGATAAAGCTGTAACATACAGGTTATTATGAGAGTATTATGACATGATGCCACTATGTACTGGTCATGATAAAGCTGTAACATACAGGTTATTATGAGAGTATTATGACATGATACCACTATGTACTGGTCATGATAAAGCTGTAACATACAGGTTATTATGAGAATATTATGACATGATAGGGCTATGTACTGGCCATGATAAAGCTGTAACATACAGGTTATTATGAGAGTATTATGACATGATAGGGCTATGTACTGGCCATGATAAAGCTGTAACATACAGGTTATTATGAGAGTATTATGACATGATAGGGCTATGTACTGGCCATGATAAAGCTGTAACATACAGGTTATTATGAGAGTATTATGACATGATGCCACTATGTACTGGCCATGATAAAGCTGTAACATACAGGTTATTATGAGAATATTATGACATGATAGGGCTATGTACTGGCCATGATAAAGCTGTAACATACAGGTTATTATGAGAGTATTATGACATGATAGGGCTATGTACTGGCCATGATAACGCTGTAACATACAGGTTATTATGAGAGTATTATGACATGATAGGTCTATGTACTGGCCATGATAAAGCTGTAACATACAGGTTATTATGAGAGTATTATGACATGATAGGGCTATGTACTGGCCATGATAACGCTGTAACATACAGGTTATTATGAGAGTATTATGACATGATGCCACTATGTACTGGCCATGATAAAGCTGTAACATACAGGTTATTATGAGAGTATTATGACATGATAGGGCTATGTACTGGCCATGATAAAGCTGTAACATACAGGTTATTATGAGAGTATTATGACATGATAGGGCTATGTACTGGCCAT
The DNA here is from genome assembly GCA_944474755.1 of Limnoperna fortunei. Taxonomy (NCBI): domain Eukaryota; kingdom Metazoa; phylum Mollusca; class Bivalvia; order Mytilida; family Modiolidae; genus Limnoperna; species Limnoperna fortunei. Next base: position 110,434,978 of record OX104111.1, read on the forward strand.
GATAACGCTGTAACATACAGGTTATTATGAGAGTATTATGACATGATAGGGCTATGTACTGGCCATGATAAAGCTGTAACATACAGGTTATTATGAGAGTATTATGACATGATAGGGCTATGTACTGGCCATGATAAAGCTGTAACATACAGGTTATTATGAGAGTATTATGACATGATGCCACTATGTACTGGCTGTATACAATTTACTCAAAATATTTTGTTTGGTTTAAATTTCAGCATCAGAATTTGTCTAAAAGTTTAACTAGACAAGCTTCAGACTGGATTCTTCTTAAGAAACAGTTAGCTCAATTTGATGAAGAATATAGGTGGAGCCAGGTAAGTTACCATGACAACTTAAGTGTGATATTGAATTATGAACTCACAGACGATTTACACAGTGTTCTAACAAGGCTTTTGAGTTATTTTAAGTTTAAAATCATTTTGATGTTTGAGGTAGTTTATGAGTATACTTCTTCCTTTCAAGCTCTGAGATTTGTTTTTTCATACTTCATTCTTATGATGTGTTTAGTGGACCATGATCATTATTTTATGATGTGTTAGGTGGACCATGATCATTATTTTATGATGTGTTTAGTGGACCATGATCATTATTTTATGATGTGTTTAGTGGACCATGATCATTATTTTATAGTAGTGTTCTGTTTTCACATTTTTTGTGATTCATTAGTATGGGTCAGTAATAAAAGGTCATTATTATAGTTTGTGAAAATACTTAACATGAATGCTACAAAGATAAAATAGTATTCAAATTTTGTTAATTTTCAAGTTAATCTTCACAAGTTTAGCCTGGAAACAATGATAGACTAGTCAAATTTAAGCAGACAGGTCTTTTAAAAGTCCCATTGACAAATCAAACAAGGTTGTTAAGGAAACTCTTCTATAGTGTACAGAATTGAGAACATATATATCATATACCTATATATTGTTAATAGTAGCAGTCAGATAAGTTGATAAAAAAGAATTTTAAATGTTCAGATGCTGTCTTTAAAGTAAAAGAGAGATGTTTTTTTTTAATATTACATGTTTGAAGAAAAAAATTAAGAAGTTTAAATCTTTTTCTGTAAAGAGTCAGTTGCATTTGACTTAAAATGTTAAGTATATATACATTTATGTGAATCAGAATGTGATAAATATTTAAACATTTATGTGAATCAGAATATTATTCGCCATACTTGTTACATTACCTATGCTGCCCCAGTTACTATAGTTACTGTACTTAGATGAAGCAGCAGTGTGAAGAAGGAAAACAGCGGTTTGGACTTCTTCCTCCAATCTATTATTACATGCCAATGACTGGGGATAATGATGACCTTGACATTTATGAGGACAATGTTTCTCTGCCACCAGACACTGAGCCATGTCTAACTCCTATTACAGAGGTTGATTCATGTGTCAGCAATGACCTTGAATAATGGTATTGAGTACCAGTAAAATCACTGCTTCAAATATGACATCACTAAGCCTATTGTATGCATGATCATATGTTAATATAATAAGAACTTAGTCTGGCAGCATGAATCACTGGCTTATATAATTGTGTGGGAGATATAGGCAGTAGTTAGATTGAAGTTGATAACGGCCTAACTGGTTTCTATAGGAGTAGTCAACAGTCAGATGGACCCTATGGGAGAAGTAGATGACAGTCATTCTGGAGCGGAAATGAGATATAGACAACATCCTGACTGTATTCTATATGAGAACTGTACAATAGCTAGACTGCAGTAAGTAAGAGAAGTATACAACAGTCAGATTAAGAGTCTATAACAGAAGTTGGTGTGTGGTCTATAGCAGAAGTGGGTTGACACATCATGAATGAGTCTATACAATATGTGGGTAGACAACAGCTAGCCTGACAGAGTCTAAAAACTAGAAAAAAAGCCTGACTGGATCCTGTGACAGCCTGACAGAGTCTAAAGCCTGACTGGATCCTGTGACAGCCTGAGTCTAAAGCCTGACTGGATCCTGTGACAGGAGTACTAGTTGGACTGGAAGGAGAATTAGAAAACAGTAACACTCAGATTGAATGCTATAATATTATACAGAAAACTTGTAAAGATCATCCATATATTTTACGGGCAGTGAAGAACCTATACATTTACATTAATAAATTTATTCGGTTAACTGATTTCAAAATTCTGCAAACAATTCAAACTTTAAATCTCATTTTAGTATTACAAAATTTGATTGGTTGTGTGACATCAAAAACTTTGTTTTTACTGTATAACCTGGTTGAATGTGGGGCAACCCCACCCCCCTGAAAATTACTGTAATCTTTATTTTCATTATGTTGTTAGAAAGATTACTTGTTGTAGTGAATTTCAGGCAGTGTTTATTTTGGAAATGAAGTGTCAGGAATGATGATACAAAGTAAATTTAGGAAAGTTAAAGTCATTTTTAAAAAAATTGTCACTAACAAGGGGAGACAATAGAGTAACACGAGTATCTAATTTTACTTTTACACAGATATCAAGGAAAAGACCTTATTCACGACAGTTCACTGGTTTGTCTCGCAATACCACTTCTTTATAAATCTGAAGGTTACTTTCATTTTAGTATTTTATTTACCCTGCACAGCTCTATGTACTCTGCCCGCCAGTATGTAGCCTTTATTTTTCTGTTAGCTGCTCAGCCTTATTTATTGTGTTTATGTAAAAATATTGAATTGTAAAACTTAAGTTCGTTGTTTATATATTATTGAGATTTTGCTTCAGTCCTGATTATGTCAGATTGGTGAAGCTATGATCCAGTCATGACAAATAATGTTTGCTAGTACATGCTATATAACAGTATCAGGATTATTGTATACACAAAGTATTTAATCCATCAAGGGAGAACTCAAAAAATATTTAATCCATCAAGGGAGAACTCCAAAAATATTTAATCAATCGAGGGGGAACAACATTTTCGTTTTGCACATTGTATGATCTGCTTAGTGAATTATATTACAGGAATTCAACAGAAATTTTGTTATCACTTGAGGCAGAAATATTTTTTGTAGTTAATACTTATAAATAAGTTCAAACTTTAGAATTATCTCAACGATTGATTTGCATAATTTGAAACTTAAAAAAGATCAACATGCAAAATTTAAGTTTTCTGCGAAGTAATATATGAGATCATAGGGTGCATATCACCATGATCATTATTTGTTTTCCATCCTTTGACGGAAAATATGTTCCAGCCAATCAAAAGTCAGTATTCTTGTACAATTTATTTATATAGAGTTCTGTTCATGATCCAAAATAGGAATTGAAACAAAAAGTATTTGAATACCTAATATAACTGTGTGCAGAAAAAAATTAAATACCTAATCAGATACATCTTTTATAAGGATAAAGTAAATATTTTTAGTGATTAGGGTAAGCTTTGAAGTCAAGCATATTATTATAACATTTCTTGTGCACAGATTACCTCTGTATCTGTAGAGAAAAATGACCACAGTTTGGACAATCTTATTGTATATTTGCTCGTCTTTAGTTACATTCATATCCAAACCTTGGTCATACATATCTTTGTATAACAAAATGATACTCTGTAATTATGAAATTGCAAATGTTTTGATTCACAAAGTGGACCATAACCAACTAACGTATCTTGATATAACTGGATACCAGTAGGTAGCAGTCCAATACTGTGAATTCCTTTTTATTTGTGGGGTACCAATTTTCAATTGTCTTGATCATCTTTATTAGGTGAAAATCGATATCTTTATTAAATGAACACTTTCATGTGCCGAATCTAAACAAGCGCGGCCAAATACCAAAAAAAAATTTTCTTCAGAATTACAAATCCACAATTTGCGAATCCACAAACTTGCAATTTTAGGTAAAACCACGAAAATTGATACCCACGAATTTAAGTACTTTCACAGTAGGTATCGGATAAGATCCTATTAACAGGTACAATATTCCAGACTTATCATTAAAAACTTTATAATAATGTATTGAAAGAAGCAAACATTTTTAGACATAAGATTAACAAGATGACAACATGGTTAAATCAGAATAAACTTATAAATGCAGAACAAATTAAATCATATAAAAAATCTTTCTTTTATCAAATTTGTTCAGTTTGTGGACAAAATTTGCATGTTATTACATGACCTGAGTTTAATATCATAACTTCATCATTCATTGTGAAGGTAATGTCTCGGGCAATACAGCATCGTTCTAGAGCAGGAAAAACTGCAGACAGACATACAGACCCTCTACCTGATACACATGCACCTACTCGCCTTAAAACACGTGAAAAATCAATCCTAGGTGATGGAACTGACTGGACTTCTGTATATAAACACAGCAGAGCAGAATCTATAGCGACATGGAGTCGAACTTCCAAACCGACCAAAGAACATTCACTCATTGCAGAATACATAGGAATCACAAAAACTAAAAGAAAAAAATCAAAACTTTTCCCACCAATATAGTCAGGTGACTTTTGAATTCGCATGGCGTGAAATAATTCACCAATCACATTATTTAACTACTATGATCTGAGAGTCTAAAGCGACACGTATGATGTTCTTCTGTCACAACCCAATAATTCCCTAGCCTCCTGAGAGTTTTTATTATTATATACTTACTGGTAAATGTCTTATAGGATTGCAGGCATATGTATGTACATTGTTTACATTGTGACATTTCAGAAGTAATTACATCCCTATCACCACAAATGTTTATCAGGTAGATGTACTGCTAATATTTATAGTTACAGTCACAGTTTGTCTGTATACAGGCAGCTTGAAGATGGCAGTCTAATTAAGAAAAACAATTGTTTGTTTCTATGATGTTTAATGCCAATTGCAGCAATTTTTCAGCTATGTCATGGCATCCAGTTTTATTTGGGTAGGAAGCCAGAGTACCCGAAGAAAACCCTCAACCTTCGGTAGGAAAACTAGCAATCTTTTTCAATTAAGATTGGAGTCTACAGTGAGACTCAAATCCATTACCTCAGTGTTGGCAGACCACATCATTAATAGGACCGGAAAGACCTTAATTAACCTCTTGGACACCGAGGCCCCAAAAAACAAACAATATATATCCAAATTATTCATTTTGAATGCTTCCTGTTCAACATAACTACAATTACCGGTATTTTTCTGATGGATTAATTACCAAAAATTAATGAACATATTTATTAGCTATACTAAACATAATGTAAGTACAACTATATAATTTCTTGCAGTTGATGTATATTTAATTTTTTTTTTTTCTTTTAGCAATCATATCTTGAAGATTTAAATATTTAAAAAATCTTTGACACTTCTCTTGGCTGTATAGGAAAGATCTATGACACTTATCTTGACCTGAATAGGACCATGTTGACACTTCTTTTGACCTATAGGACTGGTCCATGACAATTCTCTTGAACTATAGGACTGGTCCATGACAATTTTCTTGCCCTATACAGGGTAGGTTCATGACACTTTTCTTGGCCTGTATGGGACTGGTATATGACACTTCTTGGGCTGTACAGGACTGATTTATTACACTTCTGTTGGCCTGTATAGGACCAGTCCATGACACTTCTCATGCCTTGTACAGGACTGGCCCATGACTCTTCTTATTGTTTGTACAGATCTTGTCAATAACACTTCCCATTGTCTGCTTAGAACTGGCCTTTGACAGTTCTCTTGACCTGTATTTTACTGGCCCATGGCACTTATTTTGACCTGTATAGGACTGGTCCATGACACTTCTCTGGACCTGTATAGGACTGATCCATGACACTTATCTTGACCTGTATAGGACTGGCCCATGACACTTATCTTGACCTGTATAGGAAGGGTCCACAACACTTCTCTGCCTGTATATGACTAGTCCATTTCACTTGTTTTGGCCTGTTAATGACTGGTCCGTCACACTTCTTTTACTATTTTACTGGCCCATTGGACTTCTCTTGACCTTTATAGGACTGGTCCATGGCACTTCTCTTAACCTATATAGGACTGGTCCATGACACTTCTCTTGACCAGTATAGGACTGGTCCATGACACTTCTCTTGACCAGTATAGTATAGGAATATGGTCCATGACACTTCTCTTGACCTGTATAAGACTGGTCCATGACGCTTCTCTTAACCTATATAGGACTGGTCCATGACACTTCTCTTTGCCAGTATAGGACTGGTCCATGACACTTCTCTTGACCTGTATAGGACTGGTCCATGACACTTCTCTTAACCTATATAGGACTGATCCATGACACTTCTCTTGACCAGTATAGGACTGGTCCATGACACTTATCTTTACCTGTATAAGACTGGTCCATGACACTTCTCTTGACCTGTATAGGACTGGTCCATGACACTTCTCCTAACCTATATAGGACTGATCCATGACACTTCTCTTGACCTGTATAGGACTGGTCCATGACACTTATCTTGACCAGTATAGGACTGGTCCATGACACTTCTCTTGACCTGTATAGGACTGGTTCATGACACTTCACTTGGCCTGTATAGGACTGGTTCATAACACTTCTCTTGACCAGTATAGGGCTAGTCCATGACACTTATCTTGACCATTATAGGACTGGTCCATGACACTTCTCTTAACCTATATAGGACTGATCCATGACACTTCTCTTGACCTGTATAGGACTGGTCCATGACACTTCTCTTGACCTGTATAGGACTGGTCCATGACACTTATCTTGACCTGTATAGGACTGGTCCATGACACTTCTCTTGACCTGTATAGGACTGGTCCATGACACTTCTCTTGACCTGTATAGGAATGGTCCATGACACTTCTTTAGACCTATATAGGACTGGTCCATGACACTTCTCTTGACCTGTATAGGACTGGTCCATGTCACTTCTCTTGACCTGTATAGTAATGGTAAATGACACTTCACTTGGCCTGTATAGGACTGGTCCATGACACTTTTATAGACCTATATAGGACTGGTCCATGACACTTCTCTTGACCTATATAGGACTGATCCATGATACTTCTCTTAACCTATATAGGACTGGTCCATGACACTTCTCTTGACCAGTATAGGACTGGTCCATGACACTTCTCTTGACCTGTATAGTAATGGTCCATGACACTTCACTTGGCCTGTATAGGACTGGTCCATGACACTTTTATAGACCTATATAGGACTGGTCCATGACACTTCTCTTGACCTATATAGGACTGATCCATGATACTTCTCTTAACCTATATAGGACTGGTCCATGACGCTTCTCTTGACCAGTATAGGACTGGTCCATGACACTTATCTTGACCTGTATAGGACTAATAATAATAATAATAATAATAATAATACTTTATTTTATGAGGGTAAACTCAGTTAGCTACACTAATCTTCCCTGAGGCCCTCATATTAAACCAAAGAAAATAATGTAGTACAGCATACATTGATCAAATTGTGAGACAATTATAAACATTACATATACAGAAAATATACAAGTGTACAGAAAGTAACATACAAATTGGTGAAAAGTTATACATTGTCCTGATGGTCTGAAGAATATAATAAGTAGTTTTTAATATTTGTCTTGAATACATTGGTGCTAATAGATTCACGCACTGAAGGTGGTAAGTTATTCCATAGCAAAGGGGCGGAATATACAAAAGATTTTTTGAATTGTTCAGTTTTTGGTTTAGGGACATTGAGATTACCTTTTAAGGCATTTCTTAGAGCATATGGGTTTGTTTCAGAAATATATGAAAATTTTTTATTGAGGTAATCTGGAGCCTCATTTTTTAAGCATTTGAAAGTAAGTAGACATTTGTGATATTTAATTCTTTCTTCAATTTTCATCCAGCCAAGATATTTAAATAAAGGTTCTGAAGGTGTTAATGGATCAGCATCCATAATAAGTCGTGCTGCTCTTTTTTGCAGTTTTAAAATTCTGTTTAGTCCTTCATTATTACAGCTGCCCCATATTATACAACAGTAATCTATTAGGGGTAGAATATATCCATTGTAAAATAATTTTCTTAATTCAAGATTTAAATATTGTTTGATTTTTGAAAGAAGATAAATTCTAGATGAAATTGTGGAACAGACTACATCTACCTGACTGGACCAATTTAGTTGTTGGTCTACTTTGATTCCTAATAATTTTTCACATGTCGAATTTTGTAGTTTATTGGAAGAAATTGTAAGGCAAAGTTCATTCTCTTGTGAGGAAAGTTTTTGTCTAGTTCCAATTATCATACATTTTGTTTTATTTGAATTTATGAACATGTTATTTTCATGACACCATTGTTCTACACAATTTAAATCTTGTTGTATTTTAACCTGTAGCTCTTTGATATTTGAACCTGATGTGTGTATAGTGGAATCATCAGCGTACATGTCAGTTTGACAATTTTTAATATATAAAGGGAGATCATTTATATATATTATGAATAAAAGAGGGCCTAGTATGGAACCCTGAGGTACACCAAAATTTATTGGAAGTTTATCTGATTTGGTATTTCCAATTTGGACTTGCTGTGTTCTGCCATGAAGATATGATTTGAAAAGTGCAATACTATTTTTATCAAACCCATATATTTTCAATTTACTACATAAAATTTCATGATCAACAACATCAAATGCTTTTTGAAAATCTAAAAGAACAGCCAGATTTATGTTTCCATTATTGATTTCTTGAAGCCATTTGTCAATAATGTTTATAAGGGCAGTTTGACACGAATGGTTTGGTCTGAAACCAGATTGGGCAGGGTGTAAGAGATTGAATTTTATTAAAAATTTATATAAATGCTGTGATAAATGCTTTTCTATCAGCTTAGTCAGTGTAGGCAACACTGAGATAGGTCTATAGTTTGAGGCTAAAAATCTCTCACCAGTTTTAAAAACTGGTGTTACTTTGGCATTCTTTAAAATTTTAGGATAGGTACCCGTATCTATTATTCTATTAAAAATATATGTTAAGGATGTGGCAATTATTTGGGCACTTATTTTAAGTATTCTTGGTCCAATGTTATCAGTTCCAGGGGACTTGTTAGCATCTAATTTTGTTATTTCATTGTAAATTGTATTTACTTCAACTGGAGGAATTGAGAATGTTTTGCTAATTGGGAGTCTCAATTTTACAAAGTTGCTTAATTGATGGAAGTTAGTACACATACCTTTATTTAAAGTATTTGTTTCATTTTTAAGGTTTTGAACACAGGAAGTAAAAAAATTATTAAAAGTATCTGCTATTTCTTTTGGATCTGTTATTTTTTGGTCATTGTCGTTCAGAAGTTCATTTGGTTTTAAAGGGTTTGATGGATTAAGACTGTGAAGACATTTCCATAAAATTTTAGGGTCTTTAGAATCTTTAATGATTTTACTGTAATATTGTTTCTTAGAATCATCCAATATTTGTTTTGTTTTATTTCTCCAAAATTTATATTCATCCCATAACCCTAATCTGTTGCATTTGTCTCTCATTTGTCTTGCATGCATTATGTCATTGTTGTACCAGTCAGGTTGTCTTTCTACCTTGACACGCTTAGATAAAATTGGGGCATGTTTATCTATGACTGCATTAAAAATATTGTACCAGATTTCCATAGCTAATGATGGGTCATCTTGTTGTTCAACAAAATGAAAAGGGGCATTTGACAAGTCATAAAGAAATTCATCTTCACTGAAATTCTTAAAATTTCTATAGGAGATTGTAGTATGAGTGTGTTTTCTATTAAGGATTTTCTCTTGTCTTGTTAAACATACCGGATAATGATCACTTAGGGAATATTGGACAACATGTGATTCTTGGATCATATTTACATTTGTAACATACATATGATCTATAAGAGTTTTAGAATCTTTTGTAATTCTACTGGGTTCATTAATTAATTGATAAAGGTGGTATGTTTCTAAAAAATTTAACCATTTTTGGGGTGGTTTGCTTGGTGGTAAAAGGTCCATATTAAAATCACCAGTAAGTATAACATCAGAATTTAAGTTAATTGCACTGGATACTTCAATTTCAAATTTATCAATCCAGCTGATTGGTGATGTTGGTTGTCTGTAAACGAAACATAACAGGAAAGATTTCTTATGTGATGGTTTAACTTCAAACCACATACTTTCAATATCACTAGTTTCAAGTTCAGTTTTTCTAACAAATGATATGTTTTCAGAAAAATACACAACCCATCCACCACCTCCACTTAATTGCCTATCTTTTCTTTGCAATATATATCCAGGAATTAGTAATGTTTCATTTAGTTTTGTTTCATTTAGGAAAGTCTCACAGAGACCGATTATTTCTGGTGGATTTTTAGTAAAAAGAAGATTGTATTTAATTTCATCAAACTTACTTTCCAATCTATTTATGTTGTGGGAACAGATTTTGATGCCTTTGTGGTTGTTAAAACTGGTCCATGACACTTATCTTGACCTGTATAGGACTGGTCCATGACACTTCTCTTTACCTGTATAGGACTGGTCCATGACACTTCTCTTAACCTATATAGGACTGGTCCATGACACTTCTCTTAACCTATATATGACTGATCCATGACACTTCTCATGACCTGTATAGGAATGGTCCATGACACTTCACTTGGCCTGTATAGGACTGGTCCATGACACTTCTATAGACCTTTTTTAACAGGTCCATCACACTTTTTTTAATAGTAGAACAATTAAAAGTCCTCTTGTGTATTAGGATTAGTAAACAAGCTACAAATATATCCTTGATACTTAACTATTGGTTATTGAATTTTAATGATTTAGGCTTTTTATACCCCCCGCAAACTAGTTTGGGGCGGAGGGTATATAGGAATCACCCTGTTTGTCTGTCTGTCTGTCTGTACGTCTGTCTGTCTGTCCGTCTGTCCACATCCCTTGTTATCGCTTCTCCTCCTAAACTGCTTAACAGATTTTGATGAAACTTTACATGAAGGATGTAGATGTGCATGAAGAATTTTCGTCGCTGTCGGATATTATTCAGGGGAGATAATTGGACTTGAAGCAAGCCGGGTGTTATCCCTTTGTGAGCTTGCTCACAGTCCACACTTGTTTATATTTGCTTCCATTATGTGTTAGGACATTTCCATATTTTAAGTTTCTCTAATTTAACTATATATTTTAATAATTTCTAAATAAATTATTTTCGCCTTGAAAAAGGTGTGTCCCTTCATTTGACCAAACTTGGATACTCTTCACCCAAGATAAATTTCTTGCAAGTTTGATAGAAATTGGCACAATGATTCTGGAGAAGATGTTGACAACAAGGATGTTGCTGCAGCTTATATTGACAATAGTCAATGGACAAATTTTTGATCCAGAAATACTAACTTCAGCACATCACTACCAACCCCTGACATTTTGGGTCCACTTTTAACACTACACAGTATTATTATGTGATCCATGGCATCAGGGTATTTTATTGATACCTTGATATACAACTTCTTTAGTATTCAAATGAAGGTCATTGCACAACTTATTTATTTTTTATATGTTGACTGTATGAATCTGTTCTATGTGTCAATCAAAGAAATATTATATGGACTTTAACATCATTACATTAGATAACTATTTTGTGGCCAATATAGTATATACATAACAGAGGATTTAGGTTTAGTTGATCCTAATGTGTACACTTCATTGTACTTGTGAATTTAATTGAAATGCCTGTACTGCATGCTCTGTGAGTTGGATGACACAAGTTATATGCTGCTGGTGTACTATACTTTGCATGTTTATTTAAATGTGCATATGTTTTTGACTGCATGAAATTCATTTGTAATCAAATTTTGATACATATCAAGCTTGCTTTGAGCAATAATGCAAAATATATGGCATAATAGCTACAGAAAAAAAATATAGATACCTTTACATACCTGTATAAATGACATAGATACCTTTACTTACCTGTATAAATGATATAATCACACAAATATGACTGTTTTGTTTAAGATCATGTTACACTGTCAATCAAATCAGCTGTCTTTCAAGTCATATTATATGAAGTAGGATTATTTTTGTATTAATTATAATATTAAAAAATTGGTAAAGTAATATAAATATGTAGCAGCTCAGTATCAGCTTAGTGACAAAAAAGTCATTATTTTTCATTACACTGACTGAATTTTGATATTTTAACAGGTTGGGCCAGTTAATCCTCACGGTGCTGACCAGCGTACATATTCTCATCCTGTCCCGCTAAATATCTACCAGCCACGACGAATGTTATCTCCAGAAAATTATGCCAATCAGAGTACAGCGTGAAAACGTGGTATAAATGTTATGTTCAGATGTGCGTCTTTGTATTCAAATTAATATGAATTTTCTGCACTGGCTTTAATGATATGTACTGTATGTTGTATTAATACTCTGTAATTGTGATTGATATCATATGACAATTCTGTTTCTACATTGTTTATTTCGTTTTGTAGAAACATGCTGTTTATTGTAGATTAGATTTGTGTTAATGATGCTCCTCCGTTTAATAACAGGGTTACTTTACCTTATGCTTGATTTAATGATGTTTCCACTGTGTAATAACAGGGTTACTTCCCTTATGCCTGAGTTACATCTTATTATATGAATAGTCTATGGGTTGTCCATGTCTCCGTCCTGAATTCGTGTTGGGCCCATAACTTTATGTTTATTAAGGGTTTTAATTATATGGGACAGATGATCATCAGATAATGATAATTTTTTGAGTGCAGCATACAAATTGCTACCTGGAAGTTAAAGTTCATGGTGCAGCATAGTAGCAAATCTATGTTAGGCACATAGCTTGGTTGTTATTGACAGATTTTCAAATCATATGGCACAATCATCACAAAGAGAAAGAGATGGCATAACAAAATGAGGGTTGCTACCTTGAATGTCAAGGTCATTGTACAGCATTGAAATAGATGCATGTCTGGCTGTCTGTCAGGGCATCTTCAAATTTTGTGACACAAGTGACCACAGTACCAGGACGACTTGTCACATGCAGCATTCCTGTTGCTACTTTAAATATCAATGTCAGTGTGACCTTCAATAAATTACTATTAATAATTACTTGCTTGTTTGCACTAGGATTTTAAGATTTTACATTTGTGGAGAATCCATTGGATACCATGTTTGTAGTTTTATTTATGCAGTTGTCAAAATATGCCTTCAATATCACTTCTAATACTTCTTGTTTGTACATGTCCAACGAAGAATACATTGGTTTATCCTTTAAAAATAAGATTATCTTAGTTTATCAGTTTCCTGTATTTCCATTTTTGTCTGAAATTGTAAATTCTGACAAAGTTGTTTCCCTTTGTTTGGGGATTTTTTTTCACAAAGTACAGCATTTTGACATCAACAACTAATCCCATAAAGTTCTGTAATGATCCTTTACAGCAACTTTTTTTGCTACAGCCATGTTTTTTTTTCTGCACGGTATCATGATTATGATTATGATTATGAAAACTTCTATCAAATAAAAAACTCAATTGGAAACTCGTACATAGGGGAAATAACCAATCATGTATATTTTAGATTCATATTATAAGCCTTTCAGACGAAGAGATTTAGACCCATGTTATGGAAAAAGCCTTTCTAGACAAAGAGATTTAGACCCAATAGTTATGTTATAGGCCTTTTTTAAAACATAGATTTAAACCTTTACTATGTTTAATGATTTTTGTAAAACATAATTATGTATATGTCTTTCAATACAGATTAAGACCCAAGCTTATATCCTATGTTATATGCCTTTCTACAACAGATTTAGACCCATGTTGTATGATATAGGCTTTTGTGGAACAGATTTAGACCAACTATGTTATATGAGCTTTTTTAAAACACATGTAGACCATGCTATTTTACAGGCCAATTAAAACCGATTTAGACTCATTATATGGGCTTTTTTAAAAAAACAAATAAGACCCATTCTTTGATATATGACTTTTAACATAAAAACTAATGTAGACCCACTGTTATATCACACATTTAGAATGCTATGTTATTTATACCAGTAAGTCAACCTGTATTTACAAGTACTTCCATAGTCCTATGGAGAGTGTATTACTAGTTAAACTGTGATAACAGCATTGTATAGCAGCATTATTTTATATATTATTGTTCTGTGTTATTTAAAATATTAAATGACATTAAAAAATCTCTTATAGACAAGATCAGCACATGTTTAATGTATGAAAACATTGTTCTCAGTGGACTTTTTAAATTAGATGTTGTTGTTTTTGTGTGTAATAAGAGTTAAGACCATACTGTAGATTTTAATGAACCAAAGACTTAGCGGTTGTGTGTAATTAATTTATTATTAAAATTTATTTAGATATTTATTAACAAACATTTTGAATAACTGTAATAATACCATGGTAGCAAAGTTATTTCTAACTAACACTGTGTACAGCTTATATTTGAAAGCTTCTCACTGCTTCATTTTCTAGTGTTCAGAAAATTTAAATAAAAATTTATTGTGCAATTAGCATAAAAAATGTCATTTAACAAATATACTAAAAATGTTTGCAGAACAATTAACATAGTTAAGCATTTTCTAAATATATACATATGTCCCCCTAAATTAATTTTTAGGTCCTATGTATGATCAATAACAGTAATTTATTTGATTTTTTAAACCAATAGTAATGCTAAATTGATATACTGCATGCTTTGTATCTAGACTACATCCTATAAAATATAGTTTTTCTGAATACATCTTTATTTCGTCTAATTTTGAAAGTTTTATTAAATATTACTATCTAAATAAAGATATACTTTAGAGAATTTAAATACAATTTTGTTTTATGGTGGAGTGAATGGATAACTTTTAGTTCCATTTAATATGATAATCATTGTTTTAATTTGTCTTGTTTGTTGCGATTTTATTTTGATAGTTCTTATTTCTATATATTTTTGTTTTGTACTTTTGATATACTAAATTACAGTGTTTAACAATCTTTTTGATATGTCCTTTGTAGATCTGTAGAAGTTTTTGCGTTAGTTTAAGGGTTTAAGGGTATATTTTGGCATTGTTGTATACATGTCATTGTCTTTATTATGATCGACCATATTCCAACATGACAGATTTGAGATAAAATATATATTAGAATTGACTTGACCAACACCATGTTTATTTAATGTATTCCATTTCATCTTAACACCTATTTCCATCACATCCCAATACTCCACACTTTTCCAGTGACATTCAAAATTCTGTTCCCATTGCTCCATTCATTTTCCTTGTTGATTATTAACTTGTTTCGTCCAGAGTATATCCGACATATTGATCTCTGGAGGTTAAGCAAACATTTAATCAATCAATCTAAAAACAGAATGACCTCTGGGTCAAACCAGTCTCTTCAAATATACTCAGTTCTACCAGGGTAAATGGTTCTCTAAGCTTTAGATCTTTGTTACTCTACAGAGTGTATTGTTTACATAAATTTACCTTACACTTGTATGAATTAAACAAATGTAATTAATCACAGTAATGTGTTAACCAAGTTCTGTATTGCACCATTTGCTATTTAACTTAAAAGATCTTAAAATTCTTTTTATTTCTAAATATGTATGAATAATATAGGTGAATCAGTATTAAATATGGTCACTGAATACATGTTGTTGTCTTCTTTCTTTTATGCCAGTATAATAGAACATGAACAATCTTTTGCAACATCAAATATACTTGTCACCAAGTCTACAGGAACAACATCATCATGATGCATTTAAACATGTCTGAGGTAATTTGTGTGCATCCCAGTGCAATAAATATATAGACCACAAGTCTTTTACTGGGTTGTGTGCATCCCAGTGCAATAAATATATAGACCACAAGTCTTTTACTGGGTTGTGTCTGGTTTGTTTATTTATCCTCGGGGGGGGGGTGGTTTTATTTCAATGAATACTCATGCAACATAACTTGTACACTTGTATAACTCCTGGAACCAGTGCCATAAAATATACTTGTCATGAGTAAACATGTTTTGCTCAGCATGAGAATTTACTCAACTACCATGACAACAAGGCAAACGGAAATATTTCATTGGATGAAATTGGGAATAAAAAAAACAGCAAAGAAAATGTTTATGGTGCTGGTCCCAGTTCATTTCACAACTTGTACTCCACCATGCGTTCTATACCTTAATTGTCTAGATGTTCTTTCCTTGGTGGTATCGGTCACGATGTTGTCTCCTTGGTGGTATCGGTCACGATGTTGTCTCCTTGGTGGTATCGGTCACGATGTTGTCTCCTTGGTGGTATCGGTCACGATGTTGTCTCCTTTATGGTATCGGTCACGATGTTGTCTCCTTGGTGGTATTGGTCACGATGTTGTCTCCTTGGTGATATTGGTCACGATGTTGTCTCCTTGTGATATTGGTCACGATGTTGTCTCCTTGGTGGTATTGGTCACGATGTTGTCTCCTTGGTGATATTGGTCACGATGTTGTCTCCTTGGTGGTATTGGTCACGATGTTGTCTCCTTGGTGGTATTGGTCACGATGTTGTCTCCTTGGTGATATTGGTCACGATGTTGTCTCCTTGGTGGTATTGGTCACGATGTTGTCTCCTTGTGGTATCGGTCACGATGTTGTCTCCTTGGTGATATTGGTCACGATGTTGTCTCCTTGGTGATATTGGTCACGATGTTGTCTCCTTGGTGGTATTGGTCACGATGTTGTCTCCTTGGTGGTATTGGTCACGATGTTGTCTCCTTGGTGGTATTGATCACGATGTTGTCTCCTTGTGGTATCGGTCACGATGTTGTCTCCTTGGTGATATTGGTCACGATGTTGTCTCCTTGTGGTATCGGTCACGATGTTGTCTCCTTGGTGATATTGGTCACGATGTTGTCTCCTTGGTGATATTGGTCACGATGTTGTCTCCTTGGTGGTATTGGTCCCGATGTTGTCTCCTTGGTGGTATTGATCACGATGTTGTCTTCTTGTGGTATCGGTCACGATGTTGTCTCCTTGGTGATATTGGTCACGATGTTTTCTCCTTGGTGATATTGGTCACGATGTTCTCTCCTTGGTGGTATCGGTCACGATGTTGTCTCCTTGGTGGTATTGGTCACGATGTTGTCTCCTTGGTGGTATCGGTCACGATGTTGTCTCCTTGGTGATATTGGTCACGATGTTGTCTCCTTGTGGTATTGATCACGATGTTGTCTCCTTGGTGGTATTGGTCACGATGTTGTCTCCTTGGTGGTATTGGTCACGATGTTGTCTCCTTGGTGATATTGGTCACGATGTTGTCTCCTTGGTGATATTGGTCACGATGTTGTCTCCTTGGTGGTATTGATCACGATGTTGTCTCCTTGGTGGTATTGGTCACGATGTTGTCTCCTTGGTGGTATTGGTCACGATGTTGTCTCCTTGGTGGTATTGATCACGATGTTGTCTCCTTGTGGTATCGGTCACGATGTTGTCTCCTTGTGGTATCGGTCACGATGTTGTCTCCTTGGTGATATTGGTCACGATGTTGTCTCCTTGGTGATATTGGTCACGATGTTGTCTCCTTGGTGGTATTGATCACGATGTTGTCTCCTTGGTGGTATTGGTCACGATGTTGTCTCCTTGGTGGTATTGGTCACGATGTTGTCTCCTTGGTGGTATTGGTCACGATGTTGTCTCATTTATGGTAATGGTCCCGATGTTGTCTCCTTGGTGGTATCGGTCACGATGTTCTCTCCTTGGTGGTATTGGTCACGATGTTGTCTCCTTGGTGATATTGGTCATGATGTTGTCTCCTTGTGATATTGGTCACAATGTTGTCTCCTTGGTGGTATTGATCACGATGTTGTCTCCTTGTGGTATCGGTCACGATGTTGTCTCCTTGGTGGTATTGGTCACGATGTTGTCTCCTTGGTGGTATTGGTCACGATGTTGTCTCCTTGGTGGTATCGGTCACGATGTTGTCTCCTTGGTGGTATTGGTCACGATGTTGTCTCCTTGGTGGTATTGGTCACGATGTTGTCTCCTTGGTGGTATTGGTCACGATGTTGTCTCCTTGGTGGTGTTGGTCACGATGTTGTCTCCTTGGTGGTATTGGTCACGATGTTGTCTCCTTGGTGGTACTGGTCACGATGTTGTCTCATTTATGGTAATGGTCCCGATGTTGTCTCCTTGGTGGTATCGGTCACGATGTTCTCTCCTTGGTGGTATCGGTCACGATGTTGTCTCCTTGGTGGTATTGGTCACGGTGTTCTCTCCTTGGTGGTATTGGTCACGGTGTTCTCTCCTTGGTGGTATTGGTCACGATGTTGTCTCCTTGGTGGTATTGGTCACGATGTTGTCTCCTTGGTGGTATTGGTCACGGTGTTGTCTCCTTGGTGGTATTGGTCACGATGTTGTCTCCTTGGTGGTATTGGTCACGATGTTGTCTCATTTATGGTAATGGTCCCGATGTTGTCTCCTTGGTGGTATCGGTCACGATGTTCTCTCCTTGGTGGTATTGGTCACGGTGTTGTCTCCTTGGTGGTATTGGTCACGATGTTGTCTCCTTGGTGGTATTGGTCACGGTGTTGTCTCATTTATGGTAATGGTCACGATGTTGTCTCCTTGATGGTATTGGTCACGATGTTGTCTCCTTGGTGTTAATGGTCACGATATCACCTGGTTTATATTGGTTATAATGATGTGTCTGGTGTTATTGGTCAAATGTTGTCCCCTTAGTGTTGGTCAAGTTGTCTCATGTTGTCGTCTTGCAGGTATTGATCACGTTGCTGCCTCCGTCGTTATATAGTTCACGATGTCTCTTGTTAGTATGTATCACGATGTTGTCTCTTGTAGTTCTTGTTGCTGGTATTAGTCACTATGAGTTCTGCTAGAATTGTTGCTTGCAAAAAATAAGGGGTTTTTTTGTTTGTTTTTTTTTTGCGGGGGGGGGGGGGAGTCTGTAGTAAGACGTTATACATAAAACACAAATACATCATTTACATTTAGAATTAAACTAGGAAACACAGTTGATTGTGAATTTGGTAAGTTATATTTATCAGTGTTCTAGCATGCCAAATGCTAAAACAAATTCGTGAATGATTTCGTTTTTTTTTTAATTATCTTACGGCTGTTCGTAGGATTTAACAATGTCGCCCATAAAGCAATACAAATACAAATAATTACAAACGGGCAACGCTGGACATTTATGTACATGTATATAAACCGTGACAATAAATTAAAGAAAAATCATGGATACGACAATCAAAGATATATAGCTTATTTGATGAGAGTTAAGACTGCTTAAAGGGCCCGAAGAACGTAAAAGCACCCAGATTTGTGAGGGGTTTATAGGGTTTGTTTTATTTTATTTTATTTTTTTCTTCCTTTTTTTCAATTTGTTTTTGCCTAAATCGAGATTTGTTCGTTTTCCTATTTTACTCAATTTATTACAAGTTTTTTTTAATATAAAACAGCACTTGGCTGACCAAGTTTTATACTCATATGCGGCTAAGTTCCCAGAAAGCGTGCTGAAAAAAAGACAATGGATCACACCTTTTATTTCACATTATATTAATAATCCCTGTCCATTTTATTTCTAAATTCGATGACTATTTTACAGTTAGGTCGGCTTCTTACTTTGAACTCCTTCTAGAAATAGACTCGGGATAACTACAAACTAGATTCTAGACTACTATAAACGTGAAGATTTTAATTTTCCAAACGTCAAATTCAAACACCTACAGCTTTTTGGTGTGTATACATTTCACAACTTCTAGATCCTGTGATCGGTATTCCGACATTAGACCGGTCACTGTTATGGACTACTAATCTACTAAAACAAGGGTGTGTTGAACTACAGCTGTACTGTCTCTAATAGAGACGTTATTGCTTCAGAAGGTCTATGGTCGTACCCTTAACTTAATTGATCGTTATGGAAAATCCATCTTTCAAATATAATAGAACATTCTTCGGTACCTGGTCAAATCGCCCCGTGAAAAACGCTTTTTGCAGTATCACTGTTAAAACGCCCCCACTTAAAGCAAAATCGCCCCACTTGACAATATCGCCCCCTGTCAACAAACGCCCCCACTTTTT
Source organism: Limnoperna fortunei (assembly GCA_944474755.1). NCBI lineage: Eukaryota > Metazoa > Mollusca > Bivalvia > Mytilida > Modiolidae > Limnoperna > Limnoperna fortunei. Next base: position 110,454,943 of record OX104111.1, read on the forward strand.
GCTAAATCTACCCACTTTACAAAATCGCTCACTTTCAAAAATAACTACAGTAAAATATCAGTAATTATTCTTTTGTAATTAAGATCAAATAATCAAGATTTGTTAATCTTAATAAACATAAAAAATATTCAACCTTGCAAATTAGTTTATTATGGTTCGAAAATTCCGATAAAGCCATTTGAATAAAGTTAGTTTTTTAATCAAACAAGCCATAAGCTTGCCCAAGCCGAAAATGATGACAACAAGCCATAAGCCCGATTGCTACAGCTGTGCAGTGCCATTAACGCACCAAGTCAAGAATATAATATACAATGAACATTGGTACCTCTTGTTTAATAGTGCAAATTAAAAAAAAACAATAGTGCATAATGTATTCTGTGTACACATTATTATATTGTTATCTGCTATGAAAAATGAAACTGTTGTCGTGTCCTTGTCTTTTTATATAATAAGAAGAACGATTGAAAACTAACATATAAATCAAAAAAAAAAAAGAAAAAAAAACTAAATCCCGAAGAAACAGCACATATTTATCATTTATCTTAACCGCGATCATAACATACAATCAAAGAAAAAAGATTAGCGATTTTTGTAAGTGGGGGCGTTTTTACACGGGGCGATTTTACAGTGGGGGCGATTTAGCAAGGGGGGAGGCGTTTTTGACGGGGGCAATTAGACTTTTATTCATTGCTTCTCTTACTATCTATATACGGAAAATATTCACCAAGTTGAATATAACTTACCGGCGCATGCCCTAAGCCAATACTTGTAACACAAAAATAATTATAATAATTAAAAAAAATAGCGTTTTTACTTTTTTATATATTATTTATTATTTTATTTAATTTTTTGCAGTTTTTAGTATTTTATATATGTATAATTTTGTACTTTTTTCTCATTTTAGATTATAAGATCAAAACAAAGCATATATATTAGATACCGTAGGTGTTACAGAGGAACTCGTGAGTGAGTTTCTTCTTGAACTGTTCAACATTGTTGGATGATGCTATATGTTCATTTAGTAAATTTATGGTTCTGTTGAAGAAAGAATATTTAAGGCAATTTTTGTTGCACTGGAGTTGACGGTAGGTATGTGAATGAGTTGCCTGGTAGAAGATTGATTTGGTGTCTGTATGAGGAATGGCGATGAGGTTGTTTGTTACTTGGTTTGTCTGGTTTTGGGGCGTTGTTCTTTTAACGTTGATCATTTTAATTCTGTAACATGTCAGATACACTGCTGGTGTTTTAATATCTGTTGCATGTGTATCTTGCAGCTCTCCTTTGAATTTTGTTTCAATTTCTTTTGTAAAAGGATCCCAAACTGAGCTGCAATATTCTAATTTAGGTCTGACTAGTGATTGGTATGCAGGGTTTTGATACTTTTTGAATTTACTTCGATGTTTCGTCTTAAAAAAAATAGTGTTTTATTTGCATGAGCAGCAATCTGTGTGATATGTTTGTTCCATTTTAGTTCAGATGAGGTGGTAACGCCAAGATACTTAGCTGATTCTACTAACAAGATGTAAATTGTAATAGCGAGCATCGCAGATGCGAGCTATACGGTTACATGCTTGTGTGTAAAAAAAAGTCACGTGATCCATATGAACAAACATTTCAGATGGTAGCTTAACCTGGTCTCCTGGTGCAATATTTTTCATTGACACAAGCTTCACTTCAAATATAACACCAGGTCAGGACCTCCGATATAAGCATTTTCATTGGTTGATAATATGACGCCATTTAATATCACATGCACATGGCAATCTTTTTTAAAATCTGGGAATACCTTTTCTTTATAAAATTTAAATATAAATGATATTTTACCTTTACGTTTAAATTATGAAATCATAATGTAAACTCAGCTGAGAAATGTAAACATTGAACGTCACAAAGAGAATGACGTCATAATACGTTCGTTCTACTTGAACTTATCTATAATACTAAATGGTCAGTCTAGAGAATACCCGAACGTCAAATTTCAACGCTGTCACCGTTGAAATCCAATGCTCCTGACCTGACGTTATATCCGAAGGCCGCTTAGGCTCATGAGGATATCAGGGTACCAGAATAGATGGTAGCTTAGCTATCCGAAGAAAATATTGTAGACGAACGAAAAAATATATGATATAAAAGTAGACATAAATAATTTTGACATCGATAAAATTAAAGTGTTTATTTTTTAAATTACTACAAAAATGCCAGACAAATTTTTTTCAATGTGAAACGCTGTATTTGAAATAGAGTTTGTGACGTCACCAACACATTAGAAAAGACGTAACGTCATCAATGGAATGTAGAGGCACTGTTAGGGGGCTCTGAAGTAACGACGTGAACAATGTGCGATGCTCGCATTTAGGCTGCGCCTACATTCATATTAGAAATGTTCAGGTTTGCGTTTTGAAACCATGAGCCAATCTTGCTCCCACCTAGCTGCTGCTTCTAGACTTCCTATAATTTATTAGACAATCTAATTTTGATGTTATCGGGCGGTATATAATGGTGTCATCTGCAAATAGCCCGACTTTGCTGTGTTTGATGTATTCAGTGGATGTATTCTGGCAGATCGGTAATTATATATAGGAAATTGTAGGTCCCAGGACTGTTTCTCCTGATGTAACTGGTATTTTGTCGGATGATGTGTTTTCGAGAATGACAGTTTGGGTTCTGTTAGACATGAATGAATTTACCCAGTTAGTGATTTGACTCGAGATACCATAGAATTTAAGTTTCAATATGAGTCTTTTATGAGGTACTTTATCAAAGCCTTTGCAAAATCCATGATTATCATATCGGTCGGAATGTTATTGTCATTATTTTATTCATAAGTTCATGATATAGAGAAAGGATTTGCGATTTACAAGATCTTTTTGAACGGAACAAATGTTGTATATCAAACAGAATGCAGTGTGTTTCGAGGTGCTGCATCATATTGCTGGTTATGTTCAAGTTCAAAGCTTTATTTAAAGTCGGTACAGTACAACATAAAACACAAGCTCTAATGAGTTTTTAAAACCGACATATATATAACAAAACAATACAAATTATACACATGAAACAACACACAGTTACATATAATTTAGACATAGATCCATAACAACACATTCACAGTTGACCTGCAATGTACATAATACATACATAAGACAATACACTTATATTGTAACATTTACACATGAATATGGGGTACCAAAAACTAAATAAATAAAATGAGAGGTATCAAATTAGAGGGGGATTCAGGTAAGCATTTTCAGCAATGAAAAGTAGTTATTTGCATGCTGAACACTGGCACGAGCTGCCATTCCATGAGTTGACGAGACTTTTAAATTGGTTAAAAGAAGTTTACGTTCTAAAGTGGTTTGGCAGCTCGTTCCAAAGCTTCACAGCGGTATATCTAAATGACTTTATTCCGTATGTAGTTGTTTTTACCGACGGAACTATTGCTGAATTTTGATACCTGAAAGAATATTTAGTATTTTTTATATTTATCAATTCGTGTAAGTATGATGGACTGCGTTGGTTTACAATGTTGAAACTTCAATATTTATAGTTCGTATACGTCTAATCTCTAATGTTGGCATTTTAGATTTTTGTAGCAGTTGTTCATAGTTGCTGTGATAGTCATCATATATGAATCTAAGTGATCGTTCTTGTATTTTTTCTACTTTGTTTGTATTGCTTTTGCTGCAGAAATGCCAACTGAGAGGACAAAAATTGAAGTTAGAAAGAATATATGAATGGTATATAGTAAGTTTACCCAGTCGGTTTAAATATTTGCCAATTCTTTTGAGAATATTGAGCTGTTTGGATGCTTTTTTACAAATGTTTTATATATGAGTGTTGAATTTTAGCTCAAAATCTATTGTGACGCCCAGTAACTTTACTTCATTTTCACACTGTATTGTGTTTCCTGCCAAATTAAAACTGATATTTTTGTACCTATTTTTTTTTACCCACAGCCAAAACTTGAAACTTTTCTGGATTAGCTTTCATTTGATTTCTGGAAAACCAATCAATTAGTGCTAAGTTGTCCGATTCTAAATTTTTTATGACTGTGTCAAGATTGTGATGAGCATAAGATAAGACCTGTATGCAGTTGTACAGAGTGCTATTTTGTGTGAAAAGGAAAATGTCGTTTATGAAGATGTTAAAGAGTACAGGGCAGAGAATCGAGCCCTGTGGTACACCTTTATAGATGTTTTGTCAATCACTTAATGCTGTACCAAGTTTTACTGATTGTTGTCTGTCAGAGAGATAGTTTTTTATCAGAGTGAGAGCATTTTGTGATAAACCAAAAGCTTTTAGTTTCTGTAGTAGAAGATTGTGGGGTAAGCAGTCGAAAGCTTTACTTAAATCCATTAAAATTATTATGTGTTCCATTAATTTGCATGAAATACATTTTCAATGAGTCATCGGTAGTTCTTTCTTTTTTCTATACATGGCAAGTAGTAACTCGACGGGTGTCCTAGTTAGATGAAGGCTTGGGTCTTGTTGGTAATGGCCAAAGGGAAACAATTCAATGTAAAAACAGACGCGATAAAGTATTATCTTTTGTGCGTTTTAGATAATGCTATGTATTCCTAACGTATTAATACAAAAATTTGACATTGAACATAAAAAAACCCATTATGGTGTACGTGGGACAAGGTTTGTGGATATTTTAATTTTCTTTCGAACCCAACATGTCTAGTTTTTTTATTGTGTAGTAGGGAAATTCTATACTTTCTTAAGACATCTTATGTTACAATCGCCGACAAAAAGAGTTGTTTTTCATAGAATAAAAGTAATATTCTTCTCCGCTTTCAAACAAACATGACATTGCAAATTTAATGTTACATTTGAAGTAAATAAAAGGAATGCTAGATGACTCATCGCCCTTACCAACTCATCGCCATTCAAGGTTGGTCGACTCATCGCCTATTCTTTCATAACTCACCGCCAACCAAATATGATAAGATATAGAGAGAGAGAGATAGAGAGACTATAGTCAATTTTACCGTGTCATTCCGACGGGATTTTGCTTCACAAAATGGAAAATTGCTACCGCGTTTGGTCGAGTTCATGGTCCTTTAGTAGATCTTTTATTCCACTTTTTGAAAGTAACAATTATTTTCCACAGTTAATCGGCTTTTTGAAATGCGGCCGTTTTTTCATTTTGCCAGATCGATTTTCCATACTAAATTTTGACCTTGTTTTGAACGGAAGTGTACGTTAGGAAAATTCCATTGTTGTCTATTCGAAATCCTTCAGGTAATGTCGTCTGCAGTTGAGGCGGGAAAAGTCTCGCTGTTTGTCCGAATACCATTGTACGTTACGAAAACAGACGAACGTTTGTAAACAACATTAGACCCCTTAAGATACAAAAATGGCTGACTTCCTATGGAAAATCGATCTGGCAAAATGAAAAAACGGCCGAATTTCAAAAACCCGATTAACTGTGGAAAATAATTGTTACTTTCAAAAAGTGGAAAAAAAGATCTACTAAAGGACCCTAAACTCGACCAAACGCGGTAGCAGTTTTCCATTTTGTGAAGCAAAATCCCGTCGGAATGACACGGTAAAATTGATTATAGAACTATCAGTGGATATAACAAAGAAGAAAACGAGAAAAGTTTGATTTATTTATGTTGATTATGGTTGACGAAATTATGTGGATTAAAACATAGATCAATACAATGAATAGATCGATACCGTAAGGTCCTACTATATATGTGAGCGAATATAATGTTTTCATTGTTATCAATATAATTAGTTCATTAAAAGTTGATTACAATCGGATCAAAGCAACTACCGCCCTGATACTTGCTCACAGTCTTAGGTGTGAAAATACATCAAGACTAATTAAATACTAACATGGTGATTGTTTTTTATTGAGCTGGGACGCTGCTGTTCTTAATTAGTTCATTAAAGGCATGTGAAAATACATCAAGGCTAATCAAGACTAATTAAATACTTACATGGTGATTGTTTTTTTTATTGTACTGGGACGCTGCTGTTCTTAATTGGGTTAATTGGGTAGCATAAAATGACAAGAAAATTTGATTTTGTATCATTTGCTGTATCTTACACAATACATGCAACATGCCTTGCTTCACCCCTTGCTCAGTTTGTGATAAGAGAGTGACAACCAGTCACTTTGCCATAATTTGTGACCAGTGTGACTTGTGGTGTCATCTGACCTGCCAAAATGGGATATCATTGGCACAGTACAGATCCTTGCCTGAGGAGTTCAACTGGCGCTGCCCTCCCTGTACACTACCTGAGGAAGAGCCTCATCCTAAGCGACCTAGACTCTCCGCTATTGAAATGCCTGGCCTACCCAACGCTAACTCCACGAGATTGTCAGAGGATTTTGATATTCCCAGAGCTGATGTTGATTTCGGAGCAGAGATTGAACCAAATGTATCCGGTGTCATTGAGTGGGACATCTCCTACGAAATCCCAAGCATTTATGAGGAGTCAACCGTCGACCAATCAGCTCCGTCGGTGATGATGTTGACGGAACCGAAACACTTACTTGGACTAAGGTACCGAATGCGACTCAACGTGGGGCGACTCATCTCGTTAACTCCTTGGGCTACAGCTTCATTGTCTCGAAGCGCAGAAAATGTGCCGTTGATTGGGTTTGCGTCGTTCGCAACAAGACAACTATGTGCAAAGCTCGTGTTAAAGAAGAGAATGGAACCTTCACTCAAGGAGTTCATCCACACTGTCACCCACCCAGTGTTGGAGCTTTGACAGCTGCTAAAGTCAGAGCAGAGATCAGGACAGAAAGTCTGAAACAACCTTTTGCAGCAGCACGGAAGTTGGTGGAGGCAGCTGTTCGACAACATGTGGACCCACAAGAATCTTGTGCTGCACTTTCTCAGCCGGCCGCATTGGTGAGAGCAGCCAACCGACATAGACAGAAGACTCGCCCACATCATCCAACCAACTTAGATTTTGATGTGAATGAGGAGGCTATCCCGAACGATTTTTTGAGAGCGGACATCGAGGTTGGATGCAGAGAAAGGTTTCGTCGTCATCTCCTACTGGCAACTGAGAAGCAATTGACTTTGCTCACCAGTGCGAAACAGTGGTTCGTGGACGGAACTTTCAAACTAGTGCGAGAACCATTCAAGCAGCTGTATAGTTTCCACGCATTCATCAAGGTTGAAGACCAACTGAAGCAAGTCCCTCTAGCATTTGTGGTGATGTCGGGGAAATCACGACGAGATTATGAAGCTGTTTTAAAGGTGCTTCTAGAGCAGCTGCCGGCTCCACCCAAGGTCAAGACCATCACCGCTGACTTCGAGGCAGCTATTTGGCAAGCGGTTACACGAACCCTCCCAGAAGTTACAATGAAGGGCTGCAATTTCCATTTCACCCAGGCTGTTTGGAGAAAGCTACAAGAAGTTGGGCTGCATTACGTTTTCTACAAGAAAGAAACGACGAACAAGTTTTGCAAGACCCTCATGGCGCTAGCCTACCTGCCTGCTGCCCATATCAGAGCTCAGTTCGAGGACTTAGTTCAGCTGTGCCCTGCAGAGGGAAAGATTCGAGAGTTGGTGGACTACATTGAACGTCAGTGGATGGACAACGCAGTCTTCCCGGTGGAGTCGTGGAGTGTCTTCATGAGACCCGTGCGCACCAACAATGATGTGGAAGGCTGGCACAACCGACTCAACCAGACAGGGAAGGCCAACCTGAATCTCTACCAGCTGATCTCTTTGCTGCACGATGAAGCCAAGGCTATCCCCATGCAGATTAGATTCTTGAGTGGAGGTGCTGTCCTTAGGTACCAACGAAGCCAACATCCCCAGAGACAGCATGATATCATTACAGCATGGGAGGACCTGAATACTGGTCGTTTGTCTGGTGCACAGCTGTTACGGAAATGTGCCAAGCTGAATGATCCTGTGGTTCAGGAATAGGACAGAACAGAAAACAAAGACTAACAAACAATGACTTTAATTTATATATGCTATATATGCTATATGTGATACCGTATTTCAACAAATGTATATGTATAAACTTTTGTTAACTCTAATGAAATTAATTATAATAAAATATAATAAATACAAATACATTACATTAAAATACAATACATTTATTTATTTATAAACTTTTGTTAACTCTAATGAAATTAATTATAATAAAATATAATAAATACAAATACATTACATTAAAATACAATACATTTATTTATTATTGTTTTTTCATGAACTTGATTGGAGCTCGACTAGATGCAGTATTGTTCCACCTTGAGATTTAAATCTGAAAAAAAAATTAAATGATAAAATCTACAGACAGTTCTAAACTATCAATTCATCACAGAAAAAATATACAGGCGATGAGTCGACCAGCGGTTTTTTAAAATCCCCCCCTTGGAAAAATTGTTTGCTAGCATTTTGTCATTATTCTATATTTTACCTTGTTATTACGAAAATTCAGTAGAAAAAATGTAGATACGATAACCTGTCCATGTTTTATAGTATGCCCCTGTTGTTAAGTTGTTACAAATCCTCCTTGACTTTTGCTACGAAAATTTCACATAATAAGTCAGCCATTTTTGTTTCTACAGCGACCTTACAATGTTTACAAATGTTCGTCTGCTTTTGTGACGTTCAATGGTATTCGGACAAACCGCGAGACTTTTCCAGCCTAAACTGCAGGCGACATCACCCGAAGGATTTCGAGTAGACAAAAATCGATATAGTCACATTAGCTACATGAATTGATAATATAGATAATTAATAAATCTTCACAGGCAACCTGAAATATGAATAAAACGATGAAAGATTAATAAATTAATACAAACATACATACAATAAATAATCTTAACACAACTTTGCTAACTATTGTTAGAAATAGTATTCTACACGATCTTTCTGTTCTATGTTTTTGCAGGATAACATATGAAACTGATCTGAAACAGGTCCACAAAAGTGTCATATATTTAAAAAGGTGAAACATAAGACTTACGATAAATTCACGTCATTTAAACGATAATATGCACAGTTACCGAATGTCCCAATATATCCCCAAATGTTTGCAGAGTGGATACACCGCGAATACACGGTGGAGTCGTCAGCTCTCCACCCGATACAGGCAATTCGCGATCGCGAGGCGCGGTGGAGATGACCGTGGAGAGGCCGCGGAGACCTGAATTTCCTCCACCGGGATGCACAGAGAAATTAAAATTCGCGAGGCCTGTACAGTATGTGTCACAATGATGTAATTTTCTACTTCTAGTTCTAATAGTACTTCATTATAAATCAATCAAATCGTGTATCAATGAAAAAAGAAACATTTATTTTAATGAACAGTTTTGTGACAGTTGATTCTTTTTTTATTGTTATGTTAAATACATGTATTTGCGAAAATGTGGGAAATAAGTACACTGAAAAGTTAATCAAATCTTTGATACTTTATCCTCAATAAATTAAACTGCTAAAAAAACATATAACAATAAAAATGCAAATGCCAACACTTATTTAAAAAAACAAAGTAAACAGAAAGCTTTCCCGACATACATGTATAATGCAACTTCTCCCTGTTGTCCACCCACTTCTCCCTGTTCTATCCTCACTTCTCCCTGTCAGCTGCCCAAGAATTCTCCCTATAATTTTGACTAAAGCCCTGATGCATACAAAAGTAAATTTTTATATTTTATTTGACCGAATATTTTTATACTACAGATCAAAAATACAATATTTCAATTCTAATTTTTACCTAAAAATGAAGTCATCAAAATAACTGTCTTTGAAAACATGTTAAGTGTTTACATGTTGTAAATGTAATTGTTACAATTGACCAAAAATTATGACTATTTATTCACTTTATTTAAATACATGTATTGACAAAAATGTTTTGGGATGGTTAATTTTTGGAACCAGTTACACAAATTATGATTATGCATCTACAATGTATCATTTTGAAAAATAGCACTAAAAACTGTTTTGTATCTAGATCTGGTATCTGGTATATCTTTTCCTCCAGATCCACAATCTGTTTCAGATTCCCTGCCTCCTTTGACTTGTGATACCAAGATTGGCTTTTAAACCTTCTTCATCTTGCTTTCTTTGGATTGCACAATATCCTTAATCTTTTTATAAATAAATTACTATCTCAATCTGACCTATTTGTTTCTTACAGGAGGTCATGTGGTGGACTCCAGATCACCATGGAGATTGTCAATAATACCTGAAACCTTCTGGTCAATAATAAACTTCATTGTGTTATTGTAAGTATGTCAGTGCTTTTGTTGACAGTGTACAATGACATGACTGACAAAGGAAACCATCAATGTGTATACATATTTCTGTAGATACTCAATGATCTACATGTGATAAAAACTTTGCTTCATCATATACTTTTATGTATTAAAATCATCTCATATCAAACTTGTGATTTGGACAAATAAAAGAAATATATAATGAAAAGTCAAGTTCAGTACTCGTTTTTAGCTCACCTGACCCGAAGGGTAATGTGAGCTATTGCCATCACTTGGCGTCCGTCGTCGTTGTCGTCGTTAACTTTTCTTCAAAAATCTTCTCCAAAACCACTGAAGGGATTGCTTTGAAACTTTGCACACATCATCAGTAAAATGTCCTCTACCAAGTTTGCCCAAATCATGGTCTCAGACCAACCAACATGGCTGCCATGGCTAAAAATAGAACAGGGGGGTCAAAATACAGTTTTTTGCTTATAGTTCAAAAAGTATAACAGATACAGGAAAACCTAACAGACCTTCCTTCTTCAGCATCTAAAGCTCTACAAAACACTCTATTGGGTCAAAGTTGTATGATGACTACTTGTAGGAGTTATTGCCCTTTAATTGTCAAAATTGATGATTTTTGCCATTTTTGCCTGAATATCTTGAAAATTATTAAAACTAGAGAAAAAGTTAGCATTGCTTAATTGTTCTGCTCTATGAGGGCTACAAAAATGACTTAAGGGTCAAGATTGTCTGATTAACCGTTTAAGAGTTATTCCCCTTGAACTGTTTTTTTAATCGGTTTTAATTGATTTTTAAAAATCTTCTCCTCTGAAACAACTGAAAGTACTGCTTTGAAACTCTGTACACATCATCCATCAAATGTCCTCAACCAATTTTGTACCAACCATGGCTGCAGATTAACCAACATGGCCACCATGGCTAAAAATAGGACGGAAAGGGGGGGGGGGTAAAATACAGTTTTTGGCTTATATTTAAAAAAGTGTAACAGATACAGGTAAACCGAAGAGACATTCCTTCATCTGCATCAAAAGCTCTACGAAACACTCCATTGGGTTGAAGTTGTATGAGGACTCCTTATAGGAGTTATTGCCCTTTAATTGTCCAAATTGATTATTTTTGACATTTTTGCCTCAAAATCTTAAAAATTTTTAGAACTAGAGAAAAAGTTAGCATAGCTTAATTGTTCTGCTCTATGAGGGCTACAAAAATGACTTTAGGGTCAAGATTGTCTGATGAAGCGTTTAGGAATTATTCTCCTTGAACATTTTTAGCTCACCTGACCCAAAGGGTCATGTGAGCTATTGTTATCACTTTGCGTCCGTCGGCGTCGTCGTCGTCGGCGTCTGTAAACTTTTTACATTTTAATGTTCTTCTCTGAAACCACTTGGCCAATTGAAACCAAACTTGGCCATAATGTTCATTGGATGGACCTTTACAAAGTTTGTGTTTTTTATTTTGATTGGTAAACCAATATGGCCGCCACCTCAAGACTTAGTTTAACATAGGACCCTATGGGAAAAAAGTTAAAAAGGGCTTCTTCTCTGAAACCGTTTAACCAATCAAAACAAAACTTACTAGCAATATTGTTTGGATGGTCCTCTATAAAGTTTATGTTTTTGATGGGAATTGGAAATTCAAAATGGCGGCCACCGCAGGACTTAGTTTAACATAGAACCCTATGGGAAAAAGTTTTAAAAGGCTTCTTCTCTGAAACCGGTCAATCAATGGAAACAAAAACTTACTAGCAATATTATTTGGATGGTCCTCTATAAAGTTTGTGTTTTTTATGGCAATTGGAAATTCAAAATGGCTGCCACCGCAGGACTTAATTTAACATAGGACCCTATGGGAAAAAGTTTGAAAGGCTTCTTTTCTGAAACCGGTCAACCAATGGAAAGAAAACTTACTAGCAATATTGTTTGGATGGTCCTCTATAAAGTTAATGTTTTTTTATCCCAATCGGAAATTCAAAATGGCCGCCACCGCAGGACTTGGCTTAATATTCGACCCTATGAGAAAAAAGTTTAAAAGGGCTTCTTCTCTGAAACCGTTTAACCAATCAAAACAAAACTTACTAGCAATACTGTTTGGATGGTCCTCTATAAAGTTTATGTTTTGTATGGCAATTGGAAATTCAAAATGGCCGCTACCGCAGGACTTAGTTTAACATAGGACCCTATGGAAAAAAGCTTTTAAAGGTTTTTTTCTCTTAAACCGGTTAATCAATGGAAACAAAAACTTACTAGCAATATTGTTTGGATGGTCCTCTATAAAGTTTATGTTTTTTATGGCAATTGGAAATTCAAAATGGCCGCTACCGCAGGACTTAGTTTAACATAGGACCCTATGGGAAAAAGCTTTTAAAGGCTTCTTCTCTGAAACCGGTTAATCAATGGAAACAAAAACTTACTAGCAATATTGTTTGTATGGTCCTTTATAAAGTTTATGTTTTTTATAACAATTGGAAATTCAAAATGGCCGCCACCGCCGCAGGACTTAGTTTAACATAGGACCCAATGGCAAATAAAAAAAATCTTCTCTATACAATGGGTTAACCAATGAAACAAAGCTTTCTAGTAATATTGTTTGGATGGTCCTATTTAAAGTTTATTGAAAATTACAGGACTTACTTTAACATCAGGGAAATGCCATCTTCATTGCCTATAAAATCAGGTGAGCGATACAGGCTCTTAAGAGCCTCTGGTTTTAATCAATTTTACTTGATTTTAAAAAATCTTCTCCTCTTTAACCAATGAAAGGACTGCTTTGAAACATTGCACACATCATCTTTAGGACGTCCTCTACCAAAATTTTGCAAATCATGACACCTGACTACCTACATAGCTACGTTGGCTTAAAATAGAAAAAATGAAAAAAAGGGGGGGGGGGGGGGGAGTCGAGAGAGTTTTCGACTGATAGTTAAAAAAGTATAACAGGTACAGCAAATTTGAAGTGAACCTCCCTTCTCCCTCTAAGCATCAAAAGCTCCTCCTTATAGGAGTTATTTCCCTTAAAAGGTCAAAATTAATGATTTTTGCAGAAGTGTTGGGCAATTCCTTATAGTAACTAAAAGCTGGATAAAAAAGGTTTGTTTGGTTTCAGGTTCAGGTGAGCGATACAGGCTCCTGGGAGCCTCTAGTTTTTTGTATGTTAAGTACTTATTATGAGTGACATGACAGTTTGATGAAAATTATAGAGGGCCTACATAAATATATTTAATAAAAATGTGCAATGTAATGTATTTTGTAAATTTTGTTGTATTTTTCAGTTTTAGAACTCTCATTAATGTAAGTACAGATGTATATTAGTAGTCTGTTCAGTTTTACATGTATTTTTTGGCTTGGAGGAATATATGCTTTCAGTTTATGTTTTTTTTTCATTATACCATTACTTCAAAAAAGAGGGGTATACTGTTTTTCCATTGTCCATCCATCCCTCCGTAACATAAATTTCTGTCACTGTTTTCTAAGCAACTATAGCATGCAGAAGCCTGATATTTTGCATATTGCTTATCCTTTATAGTACCGTATGGTGTATAGCGATTTTATGCTCCTTGGTCATTTACTTCCTCTGTACAGAGTACTTAGATTTTTACACACAGTTGTCATACAAGCCAAATTTTTGTGAAAGTGGAAGTATCATTAGTGAGCATTAGATCACAGTCAACAGTTGTTTTGAACTATTAATTGCATAATTTTTTAACGGTAATCTTATTAAAAGAGATAATGGACTTAATATGGAACTATTGTTTTAACTGAAATCTGATTAAGTCAATAAAAAGTTACATATTTTACTATAACATGTATACAGTTTTTATTTAAAAAGTTCACTCTAATTATTGTTATCATCTATTCATAGCCAAGCCTTTCCAAGGAAGGAAGTTCATATACCAGGGATTACAGGGGTGGAGGGTCAGTATAAAATGTATCTGAAAAGTATCTTACACTCAGATTACACTAGTACTATTTATTGTACATATAAAACATGTTTCAGTAAGTCACTTTTGTATTTGAATTCTAAACATCAGCCGAGTCAGAGACATCAAATCTTACTCCATGGTGTATCAGACTTGTTATCTTCGTATTTGTTTTTCTTATTAGTTACCTTGTGACTTATAAATATTCATGACATAGTGCAGTAAACTATTGTGTCTTTGTACATGTATAACGTAGAGGTCAAGGAATGATGGCAAATTGAATTTAACATCAAATACACGGAAATTTATAAAATAAGCAACAAATACAATTTGAATCCAGAGATTCAACACATTAAATAACAAATTCATCTCAATAATTTACAGAAGTGTCAAACGATGATTAAAAAAAAAATTGAGAAAAAAACATGTAGCTTGTCTTGTACCTGTGTAAAAGAGGATATTTCAATCCAAGAAATGATGTTATAATACATTCGTTATATTAAGATTTTTTTGTGTAAGTTTAAATCTGATTTCAGAGGGCCCCCACCACCACCAACAAGAAGAATGGGAGGATTCAGAGGTGGAGGAGGTATGACATGTCGCTATCTCGTTATATGCATACATGTAATTAGAGTTTAGTGTTATTAAATGGGTGTTTTCATACTTGACCTGTATTATGTCCATGAGAAGCTGTATTGGCTCGAGAATAACTGTATTAGCCCAAGGCAACACTAAGGGCTAATACATTTATTCGAGGCCCAAGACCGCTTCCCGATGACATAATACATGCAGAATATAAAGACACCCATTTAATGACACTTTTAATAACCAGTTGAGTAAATTGTAGTACCATTTTATCATATATAGCTGTACTCGATCCAAATCAGCTTCTCATGGACATAATAAAAGATTAATATCATTGACCAATATAGCTGTACTCGATCCAAATCGGCTTCTCATGGACATAATAAAAGATTAATATGAACAACCTGCAAAACAAAAATGTCATTTTTTCCCTGAAAATTCTGTAATTTACATAATGCAAAACGAATGTGTTTTTAAAATGATATTTATAAATTACCGGAAATGACATTCCTGTATTGAGCCTGTTTTTTTCTGTATTGAGCCTGTTTTTCCGTATTGAGCCTGTTTTTTTCCGTATGGGCCCTGTTTTTCTGTATTGAGCCTGTTGTTTTGGTATTGGCCATGTTTTTCTGTATTGGGCCTGTTTTTCTGTATTGGCCCTGTTTTTTCAGTATTGGACCTGTTCACTATATCCGTATTATTTGGACAATTTCTGATGTATTTTACACAAGTGGTTAAATATAAGATATTAGATACTTTATTAACCAGTGAACATACCATACAAACAAAAAAGATATTGATTTATAATATAAAACAAAATTAACAATAAAAAAGTACAAAATGTATAACAATATACAATATAATAGTTATTTAAGCTGCAACGTTGATACTGTCTTTTGAGTTAATACAAAGCAGGTCCTTCGTCACTGTATTAATACACAAAGTTAAAAAATAATATAACAAATTTAATTGCATGTCATGCTGATTTACCCAGGTACTCAAAAAATAGTTCTCAAATTTTTGTGTTATATTCAAACTGCTTGATCAGTGTGGAAGAAAGAGTTCTTATTTGTCACTAGTCAAATGCGGTTCTCAGCAGTTGATTGGTTTTTGTCTCGTCTGCGACGAAAGTCGCTGGAGGTGAGACATATGTATGGGAATCAGGCGGAGGAGCTGTAAACACTTGGACATCTTGCATATCTTTGTAAGCCTAAGCCCTAGGTCCATCAAATTTGGTCCAGCGACTACGTTCAAGTTTTTGGGTTACGGCAGTTAATCTGTAACCATGAATGGCAGGATGACAATATTTGGTATATAGGTTGCTGATGAATGGTACATGACTGCCTGGTAGGTGTCACCTGACCTTGACCTCAATTTTACGATCCTGCTACTACATTAAAGTTTTTGTATTGGGGCAGTTCCTCTGCAACTACATGTATGCAAGGTAGAGTGACAATATTTGGCATATAGGTTGCTGGTGAAGAGTACATGACTGTCTGGTAGGTGCCACCTGACCTTGGCCTCAATTTCACGGTTCAGTGACTACGTTAAAGTTTTTGTATTGGGGCAGTTCCTCTGTAACAATACATGGTAGGGTGACAATATTTGGTATACAGGTTGCTGGTGAATAGTACCTGACTGTCTGGCAGGTGTCATATGACCTTGACCTCAATTTCACTGTCCAGCGAAAGTTAAAGTTTTTGTATTAGGGCACTTCCTCTGTAACCACGCATGGTAGGATGACAGTATTTGGTATATAGATTGCTTATGATTAGTACATGAGTGTCTCATAGGTTTCAACTGACCATGACTTCCAGTTCACGGTCCAGTGACTAAGTTAAAGTTTTTGGATTGGGTCCGTTTCTCTGTAACCATGCATTGTATATTTTAAATGATAACAATTTAATGCTATTTACGTAATGCTTATGACATAATTTAGTTTGTTACTGATGTGGAATGCAGGCGAGGCATGTTTCTGTGTCCACACTTGTTAAAATAGTTAACATCATAAATAAAACACCTCCATTTAACGTGTATTCAAGTTATGAACGTTAAAATGTTCTTCATTTCACAAATTTACTACTTTTACAATTAGAGGAACAGAATCATAAATAAGTAATCTTGGATTGTCTGATTTTTCTAATCCTGATGGGAGAAATCTTTTAATCCACTCCTACCAATGAAAGATCCTATATTTTTTTATCTTATTAATAAAACACAGATAACCAATTGAGATAAAAATCTGGACATTATCCAAATTGGTCCTTGTAGAGGACATCCAGTAAATAATCTGGTTTTGCTTTATTTTCTAAAAAAAACCACAAATTTATTTCTAATACCGTCTTCTTTTTTTAGGAGCTCCAAGTCCTCCACCAATGGGAGGTGGATGAGGTCGGTAAAGGGTCCATATATTAGAGGTCATGACCTTGTATACTGGATCCATTGTTTTTTGGTCCTAGAAGGAAACAGCATACTATATGTGTAATACAAAGGCCAGTTGTCATTGACAACAACTCAGAATAAAAGTAACTTCCTAGTTATGGAACATATTTAATGACTGTAAAATGTTTGAAGTCTTTTGTGTATTTTATTTTTGTTATATTTATATCTTTCCAATTTTTAAGCAAAATATCTTTTAAACTTTTCACTTCTTATTATTTAAATTTAATATATGAAAATGAAAGACCCTAAGAATAACTTACCTGAGATTCCATATTATTGTACAATTGGTGTACTAAATTGATACTCATAATTAAGACACATTTGTTATGAAGTCTTCTTTGTGGACCCACACATTGAAACATGACAGACTGACAAGTTTTATGACGAGTTTCCTGTAAACTTCATAGAAGTATGGAGACTTTGATGATGACATGTTTTAATGTGCCGTTAATATTACCAGGAAGACCCTTGTTTTATTTTTTAAGTCATGTTTGTAAAAATCATTACTTCGTAATTACTGTCAGATATTTTTTATTTGCTCTATGTAAAATTTGCTGAAAATCCAACAACTCAAAATTATTTATTCGTATTAAATATTCAAAGGGATATTTTTGTGGAATTGTTTATGTTCTTTGTGAAACACTGTTGTTTTCATAGTTTGAATGAAAGCCGTAATGTGTTACAGCTTATTGTATTTATAGATATTCATCTTCTGTGATAAAAAATTAGGTGTACACATCTCTGTAGCACTTCATACAAACATGTTATTTTTAAACCAATATTTATCAGGAAAACCTTTTTATCAGTGGTACTACAGGTTTGCCAAAAATCATAGAGAATTTTGATATGAATATTCATGAGTCTTTTATGAATGGTTTTCTGTTATTTATGTGAAATCAGCCTTACTATTGTCATATTTGTTGTATATAATCTGCAATGTGTAATTATCACGGGAAAAGTTTAAGATTGACTTTAATTAAATTATTTCTTTTATTCCGTGTTTTTTATTTCAAAATAATCGACAGCAGTGAATTTTAGTGTTTGTACATGTAATTTAAGGTTGGTAAAATCTTTGAAAACATTTTGTAGCAAACAAGAACTTGTTAGGATTGTTTTCAATTGTTGGTTAGATTAATCGATATAGACCACTTTGGGTCAGTTTATGTAGAGTGTAAACCACTCAAAAGTCATCGATAAACAATAATCCAACCAACAATTGAAAAAAATTCTTTTTAAATTCAGTATTAAAAAGAAATTATAACAACAACATTTAATGTGCAATGAAATATTTGCAACACACTTGTTGTTAGCGGACGAATCCATTTATGTTATTGTGATGTCATCAATCAGTTACATTCTAAAATACCAAGTTAGTTTATATAAAATAGACATTGTTTCTCAGCTGTTAAATATATACAAGAAATAAAAATGTTTGAAAATAATATCAGGGAACTTTAAGTTCAATAAAATGTAAACATAATTCATCCTTTTATCAATTGTGTGGTTACCATGTGTATGGTTAAAATGCATTTTTCAATCATTATTAACATTTTATTCTATGTTTTATCTACTTGCAATTGTTTATACTGTAAATATAATAAATTATGTTATAGTTAATTGTTTTTTTTTAAAGTCTGATGAAATATAGACTACAATTTTAACTGAATGCCGTCTTACATTTCTAAACATTGAAGATAGGTTACTTAGTCAAACATCCGAAGTTGTCCTGTATATAAGACCTTGGGATTTTGTCTTGATGGAATCGTCGTTGGAGGGGAGACATATATATAGGAATCTGGCGGATGTATCAATACTTGACATTTTGCTTTATATCTGCGTATGCTTAAGGTCCAGTGACTACGTTCAAGTTTTTTGATTAGGGCAGTTCTTCTGAGACATTTTTCTGCGTCAACACACTTTGTATTCAATTGATATCAAAGTTACACCCCCATAGTCTGTAATTGCCTATTCAAAAGTTAGAGGTAGGTTATCTGAATAAGAATTCCTGCTATATTATAGGTAAAAAGTATGTACAGGATTTAACAAGTCGTGCCTTGCTGAATGCATCAGTGAAGTAAAGTTAGAATTGTCTTTTGTTCTTGTCATCAATTTAGAATATGCAACCTGTATGGAAATTTTTTCTCAATTATTGTCAGATTGCGGGTTCGATTCTCACTGCGGGCAAGGGTGTACTCGACTCTAATCTTAATTGACAAGGATTGCCAGTTTTCCTACCGCAGGTTGGGTGTTTTCTCCAGGTACTACGGCTTCCTCCCCCAATAAAACCTGGATGCCATGATATAGCTGAGATGTTTCAATTCCAAAGGAATTTAATTTTGGCAGTGCTACAGTACCGACCACATGAAGGATAACCAGCAGACCTGTAGCAAACAGCAGTGTGTGGTGCTACAGTACCGACCACATGAAGGATAACCAGCAGACCTGTAGCAAACAGCAGTGTGTGGACAGTGCTACAGTACAGACCACATGAAGGATAACCAGCAGACCTGTAGCAAACAGCAGTGTGTGGACAGTGCTACAGTACCGACCACATGAAGGATAACCAGCAGACCTGTAGCAAACAGCAGTGTGTGGGCAGTGCTACAGTACCAACCACATGAAGGATAACCAGCAGACCTGTAGCAAACAGCAGTGTGTGGTGCTACAGTACCGACCACATGAAGGATAACCAGCAGACCTGTAGCAAACAGCAGTGTGTGGGCAGTGCTACAGTACCAACCACATGAAGGATAACCAGCAGACCTGTAGCAAACAGCAGTGTGTGGACAGTGCTACAGTACCGACCACATGAAGGATAACCAGCAGACCTGTAGCAAACAGCAGTGTGTGGACAGTGCTACAGTACCGACCACATGAAGGATAACCAGCAGACCTGTAGCAAACAGCAGTGTGTGGACAGTGCTACAGTACCGACCACATGTAGGATAACCAGCAGACCTGTAGCAAACAGCAGTGTGTGGACAGTGCTACAGTACCGACCACATGAAGGATAACCAGCAGACCTGTAGCAAACAGCAGTGTGTGGACAGTGCTACAGTACCGACCACATGAAGGATAACCAGCAGACCTGTAGCAAACAGCAGTGTGTGGACAGTGCTACAGTACCGACCACATGAAGGATAACCAGCAGACCTGTAGCAAACAGCAGTGTGTGGACAGTGCTACAGTACCGACCACATGAAGGATAACCAGCAGACCTGTAGCAAACAGCAGTGTGTGGCCAGTGCTACAGTACCGACCACATGAAGGATAACCAGCAGACCTGTAGCAAACAGCAGTGTGTGGACAGTGCTACAGTACCGACCACATGTAGGATAACCAGCAGACCTGTTGCAAACAGCAGTGTGTGGTGCTACAGTACCGACCACATGAAGGATAACCAGCAGACCTGTTGCAAACAGCAGTGTGTGGACAGTGCTATAGTACTGACCACATGAAGGATAACCAGCAGACCTGTAGCAAACAGCAGTGTGTGGACAGTGCTACAGTACCGACCACATGAAGGATAACCAGCAGACCTGTAGCAAACAGCAGTGTGTGGACAGTGCTACAGTACCGACCACATGAAGGATAACCAGCAGACCTGTAGCAAACAGCAGTGTGTGGACAGTGCTACAGTACCGACCACATGAAGGATAACCAGCAGACCTGTAGCAAACAGCAGTGTGTGGACAGTGCTACAGTACCGACCACATGAAGGATAACCAGCAGACCTGTTGCAAACAGCAGTGTGTGGGCAGTGCTACAGTACCAACCACATGAAGGATAACCAGCAGACCTGTAGCAAACAGCAGTGTGTGGACAGTGCTACAGTACCGACCACATGAAGGATAACCAGCAGACCTGTTGCAAACAGCAGTGTGTGGGCAGTGCTACAGTACCGACCACATGAAGGATAACCAGCAGACCTGTAGCAAACAGCAGTGTGTGGACAGTGCTACAGTACCTACCACATGAAGGATAACCAGCAGACCTGTAGCAAACAGCAGTGTGTGGACAGTGCTACAGTACCGACCACATGAAGGATAACCAGCAGACCTGTAGCAAACAGCAGTGTGTGGTGCTACAGTACCGACCACATGAATGATAACCAGCAGACCTGTAGCAAACAGCAGTGTGTGGGCAGTGCTACAGTACCAACCACATGAGGGATAACCAGCAGACCTGTTGCAAACAGCAGTGTGTGGACAGTGCTACAGTACCGACCACATGAAGGATAACCAGCAGACCTGTAGCAAACAGCAGTGTGTGGACAGTGCTACAGTACCAACCACATGAGGGATAACCAGCAGACCTGTAGCAAACAGCAGTGTGTGGACAGTGCTACAGTACCGACCACATGAAGGATAACCAGCAGACCTGTAGCAAACAGCAGTGTGTGGACAGTGCTACAGTACCAACCACATGAAGGATAACCAGCAGACCTGTAGCCAACAGCAGTGTGTGGGCAGTGCTACAGTACCGACCACATGAAGGATAACCAGCAGACCTGTAGCAAACAGCAGTGTGTGGACAGTGCTACAGTACCGACCACATGAAGGATAACCAGCAGACCTGTAGCAAACAGCAGTGTGTGGACAGTGCTACAGTACCAACCACATGAAGGATAACCAGCAGACCTGTAGCAAACAGCAGTGTGTGGACAGTGCTACAGTACCGACCACATGAAGGATAACCAGCAGACCTGTAGCAAACAGCAGTGTGTGGACAGTGCTACAGTACCGACCACATGAAGGATAACCAGCAGACCTGTAGCAAACAGCAGTGTGTGGACAGTGCTACAGTACCGACCACATGAAGGATAACCAGCAGACCTGTAGCAAACAGCAGTGTGTGGGCAGTGCTACAGTACCGACCACATGAAGGATAACCAAAAGACCTGTAGCAAACAGCAGTGTGTGGACAGTGCTACAGTACCGACCACATGAAGGATAACCAGCAGACCTGTAGCAAACAGCAGTGTGTGGACAGTGCTACAGTACCGACCACATGAAGGATAACCAGCAGACCTGTAGCAAACAGCAGTGTGTGGACAGTGCTACAGTACCAACCACATGAAGGATAACCAGCAGACCTGTAGCAAACAGCAGTGTGTGGACAGTGCTACAGTACCGACCACATGTAGGATAACCAGCAGACCTGTAGCAAACAGCAGTGTGTGGACAGTGCTACAGTACCAACCACATGAAGGATAACCAGCAGACCTGTAGCAAACAGCAGTGTGTGGTGCTACAGTACCGACCACATGAAGGATAACCAGCAGACCTGTTGCAAACAGCAGTGTGTGGACAGTGCTACAGTACCGACCACATGAAGGATAACCAGCAGACCTGTAGCAAACAGCAGTGTGTGGACAGTGCTACAGTACCGACCACATGAAGGATAACCAGCAGACCTGTAGCAAACAGCAGTGTGTGGACAGTGCTACAGTACCGACCACATGAAGGATAACCAGCAGACCTGTTGCAAACAGCAGTGTGTGGTGCTACAGTACCGACCACATGAAGGATAACCAGCAGACCTGTTGCAAACAGCAGTGTGTGGACAGTGCTACAGTACCGACCACATGAAGGATAACCAGCAGACCTGTTGCAAACAGCAGTGTGTGGTGCTACAGTACCGACCACATGAAGGATAACCAGCAGACCTGTAGCAAACAGCAGTGTGTGGTGCTACAGTACCGACCACATGAAGGATAACCAGCAGACCTGTAGCAAACAGCAGTGTGTGGTGCTACAGTACCGACCACATGAAGGATAACCAGCAGACCTGTAGCAAACAGCAGTGTGTGGTGCTACAGTACCGACCACATGAAGGATAACCAGCAGACCTGTTGCAAACAGCAGTGTGTGGACAGTGCTACAGTACCGACCACATGAAGGATAACCAGCAGACCTGTTGCAAACAGCAGTGTGTGGTGCTACAGTACCGACCACATGAAGGATAACCAGCAGACCTGTTGCAAACAGCAGTGTGTGGTGCTACAGTACCGACCACATGAAGGATAACCAGCAGACCTGTAGCAAACAGCAGTGTGTGGTGCTACAGTACCGACCACATGAAGGATAACCAGCAGACCTGTTGCAAACAGCAGTGTGTGGACAGTGCTACAGTACCGACCACATGAAGGATAACCAGCAGACCTGTTGCAAACAGCAGTGTGTGGTGCTACAGTACCGACCACATGAAGGATAACCAGCAGACCTGTTGCAAACAGCAGTGTGTGGTGCTACAGTACCGACCACATGAAGGATAACCAGCAGACCTGTAGCAAACAGCAGTGTGTGGTGCTACAGTGCCGACCACATGAAGGATAACCAGCAGACCTGTAGCAAACAGCAGTGTGTGGACAGTGCTACAGTACCGACCACATGAAGGATAACCAGCAGACCTGTAGCAAACAGCAGTGTGTGGAGGCTAAATTCGTTTGTAACATTAATGGGTGTATTTTAGTGATAAGGATGTACATCTGTCCTTCGTTCTGTTTTCCCATTCTAAAACTTCCTATCCTCTACTACTCCTACACCACAGAATATAATTTGAGGAGTCTTTATCACATAGTGTACATGTAACCTGATATTTTAAATTTTGATTGGACTGAAATTTGGGGTTTCCCATAGCAAAACATGGATTGCCATGCTGTGTATCAATTAGTGAGCATTGCTCACAGTTTTTCAAGTTTTTAAATGTAAAGATTTTAGTAAGTTTGTCATGATAGTGACCATTAGACAATCCCAAGGAATGTGCTTCTTTCCATTACAAAGTAACAAATACAATTGGTTCTCAATATTTATATATATCATGATGGTCTAAACAGCTTATGAACAAATTACATGATGAACATTATACGAGAGAATTGCCTCAATATTACAATGCACATCATCCAATGGATTACATCACTGACAGTCTCTCAGCAAACATCTTCCAATGGACCACATCACTAACAGTCTCTCGGCAAACACGGACACATTTATTATCACAATTACTATATTTTTGCAGCACACCATTTTTTTTTCATTTATCACTATTCATATCCAGATTCCACTTTTACTAGGAATCAAAATGTTAACAGCTGCCATCAACGATGTTGTAGTTAGTACGGTAAATAAAGTCTGTATGATATTGTATCAGTCTGTTTCATCAGCTAAATCTAAACGTCTGAATTTGTCTAAATTATAAAAACAAGCTTTAACAGTTCTTCCTCCAAAAAATCGTCCATTTAAATCGATAATGGCTGAAAATAACAAAAAAATAACTTGTGTACAATCATACAGTGGAGTATAAAATTTTCATCACATTAAATTTTTAATTTTGTTTTAAGTCATGTTTTTAATTTGTTCTTTTTTTCAAATATTTACCTGTATTAGATAGGCTTGAACAGTATTTGACATTATAATTAATGGCATAATTTTGTCAATGCATTTAAATACAATTTCTTCCATTGTCCCATCAATAAGAAAGCATACGGTTGTCTCTCCATTAAAACTTCTGTCACCTTGACCTTACCTTTTATTGCTGCATCAACTTTATCAAATTCAACAAATATTCTTACGGATTCATCATCACTTGCACCCGGTATCTTAAAGAAAACAAAGATTATTACATTATTATATTTTGAAATTTCAACTTAACCAAAGTTTTTAACCACCCCTACTAAGTTGTCAGTGTGTTTTTCCCCATAACAAACAAGTTAATATAAAGAAAAAGTACTATGCTCACTACAACTATTATAAATCTACAATGAGAAATCTGGTACTGATTTTTTCAACCCTCTGAAAATTATCTCAACAAACACTTCTTTGAGTAGTCAATAGCAGTGATGTCTCTAGAAAATGGAAATACTGACTGCAGGATCTAGCATAACATATAAGTTATGAAAAGTACACACCATATGATGGAACTGCTGGAATGGTGTTATCAATGAACGGGAAGTTGAAAAGTTGAAGTCATCACGTTTGTCATAGAAGGCCTTTGTAAGAGGCCAACCTAAGCATATTAGTGGTGTCAAGCTTACTAGGAAAAATTACACATACCTCAAAAATCACACACTTGATAACCTTTCCGTACTTGGCACATTCTTCTGCTGTTTCTGGTTCTAAGTCATCATCTACCTCACCAGGTCCTACCATGTTCTTGAAAACACAAATTTATGGATGTCACATTTTTTGCAAACTATCCTTATTTTTCCTGTGAAATCTTTCCACTATTGATCGATGTAAAAATTACAAAATAGTCTTTGTCTGTGTATGATATTTTACTGATTTCTTTTGTAATTCAGTATCTAATTGTGACACATTGTTTATCTCTCATTATCATATCCTTTGTACATGGCCTGTTATGATTTTCAAGCAAATCAGCACTTTTTAAAATAAATTATGCTTTTTCTGGTGTTTTTTTGCAGAAAGCTGTTTTTCTTTCCATTAATTAACTTATACTTGTAATATACATATGCTTACCCGTAACAAAACAACTTTTGAAGGATTCTTTAATAAATTTGTGTTTGGTTGAAGTTCTTTTGGAGTGTCTACAACACAAATAAATAAAATAACATAAAACACATATTTGAAAGTCTGATGTACATGTACCAATTGTTTAAAGTTCAATTTGTAAAGGAGAAATTTATATTATTACAAAATATTTTCAATCTATAGATGTTTGGTTATTATACCCCCCGCTTAAATAGCGGGGGGTATATAGTGATCATGGTGTCCGTCCGTCCCTCCGTTACACTTTCTCTTATTTGCAACTCCTCCTACACCACTGAATGGAATTTGATGAAACTTATACAGAATCTTTGTCACATAGTGCCATTGTGCAGGAGATATTAAACATTTTGATCGGAATGATATTTGGGGTTTCCCATAGAAAAACATGGACTTTGTCATTGACCTAATGGGGTCCCTATCTCCTATGTGCAACTCCTCCTACACCACTGAATGGAATTTAATGAAACCTACCCAGAATCCTTGTCACATAGTGCCATTGTGCAGGAGATATTAAACATTTTGATCGGAATGATATTTGGGGTTTCCCATAGAAAAACATGGACTTTGTCATTGACCTAATGGGGTCCCTATCTCCTATGTGCAACTCCTCCTACAACACTCAATGGAATTAGATGAAACTTACACAGAATCCATGTCACATAGTGCCATTGTGCAGGAGACATTTAACATTTTGATCGGAATGATATTTGGGGTTTCCCATAAAAAAACATGGACTTTGTCATGGCCATAAGATCTCTTATGTGCAACTCCTCCTACACCACTGTATGGAATTTGTTGAAACTTACACAGAATCCTTGTCACATAGTGCCATTGTGCAGGAGATATTTATCATTTTGATCGGAATGATATTTGAGGTTTCCCATAGAAAAACATGGACTTTGTCATGGACATAAGGGGATACCCATCTTTTATTTGCAACTCCTCCTACACCACTAAACGGAATTTGTTGAAACTTACACAGAATCTTGGTCACATATTGCCATTGTGCACCGGATGTTAAACATTTTGATAAGAATATTATTGGAGGTTTCCCATAGAAAAACATGGACTTTGTCATTGACATAGGGAATGCCATTCTTTGGCGGATGGGGGAGGGTTACATGTTTTATCTGCAACTCCGCCTTCAGGTTAAAAAAAGATAAAGTTCATAATTAAGAACACCTGAATTTTCAAAGTAATTGTGAGCGGGGGTATCAATGGTGAGCATTGCTCACAGGTTTTTTTACTCTAGTTTTTATTGCAATTTTGCAACCAAAATAAACAAGTGTATCTGTAAGCTAATGCTCACAGATGATACCCCAATCAAAAAGTATTCGGTAAACAGGAAGTAGATGACCAAGAAGCATTTAATCCGCTATTTTCGTATCCGTTTTTTATTTTTATTCGTCCTATATAATTATTATAGCATTACTAAAAATAATTTAAGTAAAATTAATATCATTACAACGTATTTATATGGAAGTTTGTTAAAGAATCATGTTAGAATATTACGAAAATACAGCATATAACACAACAACAAAATGGTGACCGCCATTGACAACATTCCACGGACGAAACACACTTTATCGAGTCTGTATTTATGTATAATCCGCACCATTCCTTTCCAACTTAGATTAAAAGAAAAAGACCGCGGACAATATGACCCTAAATAGGGTAGATATGTTTTGTTGTTGTTTTGCTGTTTACAGGTTTTCCCTATCATTTAGTTTTCAAATTACAGATAATAGCTAAAAATGTCAAAAACCTGAAAAACTGTTATTAAAGTGCAGTAACTCTTATAAGGAGTCCATTGAAATTTCTCTCTCTGTTTTTAAATCTTGTCTTGCTGATCTTTCTCTTAATAACAGTTTTCAAGATAATATTCAAACACAAAAAAAAGAAGGAAACTAGTCATAAGAAGTGCAATATACTCCTGTAAGGTGTGGTCTGCCATTTTTAGTCCAATCCACCTTTTAAATTACAGAATAAAAATTCAAATTTTCAAGAAATATTTTCTTATCCCAAACTACATGAAAAGAGTGACTTCTTTATATCAACAAATGTTTAAAAAACTACCTTTGGGAATGTCTTTTTCATGTATAATTTTTCCTCCTCGTTTGCTGGTTTTTTCCACAAACAATGCAGTACTCATTCCCTGTTCAGATTTACCAAGACCTTGACCTTCTCTGTAACCATATTTAGCCATAATTTTTGAAGCCACTGATCCCCTGTAAAGAAAGACATCTGTCATAAATACAGTAAAACATGACAACACTAAACACATTTAATGGTAATTATCTGACTGATTAACTTGTACCTTAGTGACTATTAAATCAATGTTAAGAAGCATTTCTGCAAATGATTTAAGATTCCATTCCAGAATCCCAAATTGCCGAGTCCATTTTGCCAATTCCAAAATTAATGAATAAAACAAATTTATGCTAAAATATTTTTTATTTAAGGAATAACTTACAACTTTGTTTTACCATCTGAATGTAAGTTAATTAATAATCATGTAATTATATCTATTTTAAATTGCAGTTATTTTTGTTCGGCAATATAACAATTAAAATTGGTTACCGATAGTTAAAACAAAAATTGATTAAATTGTACAACAGAGAACACAACCTTATCTTGTGTTTTCACAACACAAGTTTATGTTCTGAATGTAAAGATTAACTGGAGTAAAATGCAAGCCGAATCACATAGATCAAAGAAATCAATTATTAACCTTTAATTAAAAAAGAAATGAGTTGCTTTGTTATTCCTCTAGTGCTTGATGTCAAATTAATGAAATACATTATAGGTCTATCTCTTGTTTATTTTATTATTTAAACCATCATGAAACTAATTCCATGAAATCTATTTATTAACAAACAACTTCTCTGACAAAACATTATGTTTTATAAAATCATTAATAATATATAGTATATATAATTAACTTTTGATAGTCAGCAATATGGGATGCTACCCGATTTTAAAACCTGCCCAACTTGTAATACCCATCAAGTTTGGTACTGCTATTATTTGTATTTAAATCTATTAATCTTCAAACTAGAGGCTCCCATGAGCCTGTATCGCTCACCTGAACCTGAAACCAAACAACCTTTTTTTATCCAGCTTTTCTTTGCTATAAGGAATTGCACAACACTTCTGCAAAAATCATTAATTTTGACTTTTTAAGGGAAATAACTCCTATAAGGAGGATCTTTTGATGGTTAGAGGGAGAAGGGAGGTTCACTTCAAATTTGCTGTACCTGTTATAATTTGTTAACTATCAGTCCAAAACTCTCTCGACCCCCCCCCCCCCCCCCCCCCCCCCGCCCCCCACCCTTTTTTCATTTTTTCTATTTTAATCCAACGTAGCTATGTAGGTAGTCAGGTGTCATGATTGCACAATTTTGGTAGAGCACATCCTAAAGACAATGTGTGCAATGTTTCAAAGCAGTCCTTTCATTGGTTTAAGAGGAGAAGATTTTTTAAAATCAAGTAAAATAGATTAAAAAACTGTTCAAGGAGAATAATTCCTAAATGGTTCATCAGACAATCTTGACCCTTAAGTCATTTTTGTAGCCCTCATAAAGCAGAACAATTAAGCAATGCTAACTTTTTCTCTAGTTCTAATAATTTTCAAGATTTTGAGGCAAAAATGTCAAAAATAATCAATTTTGACAATTAAAGGGCAATAACTCCTATAAGGAGTTATCATACAACTTCAACCCAATGGAGTGTTTCGTAGAGCTTTTGATGCAGATGAAGGCTTGTCTCTTCGGTTTTCCTGTATCTGTTACACTTTTTAAAATATAAGCCAAAAACTGTATTTTACCGCCCCCCCCCCCCCAATCCTATTTTTAGCCATGTTGGTTAATCTGCAGCCATGGTTGGTGCAAACTTGGTTGAGGACATTTGACGGATGATGTGTACAAAGTTTCAAAGCAGTACTTTCAGTTGTTTCAGGAGAAGATTTTAAAAAATCAATTAAAACCGATTAAAAAAAACAGTTCAAGGGGAATTACTCTTAAACGGTTAATCAGACAATCTTGACCCTTAGTCATTTTTTTAGCCCTTATAGAGCAGAGCAATTAAGCAATGCTAACTTTTTCTCTAGTTCTAATAATTTTCAAGATTTTGAGGCAAAAATGGCAAAAATCATCAATTTTGACAATTAAAGGGCAATAACTCCTACAAGGAGTCATCATACAACTTTCACCCAATGGAGTGTTTTGTAGAGCTTTAGTTGCTGAAGAAGAAAGGTCTCTTCAGTTTTCCTGTATCTGTTATACTTTCTGAACTATAAGCAAAAAACTGTATTTTGACCCCTCTGTTCTATTTTTAGCCATGGCGGCCATGTTGGTTGGTCTGAGGCCATGATTTGGGCAAACGTGGTAGAGGGCATTTTACTGATGATGTATGCAAAGTTTCAAAGCAATCCCTTCAGTGGTTTTGGAGGAGAAGATTTTTGAAAAAAAGTTAACGACGACGGACGCCAAGTGATGGCAATAGCTCACATGTCCCTTTGGGTCAGGTGAGCTAATAAAAACTACTTCAAACTAAACAAACTAACATCTCTATTTGGAACGATTCACTTCCTTGTCTAATTAACCAATAATTTCATACAGAAGAAATCTATTTTGATAGAATATTCAATGGAAACAAGTAAATCTGTCTCAGAAACACTGATGTTACACTTTACACACATATTGGTAACCATCTCCCTCCCCCTTTTCTAATTTCACTCAAATGTTTGGCTCAGGCCAACAGAATTTGGCAAGTGAAGAAATCTCATCATGTTGTAACTGTGTTGGAGAGATAGAAATATGAATAAACAGAGTGAAAATCTATTTCCCCTAATATTTTGACATAAAAATCTCATCACAATCAAAATGAAATAACAAAATGAAAAAGATAAAGACACAGCCATGTGTTGTCTGATACATTAACATTGGTTGTTGGTATGTACAAGTAAATATATATTCTTACCCAAGACCAATACTGTGTCCTAGTGGTGGAGATCCTGATCTGCCCGGTGCTAAAATTATAATGGACATTTGAACATTATTTTGAAAATGTACATTGCATGTCAACAACAATATTCTATTAATATATTTCTGTATTTCTCAAAGCTGCTACTTGCAAGTGTAACTGGATAAAGAACATAATAAAACAGCCAGAAAAATTCAACAGAAGGCTATTTAAGCAATCAATGAAAAAGAACAGTATTCATATTTACAAAATAATTGTAACTAATTAGTGCATGATTTTTTATACATGTGATAACTGTTTATTTAAAAATCTGTAAGTTGTTTTACACAACAAACATTAAATATTCCTAGTATATTAAACAATGTTTGTATTTGAGTACACTAATAATGGTTTTCCAAGCAAATGTTAAATACACACAGTCAATGGGTGGTTCTTCCAGTAATGATGGAGGTGGTGCGATGGCTGCTCCCATATTACCTACAAAAAAAGAAGCAAGACTTAAGTTACCAGTATAAATTAGATGATTCAATAGCACCTACAACAATAAAGCAAGACTTAGGATACCAGTCTAAATTAGATGATTCAATAGCACCTACAACAATAAAGCAAGACTTAGGATACCAGTCTAAATTAGATGATTCAATAGCAACTACAACTGAGGTATGTAAAACAATTTGGCCCCATAAATCGTCTTGGGGGTATTATTACTAATTAACACCAATTAGTTCTTTTTTAAATGATTTTAAGATTTAAACTGAATTAGTCTTTGTTTACCAGACGGACGTCTTGGTTTTTCATAGTCCTCTTCTTCCTCTTCATGCCGCCTTCTGGCTCTCTCCATCTCCCCACCCCCTCTGTCATCTCTATTTCTATCTCGGTTGTGATCCCTCCGTCCCCTCCTAAAATTATAACATTAAATATAACAACATATATTTACATCTTAAATCAAATATTTTGTATGCAATAAGCAATCCTGTCCATGAGATAATATATATTTTGTCCTCAATACATGTACTAACTTACTAAACCATCATCGAG
Source organism: Limnoperna fortunei (assembly GCA_944474755.1). NCBI lineage: Eukaryota > Metazoa > Mollusca > Bivalvia > Mytilida > Modiolidae > Limnoperna > Limnoperna fortunei. Next base: position 110,486,630 of record OX104111.1, read on the forward strand.
CCCATTTCTGATGAAATAGGACAGTGTCAGTTCTGTTAATTGTAAATAAACCTCTTTCACATTTCAGTTCAATACTAGACAAGACTCTCCAGAACTTGTCCAGTACCACATGGTTATGGATGTGTGCCAGAACGGTGCATCCCTCGACTATATCACTGATATTTAAGTTTGTTTCATAAATATGCTTGTTTTAAGTGTTTTTGAAAAATATAATACATCATTTTATATTCATCATTTTAACATGCATGATTTAAACATTTTTAATCAATGTCTAAATTTTGCCATGATGATGAATTTTTTTCCAAGGTGCCTTATAGGGGATGAAAGTATGCCTTAGATATAAAGTTATAGATGTTTACATATCTGGATGTACACAGCTTGCTTTCCTGCAAGTTATAATAATTGACAATTATACAGGTGCAGAAAGCCAAACCACTCATTGTTCACATGAAAGCTCAAAACAATGGATCAATGCTTGGCTAATAACTTTTGGTTTATATTATCATGGTCAAGTTAAATAGATAAAAAGTTTGATTTAACTTTAGATAAAAATCCTTTCAAACATTTTTGAGGTCACAATTTCATCAATTATTATACTTTGGTCTGAGGTTATTAGAGTACAATGATATAGTCACAGGGAAATAAGATAATATATTATACTTTGGTCTGAGGTTATTATAGTACAATGATATAGTCACAGGGAAATAAGATAATATATTATACTTTGGTCTGAGGTTATTATAGTACAATGATATAGTCACAGGGAAATAAGATAATATATTATACTTTGGTCTGAGGTTATTATAGTACAATGATATAGTCACAGGGAAATAAGATAATATATTATACTTTGGTCTGAGGTTATTATAGTACAATGATATAGTCACAGGGAAATAAGATAATATATTATACTTTGGTCTGAGGTCATGGCCTGGACTATCTTCTCCGTGATTCCAATTATCATACTGTCTGCGTCTTGGAGGAGGTTCGTCACCGTTTCCATACCTTAATGATTATAAATATACATAACGGGTCATTTATTTATCTAATAACATTATACAGTATTTGAACATACTTTTCAAGTTAATGCAGATCAAAAGCCTGAAAGTAATGCAATAAAGGACAAATTTCATCGTTTTTGACTGGGTATTATAATCACTAAATTAAAATAAAGATTTTAAACCAAAAAAAATATTTTTGCTGAACATGCTTTATATTGTTAACTATAAATCTTTAAATTACAAATCAAACAATTTTTTCTGAGAAAATGCAATAAAAACATGTAAAAATAAAAATTATAATATGACTTTTTTTTACCAAGATAGTTTTATAGACTTTGCTGTTGTTTAAAACCTTAAATCCTTGAAGACATGTTTTTTTTTTTACCAATTTTGACTTTACCATTATACTCTACCTTATATACCGGTATAGTTCTACGATCAATGTGTAAGTGTTATTAGCCAAACAAAATGACCAAGAATAAAAAAACAAACAATGTTTATTTACAAAAAAATTACTAAGAATAAGAATTAGTTAAAACAAACAAAAATTAAAAAATAAGTATATAGTCTTATATTTAATAAAATCAAAAGAGACTATTATCAGTTTAAACGTTTTCAGACAAATTTTTTTGGCTGTTGTTAGTACACTGTTAAAAATAACAGACCAGTATCATTAAAGCATGAGAAAAAATTTGTGTATATTTTACTTTGGTTTGAGATCATGGCCTGGACTATCTTGATTATTGCCATGATTCCTGTTTTCAAGTCTCCGTCTTGGAGGTGTGTCCTCATTGTTTCCAAACCTTTATTATAATAAATACACAGTGATCAACATTGTTTGGATTTGGGATGATTTTATACACTCCAGCAGTGCTCAGTTACATATTTTTAATACATTTACTGACAGACAAGTGTGGACTAAACTTTTGTATTAAAGATGCTCCCTGCTGTACACTACTGATAGTTAAAAAAAACAGTACTACATTATAGTCAACTATTCCTAAGGCTTGTAGATATCTCAATGTATAACCAATTATCATATCACAAGAAAGGGGGATTTTCAAATATCACAAATTATTGGGTTTTGAATCATTTTTAAGTTAATAAAGTAATACAAGATAAAAAAAACCATTTCTTCTCAACACCAGATATCTATCAACCAAGTTTGAAGTGAATCGATCAGGTTTTAAGTTGTTTTTTGGACCAGAAAAATTAACACACAGAGATAACTTAACAATAAACATAGATAGAGTTATGGTTCCTTGTGTAATGCACTCCTACTCATCAATATCTATCTAAACTCAAAGTTAAATGTCAATATGTCAATTGGCTATGGAGATATGCTCAAGACAAAATATATGACAAATGGGCAGATGGGGAGCACACTCAATTCATACAAACAAAAATTTATCACAATAGTGATAAAATAATGAAAAACATTTCGCTGCCAGATGAAAAAACTTGTAAAGTATAAATTAGATCTGTTAAAATAACTGATATCTACACTACAGCCAAAACGGATTACGCCAAGTCCGTGAGTCCATGATGGAAAACGATTGAAGTACGCGGACATTCCCGATGGACAGAAGTTCATCATTCGCGGACACTTTAGATATAATGTCCCCAATGGATCCGCGATTTCTTCCATATGTCCGCGAACGTAAACGTTATTGTCATGGACTGAATTCGATAAATACTTTATTTGAAGATAGTGTATTGTTCCAATCATTAAACCATTCAGTTGTGTATTAATTCTTTATAGATCGTCAGTAAAAACATGTTCAAGAAGGGTACTTTATTAATTATTTTACATAATAAATATTTTAATATTAATTTGTAAAAAAGGGGTAACAAAAAACAGATATAGTTAACTTATATACAATAAAGGTGTGTTTAAACTCTTATAATAAACAGTAGGTATTAATAAAACGCTGGCGTAAAACACCTTTCCTTATGGTGCCCCGAGGAATTAGGATACCTGTCGTCCACCGGATGCAAAATAGAACGGTCCATTGATCAAGGAACACCTGCGATTTTATTGCGGGGTTAACTAATATACGCGTGTATAAATGTGTTTAAGAGTTGAAAGGTATGAATTACGGTAAATTTCATAATTGTAATAAAAAAATGTCCCGCTGGCTTCCTGTTCAGGTGACTGGTGTAAATTGATGAAGGTAACCAACACGTGGACTTTCCGTGTAATTAAAATACTACGCCGACCGCAAAGTTTTATTGCTCAAACACATTGGAGCAATATTTTTCCCACACGTTTTCAAAACTTTGGCAGTCGTAGATTAAGTGGAATATTGTTAAAAAGGCATATTTACTTAAATTTTTTTAAAGGAATTTTGTACAATTAGTTGCAACCTCGAATTTTGATGTCGTCAGCCAGCGACACGTGTCACTTATAGTTTTTTGCTCCTCCCATTCATTGAGTGATTCTCGCCTCACCTATTGATATTTTGGTAATAGGTGTGTTAGTTTTGGCACACCTATCTGTCCATTAATCTAATCTCATCAGGTATTCAAAGAGACCAATAATTGACACATGATTTCTCACTCCGTGCATGTCCGATTGTTATAGAATTTACACAACGTAGAATCTGTTGAATGAACAATTATGTAAAACGAACATAAAATAAAGACATATGAGTAACGAGGTTTCTAAAATGTTACTGCCTTTCTGCAACAAATACTTTCATTACGAATTTCTGCAGTTACAACATATGCCTTGTACAAAAACCGTGTTTATCGCGGCAATACCGCGAAGTCCATTAATAGAGGATTCTGCAGTCATTTTGGTCACGGAACGTTCGCGGACAATTATCACTAAAAAAATTGATTGCCGCGTCGCGTTCAGCCGTGTTTTTTCGCGGACTTTGCGGAATCCATCTTGGCCGCAGTGTAGCAGGCCCCAGGAAAATTTAAAACTAACCACCTACAGACACTTTTGTATAGTTTTTTAACATCCCAATATCATTGTATTTTCCTACGAGGGAGCCAAAATGTAACCGTCACCATCTGATGAATGTTGATGGTGTACCTCCTGCAGAACAAAATGGACACCACAAAGGATAGAAACAATTACCTGGTTACATTCATAAACTGAGTATAACTAGAAAAATCAATTATTTTAAGCAGGATTTTAGCTAGGATTTTTGAACCATTAGTCCCTTTTGCATGCAATGATTTTTTAAGATCTCATATGTTTTATATGAATAATGTATGCAAGATCATTAATTAATACAATAACAACAAGGAATATTTTAAATTTCCTAGCTCCATTTTATACTATATATTATATATTCAATGTAACATTGTCACATTACATATAAACAGATTGAAATTAAATACTTTAAAAGTGACTGCCTTAATACTCATTTTTGATGTGTTTAAATTTTTGCACTCGTCATTTAATTTCTAGCAGCATCATATTTTGCAACCTCTGGCACCCGGTTCATATTCTGTCTGAAGACTGTCAGTATTATCTTCTGATTTGAACTGATTTTCCCTAGTATTTTAACCATACTGTTTATGTACAAAGTAAAATTATGTGCAAACCAGCATTAACTCATGGGGCGTAAACATGAAGCCATGACAAAAATAATGTGATTTCTATATAGAATGGCAATAAAATTAAAATAAGATGACTTTTTCAAAATGACAAGGTGACTTCAACTTTGCTTTTAAAGATAAACAAGGTGATGTGGGACCATGATAAGGGCCCCACGAGATGCCATACAACATTGGTACCTATAGCTATGCTTGATTGCATGTGACTGTGTGTACACAGTAATTAACTGATTAATTATCAAACAATATCCTGTGACATGTCTTTTACATCATTACTTTAAATGCCTTGGGTCATTAACTTATACCTAAGTGATGTGTGCATTTTGATGATGAAAATTGTTAAGTTTTAAAATTTTAAATGGGGAATAGCATTCAAAATATTTTCCTCATTTCTAAAAAGGATTTGCCAATTGCAAAAGTGGCCAACGCTAGCCAAATCACTGTTTCAAGTAAAAAAAAAACATAATATCTTTCTTTAGAAAAGAGTCAGTAAAAGGAAACATAATGTTCGGAATTTACTCAGTTGATTAGGACTGAGCACAATGTAAAAACCTATATGTATCATTAATATATTATACTTTGGTCTAAGATCATGGCCTGGGCTATCTTCGCCATGATTCCTGTTACGTCTTGGAGGTGGTTCGTCATTGTTTCCATACCTTAATGATTATAAATATATACATTCAAAGATGTAATGCATCACAGTTTAGTGGTTCTAGACATATAGTAGTTACATTGACAGGTGTCACCTGCTCTATACTAAATGCTGCACCCCCATGGAAAAATGTTTTTGCTTGTATTTTTTTATTATTTTATATTTTAACTTTTTATTACAAAAATCAAGTAGAAAAAATTCAGATATGCTAATTTGTACATGTTTTATACGATGCCTCTGTTGTTCAGTTGTTATAAATCGTCTTTGACTCTTGCTTTGGGAATTTTACATAATTCAGCCATATTTGTTTCTAAAGGGACCCTGTGTTGTTTACAAATGTTCGTCTGCTTTTCTGACAATCAATGGTATTGGACAAACCGAGAGACTTTTCCCGCCTTAACTGCAGACGACATAACCGGAAATATTTCAAATAGACAACAATTGATTGTTCCTAAAGTACACTTCTGTTCTAATTAAGGTCAAATTTTAGTATGGAAAATAACCCGATAAAAATTTTAAAACCGTCATATTTTAAAACACTGAATATCTATAGGAAATTATTGTTGATTTCCTAAAGTACCCTTCTTGAACTACAAAAAGAGCATAAGCTGAACCATATGCGGTAAGCAGTTTTCATTTGTCATGCAAATATATTATTGAATCTCGGTGGATAACTATAAAGTAAATAATGTTCGATACCTAATTACTTCCTTAGTTTATTAACAAAATATTCCTAATTATGGACAGGTATGTACAGTTTCTTATCACCATTATCATCTATATCATGGTACAGTATCCAGTTTTTAATGGGGGGAGGAAGCCCTGTGAAAACCTCCTACCTTCTACAGAAAAATGGCAATCTTTGCCAAAGGTAAGCATAGTAACAGACTAGTCAAATGAATTGAATGGGACATTTTGTAGCAGTATCTGGTCAGATTATTGTCTATAGTGTGTGCAATCAAATGCACGTTTTGTTTGTCACATGAACAGCTGTCCCCGTAAATAACTCCTTATAGTTTAAAGTTTACATATTTACATATTTACATTAAGTAGATACATTGTAATCAAGAAATAATTGTATGGAAGAATTTTGAGAGACATGTCTGAATACCAACTGAAGTCATTCTGAACATACAATGACTATCCAAACTACCAATTTTTCGTAACATTCAGACAAGTTGGTTTGCCATAAAAATATAGAACAAAGTGCATTCAACCATCCTCACTGAAAATGAAAATTTTACATACAGCCTTTAGTCTTTTCCATACAAGTATTTCTGACAACTCCCTATATTTTTATATATTTGATTACTTTTGTCTGTTGTCTGGACTGTCTCTATGGTTACTACGAGCCCAGTTGTCATCATACCTATGCCTAGGTTCCGAGTCTTCAGAGTCACCATACCTCCTATCATCATCTAAATCTTTCTTTTTCTCCTCTTCTCTTTCCTTCATTCTCTGTTCTTTCCTTTTCTTAACAAAGTCTTCATAATCGTTTGGTCGTAAGGGTTCATATTCATCTATGACACCTGTTAAAGATGGCTGTGGTTCCGAAGGTAAAAATGGTGACCCACCAGTGGAAGAGTCAGATATACGCTCTAACTATAAAAATGAGAACATTATATTTGCTTAAAATTTTTTGTTTTAATTGTCCTATGAAACGACAAGTAGCTTCTGATATTTTATACTAGTCTGTTTATTATTTGGTATCTAAAAATAACTAAATGTGGCAGGTGAAAGGTCAAATTGATAAATTATTAAAACACATAATAAGAAATGATAGCATCCTGAATAAAGACAAACTACATAAAGACCATCTGTCATTTCTTTACATATGATTTCATTGTAAATTTCAAGACATAATGGTACAATTCATATACACTGGCCTCGTAAAAATTTGACTGGAGAACGTAATTCCTGTAATATAATTCTACTGTCTTCACACAGCAATTATTATTGATTATTTATGTTTTAATAAAACAAGATACATTTTCTTGTCCTTATCTCTTCAAAGAAAGGCAGCCCTAAAAATGAGATGATGGGAAAATGCATCTAGTTTCAAAAAACATAAATAATATGTTAATCGCTGTTTTGTAACATTGTGATGTTTCTGTGTTTACTTAAAGACGTCTTGACAGCGAGGTGAGATAATACCGCACATACAGATCAAAGGAAAATACTGCCAAATAGCAAAATAAGAATTTTTCAGAAAGGTTATTCATGTCATGTAAACATTATTATATCTAAATGTTGTATAACATATTCTGTTTGTCTAACTTACTGTGCCTGTCAGCATATTGTCTAACTTACTCTGCCTGTCAGCATATTGTCTAACCTACTCTGCCTGTCAGCATATTGTCTAACTTACTCTGCCTGTCAGCATATTGTCTAACTTACTCTGCCTGTCAGCATACTGTCTAAATTACTCTGCCTGTCAGCATATTGTCTAACTTACTCTGCCTGTCAGCATACTGTCTAACTTACTCTGCCTGTCAGCATACTGTCTAACTTACTCTGCCTGTCAGCATATTGTCTAACTTACTCTGCCTGTCAGCATATTGTCTAACTTACTCTGCCTGTCAGCATATTGTCTAACTTACTCTGCCTGTCAGCATATTGAAATGTAGATCACTGTTAATGTCATTCTTCTTCAGATCTATTACAGGTGCCATAGTGCTACTTGTTTTTTGTTTCTGTAACAAAATCAAAGATTAATATTTTACTAAAAACTGTAAATTTTTTCACTAGTTGATAGCTTTTTAAATAGAATTTCATACTGTCTCCACTGGTACATGTAAATACATAGATAAAGCAAAGAAAAATTATCAGCTGGATTTCTAAATTAAGCAATGTAATAAAATGTACCTAGAGACCCCCAGGAGCCAGTAATTGGTCACTTGGAAGACACTTTTTCAGGTAAAAACTAACAACAAAAACGAAAAAAGGTAATACGTAGTTTTCAAGATATAATCCCTCTCGTTAAAGGAGATTAAAACTGTAATACCTATGATGTGATAATAAAAAAAATTAGGGCACTTTTTTTGCCATATACATTTTTTCTTCGGCTCTTGTAGTTTTTAATCTATAAGTTAAGGCAAACACTGCCATTAAAAATTGTTATAAGGAGTCATTTGACAATAAAGGACCAATAAATTATTTTTAGTTCGTGTCTTGCTGATAATTTGTTGCGATTTACAGTTTCAAACTAGATACCTGTTATAGCTTTTAAGTTACAGGGCACAAAATAACTATTTCATCCAAAATTGTTATTAAATGGCAATAACTCCTATTAGGAGTAATCTCCCATTTTACAGACAATGAAGTGATTTGTTGGTCTCATTTTTCTGATTATTATTGCTTAGTTATGTTACTTGTTGAACTTATATAGATATCACTTTGCAGTTTCACAATTTCACTTACTGTGAAAGTACTTTTCTTCGTGGTCATCAAATTTCGTGGTTTGTTGAAAAATTATATGTTTGTTGGTTTTTAAATTCGTGGATTGGTGGTTGGTTTAAAAAAAATATGCAAGAACTGAACTAAAAGTAAAGTATAAACCTGTCCACTGTAAATTTATAATATCAACCGATTTAGCAGACATGACAGTTACATAATTTGTTTATGCACATGGTTACGGTTGTACATTAAAGTGTTGATTTTCTTGATTTGTGTTATTTTTGTAATTATTGTGTTGAGAAAATAATCACAGAATAAAACCAAATTAATTTTTTTACCTGTTAATTATTTTTACCAAACTATCAGATTCAACAACAAGGAAATTGATAGATAATTAGAAATCATAATTGTTTGAATTAATTAATAAAAAAAGACCGATAAAGGACACATGTATATACCTAAGCCTACTGCTAAGGTCTGTAAAAAGCTTCCATGCCAAGCCCAAAAAATTACTCAATCTACCCAATGTCTTATAAATAGTGATGGAAATCTAAGAAGTCAATTCATAACCATGTCCCTAACACAGTGGTTGGAAACAGTCTCTGTTAAACTCAGGACAACCGTGAGGCCAGATTTACCGGACCCATCAGATTGTATATCTACCTAACACAGTGGTTGGAAACATGCTTTGTTAAACTCAGGACAACCGTGAGGCCAGATTTACCGGACCCATCAGATTGTATATCTACCTAACACAGTGGTTGGAAACAGTCTCTGTTAAACTCAGGACAACCGTGAGGCCAGGTTTACCGGACCCATCAGATTGTATATCTACCTAACACAGTGGTTGGAAACAGTCTCTGTTAAACTCAGGACAACCGTGAGGCCAGGTTTACCGGACCCATCAGATTGTATATCTACCTAACACAGTGGTTGGAAACAGTCTCTGTTAAACTCAGGACAACCGTGAGGCCAGATTTACCGGACCCATCAGATTGTATATCTACCTAACACAGTGGTTGGAAACAGTCTCTGTTAAACTCAGGACAACCGTGAGGCCAGATTTACCGGACCCATCAGATTGTATATCTACCTAACACAGTGGTTGGAAACAGTCTCTGTTAAACTCAGGACAACTGTGACGCCAGGTTTACGGGACCCATCAGATTGTATATCTACCTAACACAGTGGTTGGAAACAGTCTCTGTTAAACTCAGGACAACCGTGAGGCCAGGTTTACGGGACCCATCAGATTGTATATCTACCTAACACAGTGGTTGGAAACAGTCTCTGTTAAACTCAGGACAACCGTGAGGCCAGATTTACCGGACCCATCAGATTGTATATCTACCTAACACAGTGGTTGGAAACAGTCTCTGTTAAACTCAGGACACCCGTGAGGCCAGATTTACTGGACCCATCAGATTGTATATCTACCTAACACAGTGGTTGGAAACAGTCTCTGTTAAACTCAGGACACCCGTGAGGCCAGATTTACCGGACCCATCAGATTGTATATCTACCTAACACAGTGGTTGGAAACAGTCTCTGTTAAACTCAGGACAACCGTGACGCCAGATTTACCGGACCCATCAGATTGTATATCTACCTAACACAGTGGTTGGAAACAGTCTCTGTTAAACTCAGGACACCCGTGAGGCCAGATTTACCGGACCCATCAGATTGTATATCTACCTAACACAGTGGTTGGAAACAGTCTCTGTTAAACTCAGGACACCCGTGAGGCCAGATTTACTGGACCCATCAGATTGTATATCTACCTAACACAGTGGTTGGAAACAGTCTCTGTTAAACTCAGGACAACCGTGACGCCAGATTTACCGGACCCATCAGATTGTATATCTACCTAACACAGTGGTTGGAAACAGTCTCTGTTAAACTCAGGACAACCGTGAGGCCAGATTTACCGGACCCATCAGATTGTATATCTACCTAACACAGTGGTTGGAAACAGTCTCTGTTAAACTCAGGACAACCGTGAGGCCAGGTTTACCGGACCCATCAGATTGTATATCTACCTAACACAGTGGTTGGAAACAGTCTCTGTTAAACTCAGGACAACCGTGAGGCCAGGTTTACCGGACCCATCAGATTGTATATCTACCTAACACAGTGGTTGGAAACAGTCTCTGTTAAACTCAGGACAACCGTGAGGCCAGGTTTACCGGACCCATCAGATTGTATATCTACCTAACACAGTGGTTGGAAACAGTCTCTGTTAAACTCAGGACAACCGTGAGGCCAGGTTTACGGGACCCATCAGATTGTATATCTACCTAACACAGTGGTTGGAAACAGTCTCTGTTAAACTCAGGACAACCGTGAGGCCAGATTTACCGGACCCATCAGATTGTATATCTACCTAACACAGTGGTTGGAAACAGTCTTTGTTAAACTCAGGACAACCGTGACGCCAGGTTTACCGGACCCATCAGATTGTATATCTACCTAACACAGTGGTTGGAAACAGTCTCTGTTAAACTGAGGACAACCGTGACGCCAGGTTTACCGGACCCATCAGATTGTATATCTACCTAACACAGTGGTTGGAAACAGTCTCTGTTAAACTCAGGACAACCGTGAGGCCAGATTTACCGGACCCATCAGATTGTATATCTACCTAACACAGTGGTTGGAAACAGTCTCTGTTAAACTCAGGACACCCGTGAGGCCAGATTTACCGGACCCATCAGATTGTATATCTACCTAACACAGTGGTTGGAAACAGTCTCTGTTAAACTCAGGACAACCGTGAGGCCAGATTTACCGGACCCATCAGATTGTATATCTACCTAACACAGTGGTTGGAAACAGTCTTTGTTAAACTCAGGACAACCGTGAGGCCAGATTTACTGGACCCATCAGATTGTATATCTACCTAACACAGTGGTTGGAAACATGCTTTGTTAAACTCAGGACAACCGTGACGCCAGGTTTACCGGACCCATCAGATTGTATATCTACCTAACACAGTGGTTGGAAACATGCTTTGTTAAACTCAGGACAACCGTGAGGCCAGATTTACTGGACCCATCAGATTGTATATCTACCTAACACAGTGGTTGGAAACAGTCTCTGTTAAACTCAGGACAACCGTGAGGCCAGATTTACCGGACCCATCAGATTGTATATCTACCTAACACAGTGGTTGGAAACAGTCTCTGTTAAACTCAGGACAACCGTGAGGCCAGGTTTACGGGACCCATCAGATTGTATATCTACCTAACACAGTGGTTGGAAACAGTCTCTGTTAAACTGAGGACAACCGTGACGCCAGGTTTACCGGACCCATCAGATTGTATATCTACCTAACACAGTGGTTGGAAACAGTCTCTGTTAAACTCAGGACAACCGTGAGGCCAGGTTTACGGGACCCATCAGATTGTATATCTACCTAACACAGTGGTTGGAAACAGTCTTTGTTAAACTCAGGACAACCGTGAGGCCAGATTTACCGGACCCATCAGATTGTATATCTACCTAACACAGTGGTTGGAAACAGTCTTTGTTAAACTCAGGACAACCGTGAGGCCAGATTTACCGGACCCATCAGATTGTATATCTACCTAACACAGTGGTTGGAAACAGTCTCTGTTAAACTCAGGACAACCGTGAGGCCAGATTTACCGGACCCATCAGATTGTATATCTACCTAACACAGTGGTTGGAAACAGTCTCTGTTAAACTCAGGACAACCGTGAGGCCAGATTTACCGGACCCATCAGATTGTATATCTACCTAACACAGTGGTTGGAAACAGTCTCTGTTAAACTCAGGACAACCGTGAGGCCAGGTTTACGGGACCCATCAGATTGTATATCTACCTAACACAGTGGTTGGAAACAGTCTCTGTTAAACTCAGGACACCCGTGAGGCCAGGTTTACGGGACCCATCAGATTGTATATCTACCTAACACAGTGGTTGGAAACAGTCTCTGTTAAACTGAGGACAACCGTGAGGCCAGGTTTACCGGACCCATCAGATTGTATATCTACCTAACACAGTGGTTGGAAACATGCTTTGTTAAACTCAGGACAACCGTGAGGCCAGGTTTACCGGACCCATCAGATTGTATATCTACCTAACACAGTGGTTGGAAACAGTCTCTGTTAAACTCAGGACAACCGTGACGCCAGGTTTACCGGACCCATCAGATTGTATATCTACCTAACACAGTGGTTGGAAACATGCTTTGTTAAACTCAGGACAACCGTGAGGCCAGGTTTACCGGACCCATCAGATTGTATATCTACCTAACACAGTGGTTGGAAACAGTCTCTGTTAAACTCAGGACAACCGTGACGCCAGGTTTACCGGACCCATCAGATTGTATATCTACCTAACACAGTGGTTGGAAACATGCTTTGTTAAACTCAGGACAACCGTGAGGCCAGATTTACTGGACCCATCAGATTGTATATCTACCTAACACAGTGGTTGGAAACAGTCTCTGTTAAACTCAGGACAACCGTGAGGCCAGATTTACCGGACCCATCAGATTGTATATCTACCTAACACAGTGGTTGGAAACAGTCTCTGTTAAACTCAGGACAACCGTGAGGCCAGATTTACCGGACCCATCAGATTGTATATCTACCTAACACAGTGGTTGGAAACAGTCTTTGTTAAACTCAGGACAACCGTGAGGCCAGATTTACCGGACCCATCAGATTGTATATCTACCTAACACAGTGGTTGGAAACAGTCTCTGTTAAACTCAGGACACCCGTGAGGCCAGATTTACCGGACCCATCAGATTGTATATCTACCTAACACAGTGGTTGGAAACAGTCTCTGTTAAACTCAGGACAACCGTGAGGCCAGATTTACCGGACCCATCAGATTGTATATCTACCTAACACAGTGGTTGGAAACAGTCTCTGTTAAACTCAGGACAACCGTGAGGCCAGATTTACCGGACCCATCAGATTGTATATCTACCTAACACAGTGGTTGGAAACAGTCTCTGTTAAACTCAGGACAACCGTGAGGCCAGATTTACCGGACCCATCAGATTGTATATCTACCTAACACAGTGGTTGGAAACAGTCTTTGTTAAACTCAGGACAACCGTGACGCCAGGTTTACCGGACCCATCAGATTGTATATCTACCTAACACAGTGGTTGGAAACAGTCTCTGTTAAACTCAGGACAACCATGAGGCCAGATTTACCGGACCCATCAGATTGTATATCTACCTAACACAGTGGTTGGAAACAGTCTCTGTTAAACTCAGGACAACCGTGAGGCCAGATTTACCGGACCCATCAGATTGTATATCTACCTAACACAGTGGTTGGAAACAGTCTCTGTTAAACTCAGGACAACCGTGAGGCCAGGTTTACCGGACCCATCAGATTGTATATCTACCTAACACAGTGGTTGGAAACAGTCTCTGTTAAACTCAGGACAACCGTGACGCCAGGTTTACGGGACCCATCAGATTGTATATCTACCTAACACAGTGGTTGGAAACAGTCTTTGTTAAACTCAGGACAACCGTGAGGCCAGGTTTACCGGACCCATCAGATTGTATATCTACCTAACACAGTGGTTGGAAACAGTCTCTGTTAAACTCAGGACAACCGTGAGGCCAGATTTACCGGACCCATCAGATTGTATATCTACCTAACACAGTGGTTGGAAACAGTCTCTGTTAAACTCAGGACACCCGTGACGCCAGGTTTACCGGACCCATCATATTGTATATCTACCTAACACAGTGGTTGGAAACAGTCTCTGTTAAACTCAGGACACCCGTGAGGCCAGATTTACCGGACCCATCAGATTGTATATCTACCTAACACAGTGGTTGGAAACAGTCTTTGTTAAACTCAGGACAACCGTGAGGCCAGATTTACCGGACCCATCAGATTGTATATCTACCTAACACAGTGGTTGGAAACAGTCTTTGTTAAACTCAGGACAACCGTGAGGCCAGATTTACCGGACCCATCAGATTGTATATCTACCTAACACAGTGGTTGGAAACAGTCTCTGTTAAACTCAGGACACCCGTGACGCCAGGTTTACCGGACCCATCAGATTGTATATCTACCTAACACAGTGGTTGGAAACAGTCTCTGTTAAACTCAGGACAACCGTGAGGCCAGGTTTACGGGACCCATCAGATTGTATATCTACCTAACACAGTGGTTGGAAACATGCTTTGTTAAACTCAGGACAACCGTGAGGCCAGATTTACCGGACCCATCAGATTGTATATCTACCTAACACAGTGGTTGGAAACAGTCTCTGTTAAACTCAGGACAACCGTGAGGCCAGGTTTACCGGACCCATCAGATTGTATATCTACCTAACACAGTGGTTGGAAACAGTCTCTGTTAAACTCAGGACAACCGTGAGGCCAGGTTTACGGGACCCATCAGATTGTATATCTACCTAACACAGTGGTTGGAAACAGTCTCTGTTAAACTCAGGACAACCGTGACGCCAGGTTTACGGGACCCATCAGATTGTATATCTACCTAACACAGTGGTTGGAAACAGTCTCTGTTAAACTCAGGACAACCGTGAGGCCAGGTTTACCGGACCCATCAGATTGTATATCTACCTAACACAGTGGTTGGAAACATGCTTTGTTAAACTCAGGACAACCGTGAGGCCAGGTTTACCGGACCCATCAGATTGTATATCTACCTAACACAGTGGTTGGAAACAGTCTCTGTTAAACTCAGGACAACCGTGAGGCCAGATTTACCGGACCCATCAGATTGTATATCTACCTAACACAGTGGTTGGAAACAGTCTCTGTTAAACTCAGGACAACCGTGAGGCCAGATTTACCGGACCCATCAGATTGTATATCTACCTAACACAGTGGTTGGAAACAGTCTTTGTTAAACTCAGGACAACCGTGAGGCCAGATTTACCGGACCCATCAGATTGTATATCTACCTAACACAGTGGTTGGAAACAGTCTCTGTTAAACTCAGGACACCCGTGAGGCCAGATTTACCGGACCCATCAGATTGTATATCTACCTAACACAGTGGTTGGAAACAGTCTCTGTTAAACTCAGGACAACCGTGAGGCCAGATTTACCGGACCCATCAGATTGTATATCTACCTAACACAGTGGTTGGAAACAGTCTCTGTTAAACTCAGGACAACCGTGAGGCCAGATTTACCGGACCCATCAGATTGTATATCTACCTAACACAGTGGTTGGAAACAGTCTCTGTTAAACTCAGGACAACCGTGAGGCCAGATTTACCGGACCCATCAGATTGTATATCTACCTAACACAGTGGTTGGAAACAGTCTCTGTTAAACTCAGGACAACCGTGAGGCCAGGTTTACGGGACCCATCAGATTGTATATCTACCTAACACAGTGGTTGGAAACAGTCTCTGTTAAACTCAGGACACCCGTGAGGCCAGGTTTACGGGACCCATCAGATTGTATATCTACCTAACACAGTGGTTGGAAACAGTCTCTGTTAAACTCAGGACAACCGTGAGGCCAGGTTTACCGGACCCATCAGATTGTATATCTACCTAACACAGTGGTTGGAAACAGTCTTTGTTAAACTCAGGACACCCGTGAGGCCAGATTTACCGGACCCATCAGATTGTATATCTACCTAACACAGTGGTTGGAAACAGTCTCTGTTAAACTCAGGACACCCGTGAGGCCAGATTTACCGGACCCATCAGATTGTATATCTACCTAACACAGTGGTTGGAAACAGTCTCTGTTAAACTCAGGACAACCGTGAGGCCAGATTTACTGGACCCATCAGATTGTATATCTACCTAACACAGTGGTTGGAAACAGTCTTTGTTAAACTCAGGACAACCGTGACGCCAGGTTTACCGGACCCATCAGATTGTATATCTACCTAACACAGTGGTTGGAAACAGTCTTTGTTAAACTCAGGACAACCGTGACGCCAGGTTTACCGGACCCATCAGATTGTATATCTACCTAACACAGTGGTTGGAAACAGTCTCTGTTAAACTCAGGACAACCGTGAGGCCAGATTTACCGGACCCATCAGATTGTATATCTACCTAACACAGTGGTTGGAAACAGTCTTTGTTAAACTCAGGACAACCGTGACGCCAGGTTTACCGGACCCATCAGATTGTATATCTACCTAACACAGTGGTTGGAAACAGTCTCTGTTAAACTCAGGACAACCGTGAGGCCAGATTTACCGGACCCATCAGATTGTATATCTACCTAACACAGTGGTTGGAAACAGTCTTTGTTAAACTCAGGACAACCGTGACGCCAGGTTTACCGGACCCATCAGATTGTATATCTACCTAACACAGTGGTTGGAAACAGTCTTTGTTAAACTCAGGACAACCGTGACGCCAGGTTTACCGGACCCATCAGATTGTATATCTACCTAACACAGTGGTTGGAAACAGTCTCTGTTAAACTCAGGACACCCGTGACGCCAGGTTTACCGGACCCATCAGATTGTATATCTACTAAAGATGCACTAATGGTACAAGCTGCAAACATCGCAGTGGACACACTAATAGCCACAGACTCGTCACGCAAAAGAAAGAGGGGTGAATATGGCAACTACGACGATGAGACCCGTGCCAAGATAGCCCGCTACGCAGTAGACAACAGAGTTGCTAGGGCATCTAGAAAATTTACAAGTGACCTATGACGTAAAGTCAGCGAGACTACTGTTCGTAGTATGTGGGACACCTACATCAGACTTAAAAAGAAAGGTGTGAAAAAAAGAAATCATTTTCATTTTAATAAAGATTTAAAATGGCCTATATAACCCATACATATTTAACTGACCACTTGTTATCCAAATTTTACATCAATAATTTTTCATCTTTTTCATTTGTACTTTGTTAATTATTACCAGTATACTTCCTGATTGCACTTCGATCATTTTATTGATTTTCAATTACTTCATTCAAGCAATTAATCTTAGCCCAATGGTCATTTTGTAACTACAAGCGTTAATTGCAATAAACAACGGTTGAAAGGTGTCATTTGATGTAGACAATTAATGCATGCATGAGCGTGTTTGATTTAAAAATTCGATAAAGTTTTTATTTATTTAATTTTTTTATTATTTCAGCTGGCACTGATATTGCAGTTCTTCCACATTCATCGCGATGGAATCCTCTACTCCTTGGTGACTTGGACGAGAAAGTTCAAGAGTGGATTCGCCGAGTGCGGATCAATGGTGGTGTGGTAAACACTCGAATCATTATGGCAGGTGTAGAGGCAATTGTAAGAAATTCGTCCGTCATCGCTTGGAACGATATGGTGGTCACATCACTATTAACAAAACGTTCACCAAGTCACTACTTCGCCGAATGGGTTTTGTAAAATGCAAGGGTACCAAGGGCGTAAAACTCCTACCAAATGACTTAATGAAATTAGTGGACAGTTTAAAGATAAGATAGAAAAGGTCACATCGGAAAACAATGTACCAGACTCCCTCATTATCAACTGGGACCAGACTGGATGCCAACTTGTTCCAGGAGGTGACTGGACAATGGATGGAGGGTTCCCAACAGATTTCCATTTCCGGCCTTGACGACAAAAGACAGATAACATTACTACTTGCCATAGCCAAAGATGGAACTCTACTACCTCCACAACTTATATACCCAGGGAAGACTGAGAGGTGTTTGCCCAGAGGTGTAGACTTTCCAAATGGTTGGGACGTCACCTTTACAGAGTCGCACTGGAGTACCGAAGAGACGATGATACAATTCGTCAAAAATATCATCATCCCATATGTCGAGGAAGTTAGAGAGTCTCTACCTTTATCGAGAGAAAACCAGAAATCAATCGCCATATTTGACGTATACAAGGCTCACCAGGGTGAAAAGCTTTTAGGTTTATTGAAACAGAATGACATCGTACCACTATTCGTACCGGCCGTGTGTACAGACAGACTACAACCACTTGACTTATCCGTAAACAGAGAATATAAAGAAGAGCTACGATCGCATTTTCACAACTGGTACTCTTCCGAGGTAATTAAACAGATTTCCAAACAAGAAGATAATGGTGAACCAGTTAATGAAAACGTAGTAAATATGAAAACGTCGGTGTTGATGCCAGTTCATGCTAAATGGATAATTTCTACCCACACCAAGATGGAAACACGAAAAGACTTGATACAGTTGGGATTCCGAAAGGCTGGGTTGTTATGAACATTTGTATTCTTTATTGACTTTAAGAATAGTGCTGTTATATTCACCAATGTGTCTATGTAGTGCTATGATATGAATAAAGATGAAATTAAAATCGAATTTACTTTAAATTGTTTTTTTATATTATTTTACTTACTAGTATTTGATTTCTTATTCATTTTAAACAGAAAAACCAAAACTCGTAATTGTAGCAATTCTACACATAAAATTAACACTTTATGTTGATAGTAATGTGACACACAATATTACCGGAAGTCTTCATTTTTCAGACATATCTATGATCGTTCTTCTAAGGTCACTTGTAGGGTTTCATTCTTCGTTGGATTCGTAATTTCGTGGTACAAGGCAAAGACGAAAATTGGTACCCAAGGAACAAAAATGTTATAGCTTTTAGAGATTGAAAATTACAGGTGAAAAATTGAGATTAAAAAGCACCAAGTGATTTGTAGGCATTGTCATGTTGATCATGTTTGCAATTTTTAACATCAATCTGACTCTTCTAGTTATCAGGTATAGAGTAGAAACTAAAAATTGTGTCAAAGATCATAATGTAAGGGCATTAACACTACTACATGAGTTTTTTCTTGAGCTGTTAGTTTTCTAGATATTGGATAAAACTTGTGTGTACACTGTACTCATACCTTGACTGTTACCTATTCTACACTGTACTGATACCTTGACTGTTACCTATTCTACACTGTACTGATACCTTGACTGTTACCTATTCTACACTGTACTGATACCTTGACTGTTACCTATACTACACTGTACTGATACCTTGACTGTTACCTATACTACACTGTACTGATACCTTGACTGTTACCTATTCTACACTGTACTCATACCTTGACTTGCATCAAGTTAGCTTTCTTTGCTTGAAGCTGTGACTGTAGTAGTTTAAAACTAGAAGACCATCCAGCTAATTAAAATAAACAAGACCATTCAGCAATAAAGACAGATAAAAACAGTGAAAGAGACCAGTGTTCATGTCTGTTAATTTGCATAACAAAAGAATTGGTAGACGCCACACTGATAATGACTAAGTCACTTTAGATACAACATGGTGCAATAACATTTAAACATAAAAAACATAACAGTGAGTGGTTTATTGATTAATTCGATGTGAAAAATAAAGGCAATTTGTTCAGAGGTGAACAGTAATTGTGTGCAGCCGAATTTGCAAGGGTTATGAGATCACCATAGTAGCAATTGAATGATACAATAAGACAAGCAATTTCTCTATTGAATTGAATTGTTGACAACTAACAAATACATAAATACGTAAACAGTTCCTTCTTTGGTACTCTTTTGAATGTTTATCCTCGTGTGAATGTGTTAGAAATGTTTATCCTCCGTGTAAATGTGTTGAAAATGTTTATCCTCTGTGTCAATGACAAGGCTGATAACATAATACTTACCAACATCTGTTTTAGATGCTCCATCATCTTTGTCAATGTCCAATCCATCATATAATGACATTATTTCTGTTTTCTATAAAATCTGACAATTAAAGAAAAAAAAAAATCATCCAAACTACTATGATAACTATCTAGTAAATAAAAATCTTCCTAATGGTTGGTGGTCCCCCTCCCCCTTTTACATTTTATGAACTCTACAAAGGCCTCCTCATGTGCCATTTTAAAATAAATTAATGACACAATAATGCTTTCCTGCAATATATTTGTGTGTTCCACTGTGCATATTTCATTACGCTTCCTTATGGAGCTGTAAAACTGTAAACAAATGTCAACCACAAATTAATTTTGTGGAGAAGAAAACATACTACGAAATGAAGACAAAAAATTTCTTATGACAGAACCAGTAGAAAAAACATTGAACAAGGTTGGAACAGAATCAACATTTAAACGATTTATATAGCGATCAGTAACCTCATTTTATTTGAAAAAAAAGAATGTAACGTTTTTTCATCCAAAATGATTTAATACACAATCATTGTGCAAGGAATTAATTTGTGTGTATCCATTACATAATACACATGTCCGTCCATACGAATTTCCGTCAAGCTTTTCTTGAGAACAATTGATTTGAAATTTGGCAGAGTGGTTCAGTATCCTAAGTTGTATGTCCTAAGCCACTTTCAAACCTGTCGGACAACTACTTCCTGTTTGGGACTTCATTTGTATGTACATACATCCATCTGTACAAATTTCCATCAGGTTTTTCTCAGAAGTCGTACATGAGAACAATTTGAAATTTGGCAGGGTGGTTAAGTATCAAAACTTGTACGTCCTAAGTGACTTTCAGACCTGTCGGACAACTACTTCCTGTTTGGGACTTCGTTTAGCAGGGCATCTGTTTCCCATGGACACATTCTTCCATTTTTTTTATATGCCATCGAACACTTAGGAATGTTTGCTTGGGCTGTTGTTAAAGACATTGTGACATCACTTCCAAAGAAAGAAATTTACTGCTTACGACTTTTTAATCGCCTTGGGACTTAAAAATTATTTTTAGTTACTAGGTCGGTTGGTATGGAAATTTGCCAAAAGAGAATTTGCGTATTAAATTAAATGTATGTATACAGTATTTATATAGATTTTAGTAAATGTCTTACTGTGCTTTTTAATGAATCCGGGTCGTTTCGCCCCGAATCCCCTTCGCCTCTGGGTCGTTTCGCCCCGAATCCCGTTCGCACTGAGTCGTTTCGTCCCGATTCCCGTTCGCCCTGGGTCGTTTCGCCCGTACTTTGTATAGGATATATAATGATAGATCATTGTCTATTACGTGTGCTTTTGTTATGGTTTCTGTAATAATTTACTTTTTTGTTATAGTGCATGTTTTTACTCTTTCGATCTTTGACATATCATGGATCTAAATTATTATAGATGTACAGAAAAAATGTAATTTTAAATATATATATTTATTTTATTAAGTCAGTTTAACACAAGTGTGGACACAGAAAAACGTCTCGCTTGAATTCCACATCAGTAACGAAAATAAATTTTGTCATAAGCATTACGTTAATAGCATTAATTATGAGCAGCGGCCTGTATACCAAATATTGTCACCATACTATGCATAGTTACAGAGGAACTGTCCTAATACAAAAACTTTAACGTAGTCGCTGGACTGTGAAATTGAGGTCAAGGTCAGGTGGAACCTACCAGACAGTCATGTACTATTAATCAGCAACCTATATACCAAATATTGTCATCCTACCATGCGTAGTTACAGAGGAACTATCGTAACCCAAAAACTTTAACGTAGTCGCTGGACCGTGAAATTGAGGTCAAGATCAGGTGACACCTACCAGACAGTCATGTACTAGTCATCAGCAACCTATACACAAAATATTGTCATCCTACCATGTGTAGTTACAGAGGAACTGTCGTAACCCCAAAACTTTAACGTAGTCGCTGGACCGTGAAATTTAGGTCAAGGTCAGGTGACACCTACCAGACAGTCATGTACTAGTCATCAGCAACCTATACACCTAATATTGTCATCCTACCATGCATAGTTACAGAGGAACTGTCGTAACCCCAAAACTTTAACGTAGTCGCTGGACCGTGAAATTGAGGTCAAGGTCAGGTGACACCTACCAGACAGTCATGTACTAGTCATCAGCAACCTATACACCAAATATTGTCATCCTACCATGCGTAGTTACAGAGGAACTGTCGTAACCCCAAAACTTTAACGTAGTCGCTGGACCGTGAAATTGAGGTCAAGGTCAGGTGACACCTACCAGACAGTCATGTACTAGTCATCAGCAACCTATACACCAAATATTGTCATCCTACCATGCGTAGTTACAGAGGAACTGTCGTAACCCAAAAACTTTAACGTAGTCACTGGACTGTTAAATTGAGGTCAAGGTCAGGTGACAGGTGACTGACTGGCAAGTACTCATCATAAGCTACCTCTGGACCAAATTTGATGGACCTAGGGCTTGGGCTTACAAAGATATGAAGCAAGATGTCAAGTGTTTACGCCGCCGCCGCCGCACAAAGTTATTGTCACTCCTGATCATCAATGGTGTAGATGGAACCAACATTCTTTAGAAACTGGGTAGTTGACATCACGTTGTTCTGGTATTGTGACCACTGTTCTGTGAGTATGGTCTGGAGTTTGGTATATGTTCTGTTACATTCCCTGTCAAGATCGCCTTTAATTAACCGACAAGATGGCACATGCTGTAAAGCTCTAGGTCAAAGGTGTTTCTTAATTTGATTGAATTTTATTTAATCATAACATAATTAATTTCTTTTAAACATCACATTTAAAAAATGATAATTGGTATTTGACACTGATTAACAAATTAATTGAATTATTTTGATGAAGTAATTAACAACTGAAATTATAATTGCTGTTTTTATACACAAAGTTCGAACAAAATTTTGCGAAAATACGCTTTATTAATTAAAGTTCATCAGCTCCAGTCCAACACACAAAATATGCTTTATTGTTTACAGATACACATTGTTTTTATTTAGAGGTGCGAAAAGACCCAGGGCAAAACGACTCACTTTATAGGTGCGAAACGACCCGAGCGAATCGACTCAGCGCGAACAGGTAGTCGGGGCGAAACGACCCGACACCCTTTTTAATCCCTAGTCTAGCCATGGTATATGTGCTGTATTGCTATGCATTTTTTCGTCTTACTGTGCTTCTTTTAAAGTCTTAATGTGCTATACCTATAGCTGTGTATCATTTTTAGAGTAGGTGGTCTATGTATGTACAGTCGTGACGTGTTTTTTATATTGCCCACTATATACTCGTGGTTTTTTCATTCAGAAATTCACCACCAACATTTCAATAAATCGAATAAATGCCAACATTTATAATATGAACATATTAACCCTACTCTTTGTGTCCTTCAATTCTTCAATGAACTGACAGCGGTATGTACTACGAGCAATTAGGCATACATAAACACCTTTTTTATATTCCAAGGACCCAGTTGAGGACTAACAGACAGATACGTGGTACATAATGTTTTAAACAAGTACGTAACACCTATGTAACAAATCCGGCAAATTTCGGATTAAGGATTATTAGGGTTGGTCTAAAAACAGGACGGAGAAAAACAGGACGGGAAATTTTCTATATATAAATGGTAATAACTTTTGAAGTAATAAAGATATTAACAAACTTAAAACCAAGGGTCAGTGAGGACTAACAGACAGATACGTGGTACATAATGTTTTAAACAAGTACGTAACACCTATGTAACAAATCCGGCATATTTCGGATTAAGGATTATTAGGGTTGGTCTAAAAACAGGACGGAGAAAAACAGGACGGGAAATTTTCTATATATAAATGGTAATAACTTTTGAAGTAATAAAGATATTAACAAACTTAAAACTGATTATTAGGCCTAAAGAAGAAATAATAAGCTTTAAATTGATATATAGTTTAAAAAAAAATAACTAGTTTAAAGGCAAAAATTCTTGACAGGACGGGATTTGGTGACATGAAAAATCGACCGAAAATTCATAGGGTAACCATCTTTGACGATAAATAATTTACATAAAAAATATTGTCTGTCAAGACATGTTTATATATTATTCAAGCTTAGAGCATACAGATTCTAAAAATATAAAACTTTATGCATTTTGATAAAAGGTAAAGTAGAAAAATCTTGACAGGACGGGATTTCTTTCTGATTGACATACTGACATTTTTTTCTAGATTTCAAAGTTTGAGGCCTTGTATCTTTTTAAAAATACATGTCTGTCAAAAATTTTTTAGTTTCTGCTAAAGCTGAGATCATGTAGTTTACAAAAACATAAAGTTTGAATAAATCAAGTTTCCGTAAAGTGAAAAAATCTTGACAGGACGGGATTTCATTATGGATGGAAGACGCCATTTTTTGACAAGTTTATTTAATAATATAACAAGAATCAACAACTCAACAAGCACAGTTAATTAGTTAAACGAACTAATTACAATGTTTACATAATATTTAACAATTTTGTAAAGACATGAAAAGTAAATACACTGTTTATATAATATATAACAATTTTTGTAAAGACATTTTAAGTAAAATTGATGAATGTTAATTAATTATGTTTTGAGCAGAACCAATTTAAGTTATTGATGACACCAGCACAAGATTTATGTTTCCAAACATTACAAGATTTTATTCCCTTTTTCCAATCACGACCCACCATATCTTCAACTGCATCAGCCAAACCACATTCACAATTCATTTCGACAACCGAATTCTTTGATTTCACTCGACCTTTTTTCTCACAAACTGATTTCGGAAACAACCTGAATTCGCCCTTCTCTAAACAAGATATTAAATGTTCACTCAAGTATTTTTCTTCAAATGTAATATGTAAACCACCTACAAAACCTGTAAGACAAAATAGAAGTCCTAGAAGATTTCGAAATCCCAAACTCTTGAGCACGAGATTCGAAGTGAACAAGGGCCCGGGGGTGGGGAGGGGGTAAGTGATATGCATTATTTATTTATTTATTTATTTATTGCTTATTTATTAACTGACACCGAAATTTGATGAAAGGTAAACATGAACGACCGACAAGTTAAGCCTTGAAAACGTAACTTCCGATTACGATTAAAAAAAATTAGGATAAAAGAAAGTCACAAAAGATATGGATTGTTATTTAATTGAAGATTTACACTGAGATTAAACATACCAAGGATAGTACATGTATATGAATTCTTTAAAACTAACATTAAAATGTTTTGTTTGTTAGTTTGATGGTGTTTAACGCCAATTTCAGCAATTTTTCAGCTATATCATGGCGTCCAGTTTTTATTGGGGAGGAAGTCGGAGTACAAGGAGAAAACCCCCGCCCGCGGCAGTAGGAAAACTGGCAATCCTTGTCGATGAAGATTGGAGTCGAGTACATCCTGCCTGCAGTCAGAATCGAACTTGCAATCTCAGTGTTAATAGACCACGTGATCAATAGTAGACGAACTACCTTGACCACTCCGCTATCAACTTCAAAACTAACTTTCATTAAAGTAGTTTCAAAATTTCAAGAGGATAAATATTTAAAACTTGTAACATGAATCCTTTGATCTTGTTTAAGAATGAACAAGAGACGACGAGTACGTATGCTATAAATACAACTCTTCGATAATATTGCATGAATGGTCGTGTTGTGCTGTTAAACGCAAGGGAAAAAACCAGATATGCAATAACCAACTAGAATTAAAACCAATAATGCACAGAAAAACTCCGGCTTAATTATGTCCAATTTTATTTTTGATTTTCACTGCAAAAAAATAGCACGAGCTTCGAATATCTTTTCATTTAATTGGTCGAATATCGGTAATATCATAATAAAAACCACCCTCATGGTTTATCACCAATAATTAATTGGCGGGATCTAGAGGCCTATTCACGTCACAGTACACGTTATGAATTGATGTATCCAATTCTTACATGCATTTTAACCTTAACATTTATAGTCATTACGGCAAATGAAACATGATGCAGAACGAAGAAACCCCCAGAAGTTACACATGAGTTAGTGCTGCCCTCTTTAGCAACACGATATTCACAATTAGTCTATATGCGATTTTTGCATATCTGTCTTGTTTGGGGACATGTTTTTTTTCAAACATGGTGTTCTGATGGGTACTAATTGTGCTTCTTGTGAGATTGTATGGGCTAATTATGCATGGGTAATATAGACGTCTGCTTACTTCTGATACTTTAATACAATTGATAAAGATAACACTAGGTTACATTGACTAGAAACATCAATCAACAGCACACCTGTTTGTTATTAAACTATAGACTTTGAACTAGATTTGAACTTTTACCTGAACTCTAGTAAACTCAGTAATTTAAACTTTAAAAAGTACAAAGTAGACTCTACGACAAACGTGATGAATTCAACTTTCCAACTGTCAACGTCCGTTTATCGATAGCAACATGTAAGTAGCTGCGGTGTAATCGTTATGGGAAATCCATTACTCAAATACGATCGGACATTTTCACTGGTCACATAGTCTTTCCTGTTCCTGCTTTGACTTTTTCCAATATATGAAAATGAGTAGCTCGACGGGTGTCGAGAGACAGACACTGCTTACTCGTACAGAGCACCCTTGTGCACCCATGGGATTTGGATTCGGGTTGATCACTTTGTTTTTGTGTTTGTGGTTTCTATTTCGTGTTTATGTTTGTCTAAATCAGGAATTATAATCGTTACTTTACTTTCTGCTCTTGCTGTTCGATCGGTTTGTTTATTTTTCAGAATCAGAATCTTAACAACGCATATTCTTACCTAAACAAGCGGTGGATCTTTTCTCGATATTCATTTCATTTTTCAAAGTTTTCTTAAGGGTGTGAACATTTTTATAAAAAAATTAAATATATCGTCTTGTATTTTATGTAGGATAAGTAATACGTGATTACTGATTTTATTGACTGTGAAAACTAAAAGAGGATTCCTTAAAGATATGACATGTTTTATATACATCTCTTCATTCACTAGTCTTACATCTCTGTAAATTCCACCTTTGTTTGGCGCACAACTGAATTTCTTCAATGTGAAAATACCTTATAATGAAACAGCACAGTAATAAGTTTAAAAGACTGGAATGGTAAATGTAGAAATTCATGCCTATGTACATGACCTCACATGAGGTTGGTTTATATACAAGTAAACACATTAGGCTCATAATAGTTTATTCAATTGTCACAAGCATAACCTCATCATTGAAGTAGCGATGAACTCTTCATGTGTAGACGGTAACACATTGCTCTTGTCTGTCTGCGAGGATTTCTGTACACATATCATGGTCACAGATACTACACATTTCAGATCTAATCTTATCAAGAAATTCTGAACGTTCATTGTTCCAGGCTTTAAATTTCAAAAGAAAGCGAGTAGTGTCCTCTGATTCTTGTTGACATAGTTTAGACGTTGGAGAAACTAGACCCTTCTTATCGAATTTAGCTTTGTCTTCCAGTAGGGTGTTTGACCCAGTAGCTATTTTGCATTCGACAGGGGCTGTAGATACAGCAAAGGCTTGAATTTTACAGTTTTCCCAGATATGGTGGACCTGTCCTTCTTTAGAGTATTCCAGGTTTAAATGCTTCAATGTAGATTTTTCTTTAGCATCTCCTTGTAGCTTGTCGATCTTGTGGATTTGGATTGCAATCTTGACTTGTTTTCTCCATGCTGTTTTAGAGGGTGGTGTAAAAAAAACAAGATCGTGAGGCGATGGTAGTTCATAGAATTGTAGCAATTCTGAAGATTTTGTGAACTAGACGTTCGACGTGCTAGGTTTTGCTGCAAGTTGTACTATACAGATATCTCTTTCCACCGAGTCTTTGTTTCTCACTATATTTCCGAACAGGTTTAGAATTCGTCTATGAATTTCTGCTTCAATCGGGATTAGACCCAAGAGTAACAGTGCTCCAGAGGTAGCAGTTCTTGATGGAAGATGTTTAATTTGCTTGATAAGTTTGTTGAAGTAGATCGAGATTTGCTGTATGTCAGTTTTTTGAGAGACAGTGACCTCCAAGCCATTGAAAAGTTAAGGAATGACGTAGCGGTGTATTAGGTGTACTGAGGCCTTAGGATTTAAGCCATTTAAGCCATGCAAGCTTGCTCCCATCAAGGGGTATGTAGTACGACGAGCTAACCTGGATTCTAGAAGGTAATAATTCTTTATTGCCAAATTTTGAGTAGTTATCACGCTGTGTTCCAAGGCGTGCTGCACTGTCAGGGGTGTTCAGTGTTTCTTCATTAAGAGTCCAGCTGAGTTTTTCCATTGGTCCATATTTAAGTACACAGGATTTTTGAGCACTAATGATGTATCGGTGCTTGTTGGCAAATGTGGATTGAACATCTAACATGACTTGCAGTTCATTTGGGTCATTCGAGACTAGTGTTAAATCGTCTGCAACTGTTGGGGCACCGCAGTAAATTGAGCCTATGCACGTACCCAGTCTGTTTTAACGTCGTCTCGGAGTGCATTGATGAAAACTTTGGGGGACCACACACCCCATTGTCGTACTCCTTGAAGTTCTTGAATAGATCTAGATAATTGTCCTTGCCATTTGATTTGTGTTGATAAATCAGTGTAACAGTTTTTGAATAGAATCCAGTTTTCATTCGACATTCCTATTTTGTTCATTTCTATCAAGATACCGTTGTGGCAGACGATGTCGAAGGCTTTCTGTGCGTCTGTCCAAACAATCATTTGTGGCTTCTTGCTCTCTCTAGCTTTAATTTTCAGTTCAGTAAGAATAAGTCCAGCAATTGATGGTGGTTCGCCCTCAGTGAAACCTTTCTGGATATGACTTTGTTGTTTACGTATTAAATCTCTATTTCTTGATAGGTGTAATTTCTCGATTACTTTTCCAATAGTATTTGTCACTGTAATTTTACGATATACGAGTTGGGGTCATCTTTTGGTTTTCCACCATTCTTGTTACTGATTCCAGACTTAAGCATTTGAGGTAAGTCTCCGTTGGAAAAGATGACATTCAATATCCTGGTTAGAGTTTGTATGATGACATCTCCACTGTATTTGAGGTGTTCAATTGTGACACTTTGCCCATCTGGTGATTTTCCATTCTTTAATGACATGATACATTTTCTAACTTCTTCTTCAGTTAAAGGAGAAGGTGTGCCAGTTGTTTGCTGGAAAATGTCATTAAATACTATTATATATTCATTGACCAGTTTTAGGAAGTTCTTATCATAATTGTCATTATCTTCGTTTCTTTTGTGGTTAAATGTCTAGATCTGCTCCCACTAGAAACATGCCGAGGTTATTGACTACTCCACAAATGTTTTCAGAGGTTATTTCTTGCTGAGAGAGTTCACTTAGTTTTTCTGAAACCCTTTTTCATATTCGGTAGTGTCTATTTTGTCCCACTTCCCTTTTCTGTTGAGATGTTGCTTTTTTTATTCAGATGGACTGCTCCAAGAAGTTTCTATTGACAGGAGTTTTGGGTCATGAGTTGAGGCATTGCTTGGTTCACGATCAAATGTGGCGTATATCCCAAAACAGATTTCGGAAGACAGAAAGTAGTCTATATGTGAGCGAGCTTTTCCAATTAAATGATGGAAGGTGTGTTTAGTAATACATTCAGTTGGTAATTTTAGCCCATGCGCCTTTACAAAGTTTGAGAAATCTGAATCCCCGGTTTTCGAGTTGTCTCTGTGATGTGAGGCATTGGCGTCCTCCCCTATAATGACCTGCGATAAGTCTTGGTACTTAGTAATTATTTCGGATAATTCATCCAGTACACTTTGATAATCGTCTCTTGAGCTGTTTTTTCCTCTTGATTGAAGATAGACACATACTAAGACGATTGGGTTAGTTGTGTTCAATTATACACATACAATACGGTTGCCTCCATCTTGCAGAGGATAATTAGATTATCAAGGTCTTTTCTATAAGTTATGGAGACGCCTGCGTGACCACTTTTGCGATCCAAGGGGTTTTCTAAAATGTCATCGGTTATGATTTGGAGGTTCCTCTGAGATTTTGTGTTTCTCACTTGAGTGAATCCAGTGTAACAATAAAATGTCTGTACGTTTTAAAAGAGTATCTATGTACACCTTATTGGAATAAAATCCTTCAACGTTAAAAGATAAAAGATGCATGCTTGAGTGAGACTGTCTGTTAAAAGTATGTACATTTGGTTGTGTGAGTTTGATCTGTTAAACAACATTGGCACGAGGGTAGAGCTGCTGGTTCAGTATAACTGGATGGCACGGATAAATCAGTCGGTGTTGAGCTGGAACCAGGATTGTTTGGCGATTTTGGAATAAGCTGGGATTCTCTGGACAGGATGGTGTTGATTCAAAGTTGGTAAGTTCCTCTGTAAGTTGTTCTTGCTGTTCACTTTCCTTGGGTCTACATTGTAACTCTGGTTTGTTTTGGTCCTTTTTTCTGAGTTTGTTTGGTCGTACTTTTGGTGTCCAGCTTTTCTCTAAAAAAGTATCTTCTCTTCTTTTGTCACTATTGCTCGTTTCAGTTTGCTCATTATTCTCCTTGGTTCAGTAGTTTCATCACTTCTCAAGTCCATATTTAGATCACTAAGATTGCTTATACACTTAAAGTTATCTTGCTTTAGAGTTTGCATGTAGTCTGTCGATCTGTCTTGTGCTTGCCATTGGTATTGGTGGGATTAATTTGGTTTGTTACGAATTAATTCATACTTTAAGTCATTCACCTTGTCTGTGAGGTTCGTAAGTCTATTATTTTGTTTCAAAATTTCAAATTCTACTTGTTTTATCCTTTGCTCTAAATACCACATTTTAATAGAGTCATCAGAGCTTTTTATGTCTTGTTTCTTTGTATTGATGTTGAGTTTGGTTTTGAGAATCAGAGTTTTGTAAAAGTTTCATTTTATGAATTCTGAGGGAGTGCTCAAGATCTAATTTATCGGCTTCTAGTGATATTATGATCGGCTACTGTTCAGCTCTTTTTGTAATGTTGAAATGTCAGATTGAAGTTTGTAAATAGTCCTTTGCTCTGCGAAGTTTTTCTTTTTTCTCTAGGCAGTCTTTTAAGTTCACTATTTCTTGATGTAGCAAATGTGGGCCTTTCCCTGGGAAATTGTTTAATGAAGATTTATTGTTGTTGTTGCATCGAGACTGTGGAGTTACTTCATCATGTGCATAATGTTCTTGTTGTTGTTCCTGCTTTTTGGCATCTGCTATATGCTTGATTATTAGATTATTTTGCTGATTTTCAAGAGCATCTCTATGGCAGCCTTTTTGCATTTTACAGCCATTAAATATATAGTCAGAGCTATGGCAACTTTCCTATTTTGCTATTTCGGTCACGCTCAGTTTTTCTCATTCGTAGTGTAGCCATGAGTCACATTTGTCACAGGCAATTGAATTTGGGAGAGCTCTCAGACTTATTTAACTCTTCAGTACTTTCATTGAGCACCACTAGAGACGGTATATCACCGCTAGTTGAGATCACACAAGGGTTGTTTGTCATTGTAACAATGTCAGATGTAGTAACTTGTTCGGAGTTCTTGGTTACTACCTTTTCTTTGTATTTGATTTTACAATGAGACGTGGACTTGGAGCTAATGTTGGTGTCATTAGGAATGCTTGTGTTGACACATTCCTTACAGTTTGATCGTATAAGCTCATTTATTGCGACAGTTTTGCTTGGTGTGAAGGTGGTTCTTAATGTTTTCTTCCTCATGCTTCTTCTCACCACATCCATAATTATTATTAATTGACAGATATATCGATGTTGTTTAGATGTAACAAACCCAAAACTTTTGGGGAGTCATGTACATTAGTGCGATGTCGTACAAAGTTAATAAAGTCAAAGATGCAATTTGCGGAAATACGTATGGACAGTATACAGTAAAACGGTTCTTCAAAATGAGTTTGTGAAGGATAAAAATTATGAGGGATCAAGAATGGCGTCGGCACTTTTGTTGTATAAAAAAAGACAGTAATAACGGTGAGATGTCCACAAAAAATCGTTGGGAGATGGGTAAATGTCAATGATGCGATGTGCTGTACACTTATTTACAGTTCTTTTTTGTTAACTGTGCTAGAAAATCGTGGCAGCCATTCCATCTTCACCGAAAGTCGCAGTTCCATTTTAATTAATTGAAATGGAACTGATGTAAAACACTTTCAATCAGTTCTGTGAGCTATGTTATTATCATGCTACGTATGTCGTATAATGTGTATAACAACAACTGTTGACCAAGAAAAAGGTCTCACCTGCCTTCTGAATCAAGTGACAAAACTCGTCATGAGCAACATATTAACAGGGACAGTTTATACTATAATATACTGGATTAGGGTATTGAGGTAGATATAAGGCGGCATTTACCAGATGGTCATCTACTATTTATCAGGATCCTATATACTAAGAATGTGTATTATCTTACCTTCAGCGACATTTATCTGCGAATTAGACAATCAATGGTACATATACTCCAATTTCTACTGAGGATCAAAGACCCTGTCTTGGAATCCAAGCTCAGAAGACATTCAATGGTACATATACTCAAATTTCTACTAAGGATCAAAGACCCCGTCTTGGAATCCAAGCTCAGAAGACATTCAATGGTACATATACTCCAATTTCTACTGAGGATCAAAGACTCCGTCTTGGAATCCAAGCTCAGAAGACATTCAATGGTACATATACATGTATTCCAATTTCTACTAAGGATCAAAGACCCTGGCATGGAATCCAAGCTCAGAAGACAATCAATGGTACATATACTCCAATTTCTACTGAGGATCAAAGACCCTGGCATGGAATCCAATATAAGTTATTTCTTTTCCGAAAAACAACTGTATGGTTTATGGTAATTTATAATAATGAGGCAAATAAGAAGTTAAAAGGATGAATGTTTTACTATATATTAACGTAATCAGTTGTACTGATGTGACATTAACATTAGTATTTTAAATAGTACATATCTGAAACAAAAAATCAACACATCACTCTATCACATAAACCATAGCTTCAGATGACATACACTTTTGTTATACTATGAAAAAAACATTTATAATTTACAAAAAAGACCAAATACACACTCTGTATGTACTTTATAAGTCATGTTAATTTAATTCATTTAAATGAGGAAAAAGAATTGTTTGATTGTTTGCTTATCTTCAATGATAAAATAACTTGAAATATTTCTGGAACTTGGGTACTTAATAGATCCCAAAAGTAAACAACAAAAGCAAAAATACACAGAGTAATGCCAAATTGAACAAATGACCAGAAATCTAACATTTATCCTCTGAAAAATATCACATGTATGACATGTACATACCTGTAACAGAGACATTACTTCATTACTTCATTTGTCATTATAATTAATATTTTCATTTTTCACATAAAAAACACAAAGACTGGAATTTAATAAGTAACTTGATGTAAAAATTTAAGGTGACATTAATAAAACATTTGTAAGAAGTCAATTAAGAAATAGATTATTGCAGGCAGGCTTTATGCCAATAAGAAGATGGTCAGACCTTATATTTGTCAATATTTTATAATATAAATGCAGACAAATATAAGGTGTGACCATGTTCTAATTTGCATAAAGCCCGCTCACAATAATCTAGTTCCATTCTAATATGTCTAACAAATGTTTTCAAATTTTGAAGTGGCTCTAAGAAGAGGCTGTCAATAACTGTATTATTAACAATAGCGATATTCATTGATAACCCATAACAAACTTGATTTTTACAGTCGGTGTTTACATTTACACAAAACACTCAACTTATTCATGTGCGAACTAAACTTATTGGAATTTTGACACAGCTTTGTTTAAATAGCTAAAGCAGGACGTCATTTTTGAATCAAGGTTTACAGTGACTAGAAGTCCATGTTGTAAAATTACAGGCATCTACATGATATGTACTGGTCGAGGAGTAGTTCTTGCCAAGTAGCAATTCTAAATGTAACTACACTAGACCTTTTGAACAATTGTTGTGTAAAATTACTATGGTAGTATCCTTTATAATGTGTAAAAAATGAACACTAAAAATGTATTGTCAATACAAAACACGTCCTTTGGCGAGAATTGGTACAGTATATGGAAAGAACTACTTACTGACTAGAATGGCTTACATAAAACAATGATAAAGCATACATTAGTCTTTGGTGAATTAGGCAATTTAACAACACACGCAATAAACATAAGCACACACATATAAAGTAATTATTTTCTATTAAAAACCTAAGTTATGTAAGTACAAGGGAAGATTTATTGGAGAACTGAAGTAAAAATGTTGCTTAGCAACCTTTTTGGTTGTATAAATCTGTTATACATTTACTGTTAACATCCTACATTTTCTAAAAAGATATTTGTTTTTTATTAAGTTTGTCATAATCTCCAAGCAGTCTAAAATGGATGGCAGAAGTTTGTTATTGTCTATTTAATTACATATATTCCTATGGATCTTACAATGCAACAAATCTTTAACATGAATAAAGTCTTAAAATAAAACAAGTTCTTTGGAAATCAGAGGTTCTCAGTAACCCTACACTTGTTCACAATCAACATCTATTTTAAATAGATGGTAATGTCAGATACATGATGTACATGTATATCTTGCCTTAATAATAATTTTTTATGTTTATAGTTACTCTCTATATATTAGTTTTCATAATAATACCGAAATAAAAAAAGTTGTTAAAAATAGTCATTTTATATCCATCTCTGTGGGCCCTGCCGACCTTGAGGTCAGAGGTTATCGATTATTGTATGTGACACATCGCCTTGATATTATTTACCAATATACCGAATATCAAAAGCTTATCTTAAAAGATAAAAAAAGTTTTACCCCAAGCACCTTGTCTTGCTGATCACTTTAATAATTACTCTCTAATAGTTTTCAAGATAATAGCCAAAAATTATAAAGAGAAATAACTCCTACAAGGAGTTCTGTGACAATTTGGTCGAAATGAATGGTATTTATAAGAGGAAATTCTGAGCATTGTCATCCTTGTCTGATTGTTATATCAATAATGGATTTCAAAATACTGCACAATTACTTGAATTGTACCTATATTTTTAGCCACGGTTGCCATGACAAAGGCAATGAATGTCACACACTTTTTAACATTCTGACTAACTGTGATTCAATGTAACTTGTTTTAATTAGCTGGTCAAGGTCAGTGGAGTTTTTGAGAATATTTGCTACCAACAGATGTCAAATAATGGCTAAAGCTGACATGAAACTTTGGTTCAGCTAAGATTAAAATGACTAGAAATTTTACAAATACAATTGTCATATAATGGGAAGCAGTGAGTACACACAGGGAAGCAGTGAGTACACACACTCTATCAAATATCACTTGTGGAAGCAAAATAAAACATACAAAAATAGTTCATACAGGTCACATGAAGACACAGTTTTATGGCGAAAATAAGTTCTTTTCAAGATAACTTAACTGGTGAAAAGTAATGGATGTTTTGAAGATAATTTGTTTCTGGATTTCAGTAAAGGACAGACATATACATATACATTGTCCAGCTCTGAAAGATTGTCTGTACAAAAACTTGGACCCACCTTAGATTTTGATGTTTAAATAGAGTATAAGTAGTTTCTTAATACATGTATACTCTTGTCTGGAGTAAAGGTAGCATATTTTTATGTTCGCTGGTGTGCCTATGTTTATTCTGTTAATAAATCAAACATCCGTATAGGGGGAGCAGTTAGTTCCTATTCTAGTCAAAAATACAAGAAGTTTATTCACGTTGTTCTATGACAAATCAGGGGTTAAAATGAGCCCAATTACTACAGCGTGCAAGCCCACAGGACTTGTTGTCTTTTAAATTATGTAGGTCATACTATTTCTTGAGTTTGTAAAAATTCAGAATACTATTAATTGTAAATACGATATAATTAGTCCTAATCAGAGTTTTAGTTTGATGAGAAGTCAAGTAAAATTTACATTAACATATATATATTATATATATGTCTTGCTATCTAGTAACAGGGACTACAGCTTTGCCCTAGTAATAGGGACTACAGCTTGGCCCCAGTAACAGGGACTACAGCTTAGACCTAGTAATAGGGACTACAGCTAGGCCCTGGTAACAGGGACTACAGCTTGCTCCTAGTAATAGGGACTACAGCTTGGCCCTGGTAACAGGGACTACAGCTTGCTCCTAGTAATAGGGACTACAGCTTGGCCCTGGTAACAGGGACTACAGCTTGGACCTAGTAATAGGGACTACAGCTTGCACCTAGTAATAGGGACTACAGCTTAGCCCTAGTAATAGGGACTACAGCTTGGCCCTAGTAATAGGGACTACAGCTTGGCCCCAGTAACAGGGACTACAGCTTGGCCCTGGTAACAGGGACTACAGCTTGCTCCTAGTAATAGGGACTACAGCTTGCTCCTAGTAATAGGGACTACAGCTTGGCCCTGGTAACAGGGACTACAGCTTGCTCCTAGTAATAGGGACTACAGCTTGGCCCTAGTAACAGGGACTACAGCTTGGACCTAGTAATAGGGACTACAGCTTGGACATAGTAATAGGGACTACAGCTTGGCCCTAGTAATAGGGACTACAGCTTGGCCCTAGTAATAGGGACTACAGCTTGGCCCTAGTAACAGGGACTACAGCTTAGCCCTAGTTACAGGGACTACAGTTTGACCCTAGTTACAGGGACTACAGTTGGACCCTAGTTACAGGGACTACAGCTTGGCCCTAGTTACAGGGACTACAGTTTGACCCTAGTTACAGTGACTACAGCTTTGCCCTACTTTCAGGGACTACAGCTTGGTCCTAGTTACAGGGACTACAGTTTGGCCCTAGTTACAGGGACTACAGCTTGGTCCTAGTTACAGGGACTACAGTTTGGCCCTAGTTACAGGGACTACAGTTTGGTCCTAGTTACAGGGACTACAGTTTGACCCTAGTTACAGGGACTACAGTTGGACCCTAGTTACAGGGACTACAGCTTGGCCCTAGTTACAGGGACTACAGTTTGGCCCTAGTTACAGGGACTACAGCTTGGCCCTAGTTACAGGGACTACAGTTTGGCACAATTTCAAGTCATATTATAATAAAGCATTATTGCTAACAAGCAATGTACAAAAAAAATGTACAATGACTTTCACAAACACTACATTCTATTTGTTTGTTTGAATGATCTTTAAGGAGACGTAGGAAAACTAGCAATCCTTGTCAATTAAGATTTAGGTCTAGTACCCCCTGCCCACAGTGAGAACCTCAGTGTTGAGAGATCACATGCTCGATAGTAGATGACCCCTTGATCAATGTAAGATGGCCAACTACCTCAACCACTCAACCACAAAGGCCCCCTAAAGATAAACTTCTAGCATACAATTATACTAAAAGTTACACCCCCTTGCTTTCAAAGTTTTGCTTGCATTTTGTTATTATTCCATATTGTACCTTTGTAGTGTTAAAATCAAATTTAAAATAATTCTACACGATAACACATCCATATTTTATATTATGCCTTTGTTGTTGACATGTCCAAATCGTCCTTGACATTTGCTACGGGAATTTTACATAGAAGTCAGATCTACAAAAATAGCATAAGCTGGACCATACGCGGTAAGCAGTTTTTATTTGTCACACAAAAACAATAACCAAAATACATCAACATTTAGTATAGAGATGTTGTGGACTTGTGGACTTTGTTTACTTCACTTTCCATTAGATACTATATATTAACATCGTGTTGGGGATATACTGGTCTTGTGTCACAACTATTGGTCAATTATAACAAACTAAAAAAACAATATCTGTCACTGACAGCAAACCCTAATAAAATAGTGTTAGTATTAAAAATATCATTAATGCCATACAAGTAATAAATGCCACTTGATAACATTTCAATGAACACATAGTAATTCAAAGTTAAGTTGAGACTTTGCAAAGTTTTTTTTATATCAGTAAAAAATGTTATACTGATGTAGGAAGTTAACATTTACCCTGAATCCACAATTCATTAAAAATTCAAGCCAACAAATCTTACAAAATCAGAATTGTCTAATGTGGTAGAAAAATGTGTTAGAGTTCAAAAAGTCAAAGAAGTATATATAACAATATCATTATTTAAAAGAGTGTTATAAAAAAATTACACTTTTATAATATAAACATTTGAGCAGAAGGAATCTGGATAAAGTAGGTGCTACTATTAGCAACAAAAATTATGAAACCTAATCATACAAAAATGGTAAAAAAATCCCTGATAACAACACAGTTTCATTATTGGTTGTAGTACATTGTTATGACATATTGAACTATATATCTTCTCTTCAATGAGACAGCCCCTTAAATATATTTAAAATGACTTCCTAAAAATGGAGCAGAATCAGTCATTTTATATAGTTCAATTGATATAAGCAGCCATGGTAACCATCTTGGTTAAATTTTACTTCAAATTTCATACAGTTTTGATGAAATGATTTACAAATTCTGTGAAAAGTATGAATTGCAAAAAAAAACTACAAACTATGCTGAACTACACCTCATTTCGAAACCACAATTCAAATTGAGCTGACAGTCCTAAAAAATATCACAAAAAGAGCTATTTAAAAGATTCTCTATTTTGATAATGACAATATAAGATGAAAATACATATGACCACCATTAAAGGAACTACATTATAATGCCTATACATCACATAAGTCAGGAACAAAAAAAAACCCTTTACATGTAAATGTTACAAGCAATACATACATGCATACAATTGGTGCCGTGGAGAATACTGACATGCATAATAAACCAAAAGGTTTAAAGTACTCATACATGCAAACAACTGGTGCTGTGGAGAATACTGACATGCATAATGAGCCAAAAGGGTCACAATACTCATATTTTGATTGTTCACAAATAAAATTAATTGCACATTGCAACGACAAGGAAGTAAAATGATATAAAAAGTAAAAATAGCAAACAACAATGTTCTGGATAAAACATTTCATTCTGGACACAATCACACTAACAATGCTCTTTCCTGGATACATTTTCCCTTGTAACACCAGCTGCAGATAAAGTGTTTGATGTCATGCAGTGCTCATTTTTCACTTAAATCTTTAATGGGTCAAGCGAAATCAAATACCTAGGTTGCATTACTTAAGAAGAACCAGGATGTGAAAAGTACTTTTTTATGTTGTAGACAGTGAATATTTTTAGCAAAAAGAATTATGGATTTACCATCAAAGAACTTAATTGCAACCCTGTAAAGATACAGTATGTACACACTGAAGTCTTTGAGGTACATAATAATTTATCAGTAGTCACAGTAACTATGTGCTTCTGTGGTTTGAAATATGAGTTGAATACACAAAAAAGTACCCTGGGGACAAAATGTTTTGAAATGGATGGTTTGAGGATTTTAAGGGCTCCAGAATGTAAACCGTAGAAAATATTAATTTTTATAAGTTATAACATTTTCATCATATAAACTGGACATCTATCCAATGTGACTAGTCAATAGTACAACAAACCAAATAACAATGTCATCTTTACTGGGTCAAAAACTAGCACCAAATATAGACAGCTGTCAAGTATACACACTCAACAATTATTGACCCAGTGATTATTGAAACAAATAAATAGCATGTAAATTTAGTATAACAAACACCATTTCATCTTGCCATCTCTTAGGAAGTAACAAAAAAAGGTTATCTCCCTTGCAGGTCGAACCACTTCACAATAGGAGGCAACTGATAATGGCACAAATATTATATATTTATGTGTTGTCAGCTTTTGCAAATAAGGACACTACTATCCTTTATGCAAGGATTCACAAATAAAAATAAATTACAACTTAAAATTTCAAGACTACCGTGCACAACATGAAAATGAATGTATCAAATAAACAGTGACTGTCACTGTATTTCTGACATTTTGAACAACAATTATTAAAGAAAATCAAAATGTTCACGAATTATTATAAAATTGCTAATATTGCCTCACATTTCTCAAACATGACAGTAAACGTATACAACAGATGTTTTCGTGGCTACTAAAATCACAAACATTAAAGTTAAATAAATATGAAATATACACACATTGTCGGACAATTCAATTTTATTTTGCATGAGCCTCAGAAATATAAAATTTATATATACATTGATAGAAAATACGAAATTGATTTGCACGAGTTTTCAAAACAGAAAGAAAAGCGAGACTATGTCAACAAGCGAGACTTGTTCAGGCTAATCTCCAATTAAAATAAAACAAATATTTTCCCAGATATATTGTTTACATCCAGCAATGTTCCCAAGATGATAAAAAATACATAAAAAATCTATTCATTCAAAAGATGGCAGCACTAGAAATTGTTTAATGTTTCATCAAAATAAACATGTTGGGGTCCTTTTAT
Source organism: Limnoperna fortunei (assembly GCA_944474755.1). NCBI lineage: Eukaryota > Metazoa > Mollusca > Bivalvia > Mytilida > Modiolidae > Limnoperna > Limnoperna fortunei. The sequence continues at coordinate 110,527,250 of OX104111.1, forward strand.
CAAGATTTTTTCTAGTGTCTTATACATATATCACATAACAAAATATGAAACAAATGCATTTTTTTGGCAATTTACCCAATAACATCCCTGAATCAAACTTAACTCTCCAATATATCAAATAAATAAAACAGAAAGGAAAATAGAAAGAAGAAAAGTTTGATGAACACATTAAAAGGGGATTTCATGAACACATCAAGCTTGTAGAAGTAATCATACAGGTTTTTAACAAAGCAGGAAATATTATAAACTAGTTTACTGTTGACATGTAGTCTGTTGTTTGGCCTCCTTCTCTCTGTAAGCTTTTAACATTTCCAACTCTAATTCATGCCATTTTTGAACCTTGTCGAAAGGTTTATAATCTAGGTCAATCACGCTGACAGAGAACTTATATCGTCTTCCATGTAAATCTGTTAAACATGGACCTTTATGTTCATCAGAACTGTAATACAATAGTATAATAGTTACTTAGAGAACAACAGAAAACTAATAACAATTTATGACAATGATAAGTTTCTGAAATATTAACTATTATTTTCTATACTATGTAGATTGTAATTGTCTTTTTCTCCATACAATTACATCGGGAAAGGTCAAAGGTCTCAGCCTTTAGTACAAACATTATTGTTTCTTCTTTCCAGGTCCATAAAATCTGCTCAACACAAACCCTTGACAGATTTCATTCACAGGTTTTTGAGTTGATTTATCTGGTGTTTTACATTCACAGGTTTTTGAGTTGATTTATCTGGTGTTTTACATTCACAGGTTTTTTGAGTTGATTTATCTGGTGTTTTACATTCACAGGTTTTTGAGTTGATTTATCTGGTGTTTTACATTCACAGGTTTTTTGAGTTGGTTTATCTGGTGTTTAACATTCACAGGTTTTTGAGTTGATTTATCTGGTGTTTTACATTCACAGGTTTTTGAGTTGATTTATCTGGTGTTTTACATTCACAGGTTTTTTTATTTGATTTATCTGGTGTTTTACATTCACAGGTTTTTGAGTTGATTTATCTGGTGTTTTACATTCACAGGTTTTTTTAGTTGATTTATCTGGTGTTTTACATTCACAGGTTTTTTGAGTTGATTTATCTGGTGTTTTACATTCACAGGTTTTTTGAGTTGATTTATCTGGTGTTTTACATTCACAGGTTTTTTTAGTTGGTTTATCTGGTGTTTTACATTCACAGGTTTTTGAGTTGATTTATCTGGTGTTTTACATTCACAGGTTTTTGAGTTGATTTATCTGGTGTTTTACATTCACAGGTTTTTTGAGTTGATTTATCTGGTGTTTTACATTCACAGGTTTTTGAGTTGATTTATCTGGTGTTTTACATTCACAGGTTTTTTGAGTTGGTTTATCTGGTGTTTAACATTCACAGGTTTTTGAGTTGATTTATCTGGTGTTTTACATTCACAGGTTTTTGAGTTGATTTATCTGGTGTTTTACATTCACAGGTTTTTTGAGTTGGTTTATCTGGTGTTTTACATTCACAGGTTTTTGAGTTGATTTATCTGGTGTTTTACATTCACAGGTTTTTTTAGTTGATTTATCTGGTGTTTTACATTGACAGGTTTTTGAGTTGATTTATCTGGTGTTTTACATTCACAGGTTTTTTTAGTTGATTTATCTGGTGTTTTACATTCACAGGTTTTTTGAGTTGATTTATCTGGTGTTTTACATTCACAGGTTTTTTTAGTTGGTTTATCTGGTGTTTTACATTCACAGGTTTTTGAGTTGATTTATCTGGTGTTTTACATTCACAGGTTTTTGAGTTGATTTATCTGGTGTCTACCCAATCTAAATGTCTTTTTTATTTTAATTATGGGATATTTCTTGATAATGTCAATATACCACAAACAATGGCAAATACATTGTAAATCTAAATAACACAAATTCTGTTTCCAGTATATTTTAAAAGAAACAAGATTTTCAACGATTAACAATAAATTTTAGTAGTAAACTAAGTGGATAAATCAATCTTGTGTACAGCAAGCTTACATGAAGACCCGGCTTGGGATTGGATTTGGGGCCAGTCTGGTCAAGGTCACTAACTAAAAATAGAAAAACAGTTTTCACCAAACTAAAGTTATTAACCAGAAACTGTTTTTCTGTTTATAGTAACAGTGACCTTGACCCTGAACTGACTGGCCCAAATCCAATTCAGATTATTGACCAGAAACTGTTGACCTTGGGATATTTAAATACCAGTTACACGAAAGCAGCCCAAAATGGTACGACTCCATGACAACTCAACAAACATTCCTATACAATTAAAATCTAAATTAAACCATGTGTATTCCTACCCTTCTAATCTCTGCAGCACCACCATTAAAGAACAATCCTGTAATGTTTTGGAAACATTGTGTCGTTTTACCTATTAAAAAAACAAGCAGAATTTAGAACTTGTAAAAGTCATCAAAAAGTTCTATTATCTCAGTATTTAATGCTTAACACTATGATTTAAAAGGTAACCCCATTACTTATCATAAGTAAGAGACAATGCAATACTATAATACATGTATACTTAACAATAATGTGAGAAATAAGTAACAAGTGAAAGGCAGGGTAAAAACCGATAACACTTCAATGCTTTTTAGTATAGGTGAACCTTAACTCAAAGGAATAAACAGGCAAAAATTTTATATTTTACCAGATTGACAAAGCGGGCTGATATAAAAATGTTATAAGCTGCTTCCGAATGTTATTAATTGCTTTTCCGTAAGTGTTATCAAATGCCTTTCCGTAAATGATCGGAATTTACCGGAATTGTTTAGAAATATGACATCTACGATATTAAAGCAGACGACATGCAAGATAAGATGCATCGGAGATGGACAATTAATACTTTTGGATTATTTTGAGTCAATGAAAACTTACAAACAAAAAGAAACAAACCGTGAGTGATATAAAATTATTATCTAAATGACTTCAAACTAATTCAGAGCACAAGAATATTGGTACCAGAACTCGATAAGATTTTGATATATCCAAGACTATTTCATTTTCCCCTGCTGAAGCATATGATAAAAAGACTATTTCTTGACATTTTTAATATCATATGCATTATTAGCCCTCGGTTGATATTGGCCCTTGAGTCTGCAGCTCTTGTGCCAGTATCAAACCTTGGGCTAATAATACATATGATATCAAAAATGTCAAAATATATTTAATAATCTGATATTATTACATGGTCATTTCCATATTGGCCCTTGTATCAGCCAATAAGGAAATTTCCACATTATAATCTATTTATCACATATTTAAATTTATGTCTCCAAAGCTAATATCAATATTTGCTCTGTTCTACAAAAGCCCTGGTCTATATGGCTAATATCGATATTAGCGCTGAGGGCTTATAACTGACACTGACTTCCTTCGTTTATTTCATGGACAGATTTCCTTATATTTACACTAAATATGTAATAATTTCTATAACTAAACTGCTATAAATCTATGTGGATAACAGGTGGCAGGTGGGCATGTTTTCAGTGGGCTTATCATGGGAAATTCCTTGATTTACAGTAAAAACGTCACTCACTATAAACTGTAGTTACAAATCCTGTTTATGTATCAACTGCTCTGTAAACACTGTTTTATACTGCTTATAATAATATTTCCTATAATGTTAAATATATAAAAATTGTAATTGTATGTTAATTATAATTCTTGTGTAAGAATATAAGACCATGATCTGCTACAATAATAATATTTTTGAATAACTAAAATAGCAAAGCAACTTATGGCTTTGATAGGATGAAATTGAGAATTAAACAAATTGCCAGTTTAAGAATTTTTTAATGGTGCCAGGGCCAATACACTAGGACAAAACATACAGCATATTTCAGAGATCGATCATCTTTTAACACTGCCTCTTTACAAGACTTTAACTTACCATATCTACAGCATATTTCAGAGATCCATCATCCTTCAACACAACCTCTTTACAAGGCTTTAACTTACCAGATCTACAGCATATTTCAGAGATCCATCATCTTTTAACACAGCCTCTTTACAAGGTTTAACTTACCATATCTACAGCATATTTCAGAGATCCATCATCCTTCAACACAGCCTCTTTACAAGGCTTTAACTTACCATATCTACAGCATATTTCAGAGATCCATCATCTTTTAACACAGCCTCTTTACAAGGTTATAACTTACCATATCTACAGCATATTTCAGAGATCCATCATCCTTCAACACAGCCTCTTTACAAGGTTTAACTTACCATATCTACAGCATATTTCAGAGATCCATCATCCTTCAACACAGCCTCTACAAGGTTTAACTTACCATATCTACAGCATATTTCAGAGATCCATCATCCTTCAACACAGCCTCTTTACAAGGCTTTAACTTACCATATCTACAGCATATTTCAGAGATCCATCATCTTTCAACACAGCCTCTTTACAAGGTTATAACTTACCATATCTACAGCATATTTCATAGATCCATCATCCTTCAACACAACCTCTTTACAAGGCTTTAACTTACCATATCTACAGCATATTTCAGAGATCCATCATCTTTTAACACTGCCTCTTTACAAGGTTTAACTTACCATATCTACAGCATATTTCAGAGATCCATCATCCTTCAACACAGCCTCTTTACAAGGTTTAACTTACCATATCTACAGCATATTTCAGAGATCCATCATCCTTCAACACAACCTCTTTACAAGGCTTTAACTTACCATATCTACAGCATATTTCAGAGATCCATCATCCTTCAACACAGCCTCTTTACAAGGTTTTAACCAAGCTTCCTCTGTGAATGGTCCATAAAGATTCCACTCGTTTCTAACAAAAAAAAGATCTTTAATGTTGACAGATATAAACCACAAGAAACTGCAAATGTTTCCCATAATTTGGTTTTATCCAATGATGCAATAAACATGAAAACTTCTGATTAAGCTGGTTAACAAGTACATGCCTCAATACAAACTATTCCTGGCTGAATTACAGGTGTAAACAAAAATATTCTAGAAAAATCTTGGATTATATTTTGCAAACCTAATGGTCATATGAGTTAATTTGTAAACCAACGGATCCTTAAATTATTTTGGGCACCTCTGAATTGTTTTGATTATGTAAATGTAAACCTCTGAATTCATGGAGAATATTTGGCAGAACCCTGGATCCTTAGGTAACATGTATACAACATGTAAACTTCTGGATCCATATATTGTATTTAGCATGCTAATAGATAATTAAACATTCATGAAAACGAGTTGATTGGTAGCTAGTACTACCAACAATGCGTTCAGAACCAATAAAAATAGTTTTATCCAATAAACATAGCACCCATTGCGCAAACGAGAAAATATCTACAAGTGTGCTACTATGGGTCAGTGGTAGCAAAGCAAGAGGTTTTCTGACAATGGGCTAAAATTTGGATCCACAGATGATATTTGGCTAACATCTGGATCTGGCTAACCTCAAACAATTTTAATTCTGGCAGTACCATTGAAGATAAGAAAAGGGAAAAAAATATAGTTAGATAAAACCGGAAGTCAATATATAGAGTGGGTTGTGAAGACAAGTCAAACAAATTATAGTAAACTTTACAGTGTCTTTGCCTGACAAAATGGAAAACTGCTACCACGTTTGGTCGAGTTTATGATCCTTTGGTAGATCTCAGATTAAACTTCTTGAAATGAACAATTATTTTCCACAGTTAATCGGCGTTCTGAAATGCGGCCGAATTTTCATTTTGATACAGCGATTTTCCAGACTAAATTTTGACCTTGTTTTGAACGGAAGTGTACGTTAGGAAAATTCCCTTGTTGTCTATTTGAAATCCTTCAGGTAATATCGTCTGCATAAGAGGCGGGAAAAGTCTCGAGGTTTGTCCGAATACCATTGTACGTTATCAAAATGAAAATTCAGCCACATTTAAAAACCCTGTTTCACTGTTGAAAATAATTGTTATTTCAAAAAGTGTAATATAAGATCAACTAGACCAAACGGGGTAGCAGTTTTCCATTTTTTCAAGCAAAAAGCCATTGGACAGACATGGTAACATTTACTAAAGAAGAAATTAAATAGCAATAAATTAGTTTCTTTGAAAACCAAATTAGGACCGACCTGTCTTCTGTGTCCTTTAAATGATCTTTAACCTTGAGAAACAATGGATACACAGATTCAATATCCAATCGATCTAAAGCCTGAACTGCTAAAATCTGTCCTAATATACTGTATTTTGGTAGGCTGGAATCTATAAATAAAAAGTCAAATAACAATAATCTGTCCTGAAAAACTGTATTTTGGTAGGCTGCAATCTATAAATAGAAACATCACATAAAGATAATCTGTCCTAATATACTGTATTTTGGTCGGATGGAATCTAAAAATACAAAAGTCGAATAAAGATGCCTAATGCCTAATGCCATGTACTGTTTGTTTTGTTTGTTTGAATAATGTATAACGCCACTTTAGGCAATTTTTCAGCTATATCATGGTGTATAGTTTTTATTGAGGAAGAAGCCAGAGTACCCAAAGAAATCCCCAACCTTTGTTATAAAAACTGGCCTTTGTTGTCGATCAAACACACTCTGCCCACAGTGTGAATAAAACCCACAATCTTGGTGTTGGCAGTCAATGACTAACTACCTTAACCACTTGTCCACTGAGGCTGCTAAGTTGTGTTCTGCATTTTTTCCCTTGTGAATTCAATAAGAACAAGGCTCATGTTAATATGTGTTGGTATCAACATTCTTCTCTAAATAAATATTTGCTGCATTTTTTTTATCGCCACACCTTACACTGTACAATAGCTACCATTTTTATTGAAAAACTTGATCTTCATTTATTTAATAGCTGTGCAAAGTTTAAATAAAATCTGTTGACCTGTTTTCAAGTTATCATCTGGAAACCACAGAGGAACGGACAGATGGACAGACACATAATACCATGCCACTTTGAGTTGCAGGGTATAAAAATTGAGAAAATATGGTGTCATGTGTCTATAACTAACTATAAGCTTACTTTCGTTGTCTACTGATTTGTATGAACTGTGTGAACACCTATGTGGGGTGTGGTGTCCATTTAACACAGTTTGCTTTGGATGGTGACAAGAACAGTGGCATTCTGGTGAGTGAGGGCAGACTGTTCCGTTGGCCTTCAGTGGTACATATTCTGGTGAGTTAGGACAGATAGTTCCATTGGCCTTCAGTGGTACATATAACAATGCATCCAATATTAGATCTAAGAATTCTGATAATACTCTGAAACAACACAATGTTTTGTTACATACACATGTACCTGGACTGTTCTTTGCCTTTATTTAGACATGAAATTCCAACTTTCTTTATGTTAAATAATTTTGACTTAGAAATTTGAGATGAACATTAAATAGTTAAATCTTTTGTATTCCTATAAATGATAATTTTACTCTCCTTCTTTTGAACAGCCATTATATCTTGTAACTTACAAACTTTTCCGACAGCCATTTGCAGTGCTACCACCAAAGAATTCTTTAAGTATTATTTTAAGGTCTCCTTTTGCGTTTTTACCATACACTTCATTTCCATTCTGAAAAATAATGATGCATAAACTTAAACAGATTCTTTTTTATCTTTGTATAAAAATCCCATTTATTTTAACCACTGTTACCCAGCCACATACACATGTCTCCCTTTTACAAGACACTCCCTTAAACATTGTGGCATCATGACCTCTGGTGAAGGTCATACCACTGTTACCCAGCCACATACACATAAGTCTCCCTTTTACAAGACACTCCCTTAAACATTGTGGCATCATGACCTCTGGTGAAGGTCATACCACTGTTACCCAGCCACATACACATAAGTCTCCCTTTTACAAGACACTCTCTTAAACATTGAATGTGTGGCATCATGACCTCTGGCGAAGGTCATACCACTATTACCCAGCCACATACACATAAGTCTCCCTTTTACAAGACACTCCCTTAAACATTGTGGCATCATGACCTCTGGTGAAGGTCATACCACTGTTACCCAGCCACATACACATAAGTCTCCCTTTTACAAGACACTCTCTTAAACATTGAATGTGTGGCATCATGACCTCTGGTGAAGGTCATACCACTATTACCCAGCCACATACACATAAGTCTCCCTTTTACAAGACACTCCCTTAAACATTGAATGTGTCGCATCAAGACCTCTGGTAAAGGTCATACCACTGTTAACCAGCCACATAAACATAAGTCTCCCTTAAACATTGAATGTGTGGCATCATGACCTCTGGTGAAGGTCATACCACTGTTACCCAGCCACATACACATAAGTCTCCCTTTTACAAGACACTCCCTTAAACATTGAACGTGTGGACCTCTGGTGAAGGGGATGTTTTCTTTAGAAATTTACAAATATAGTTTGATGTTCATTTTGATGCGAGTTGTTTATAACTGTGCCTGTATATATTCTTCAAATTCTAGATTTTATACCTAATATACAGATATAACATAAGTGTTTTGCAATAATTTTATGCTAACCATAATGAAACAACTAGAAATATTTAATACACATGTTCTTGACAAGTTTGGTTAATAACTCCTTGAGCACCAAATAAGCTTGGTACATGTATTTATTACAAACAATTGTCTTTGTTATACAATTCAATACACAGAGTGGGGCTATTATGAATTATCTCCCTTTCAACACAAAATGTATACTGTGAATTCTTTTTTCTTCTTGCGGTACCAATTTTCGTGGTTTTTGTGGGTATGCTGAGTGGGTAGGCTGATCCACTAATTTAAGAATCCAATGAAATATTAACTCTTTTGTATTGTTATTATGGATGAGATCTAAGTTTTACAATGTGGACCGGTGCTCTATGTCATAGAAGTGTATTCTTAATAGGTTACAAGCTATGGGAACAGCCAATCTTTGATTAATCTACCAGATAAATACCTTGGACATCAAAGTCAATAATTAAAAATATCTCAGATCAGTTTTTGTCATGTTTATTTGGTGAAATTCAAATGATTTCATACGTTTTTGTGCAAGTCAGTTATACTTCCGGTTTATTAAAATGTTTTTGTAAAGTGTTCATTTTATGTGTACAGAAGTGTTATAATGTATCTTGTACGTTCACATGTTCTTTTCTAATAAAAAAAATAGAATAAATTTTATACTAGTAAAAAATTCATCTATTTTTTCTATCAAATTTATAATCATGTCCTGTCAAAACCCAACTGAAGCCATAAAAACTTCACTACCGTTATATAAACACCTGTAAGGTAGTTTCAAACAAAATTAATCCCTTCGATCACCATAAATCAATTAAAAGTCTAGCCAGGTGTTTTTAAAAGGTGTTAAGATCATAAAAAAATCAAATCAAATAAGGATTGATAAATATTGAAATTAAAAAAACAGTTTATTTCGTTTGATAGTTTTAAAGCTTAAAGATGAAAAGATAATAAAAATGAGACCTACCTTTACAGCTTAATGAAGTAAAATAATCACAGCTCGTTAACACATAAATTAATGATAATTACATAATTATAAAGAAATTTTATGGCATATGTTTATTTAAGTAAACAAAAAATATGTCTTGATCATCTTTATTTGATTGTGAAAATCGATATCTTTATTCAATGAACACTTTCATGTGTCGACTATAAACGAGTACAGACAAATACTACAACAAAATTTTTCTTCAAAATTACCAATCCACAAATTTACGAATACACGAACTTGCAATTTTGAGTAAAACAACGAAAATTGATACCCACGAATTTAAGTACTTTCACAGTATTGTCTTCTATAAGTTATCTCCCTTACAACACATGCAGGTATGATACCACAATTATAACCTTTTGCTTCTTGTTGTGCACGACCATATAGTTCCTAATAAAAAATCTGTCAATTCGGTGACCATGTTAGCCTTATCAAGTCAACTTAGTGACCATGTTAGCCTTATCACTGTCAAATCAGAGACCATATAAGCCTGGTCAACTTAGTGACCATTTTTACCCTAATCACTCTGTCAATTTGTTGACAATATTAGCCTAATCACCAAGTCAACTAAATGACCATATTACACTAATCACTATTTCAACTAAGTGACCATATTACACTAATCACTCTGTGACCATAATCTTAAAAATATATAAAAAAAGTCAACATGGAACTGTGAGTTAGCTCCCTTTTAACACATTGTATGACAAGGTGGCAAGGCAGTTTTGTAGCTTCGTTTTGAATGTTTCCCTGTGAAATTTCTATTATAGTATGGTTAAGTTGCAGCAGATGCAACTTTATTATAAATAAAATGTAAGAAATATATTAAATTGTCTGATTTGTTTAGATGAAACAGCTGAGAACAAGAACAAGATTTGTGTACCACATTTCCATTTCAATTAAAAATGATCCCACAAATTTTATTTGACATAACAAGACAGAAACTCCTGCTCGACAGAATATTAATGCAAAAAGAACTGTGTAATGCATCCCAAATAATTGTCACCTGTAAATTATCTCCCTTATGACTAAATATTTTTTTTTACTTTAAGAAAACTATTTTCTGCTTAGAATTATCTCCCTTACCACACATATTTTCAAATTGTTTTGAGGTGTTTCACACAGGGCATACAATGCATGTTTCATTCTGTCTCTGTTCCTGAAAACAAAAATAACAAATTAATTTAAATATTTTTTCTTTAGATACTTTGGCTGTTTTGGTGAAAAGTAAAAGTTTGTGGAATTGTTTCTGCAAACTAAATGATGTCAGCATTTAACTAGAGCTTAATTAGAATATAACAGACCACTTTGTGACAAATATTTTTCTCAGTGCTACAGTCCTTATGTTTAAAATATATGGAAGTTACTAGGCAGGGTTTCAGAAGGATCCTATTGATTTAATAACAAATAAGACTTAAATTGATGGAGATCACCAAGCAATATTTGAAGTTTTTGACATAAATTAGTAACCTAAATTAACTGATTTTTGTATGCTGTATATAAAAGACAATTAATATGTTGAATATCAAATCTGAAAATACTTGGCATGTATGTGTACATACATTATGTATATTACAGATTGACATTTACAGCCCTTGTTATGTTATTTGAATACATAAGAAAATGCTAGTTTTAGTACATGCTCACTTTCATGTATGGTACCCATTTATAAGTAAATTACTTAGTAATTCATAATTAATATAGGTAACATGCATGACAAGACAGTATACCACATGACAAGTGCATACAAAGTTTATGTTAATGAAGACATGTCCTCAATCATTTCCACCTGTAAGGTGAACGAAGGTCATTGTATGTAATCCGAGTTCACGGTAGGTCATACATGTACACGAACACCTAGCGTAATATCCTGTATGTAATCACAGTTCACGGTAGGTCATACATGTACATGTAGGGTAACGTCCTAACAACCATAATTAACATTCTAACATAATGAAATACATAAAATTATATCAATCATACAATATGGAAATAAATCTTCAATAAGTGTATGCAAAATGAACTTTTTTCATGTTTAAGTTTTAAATGCTGTCAAGAAAATAAATTAAAAAATCAGGTGAGTCATTCCCTTTCCATCAAACAGTCAAATTACTTTGCACCCACTTATAACAACTTTCTAGAATGAGGTGATATGAAGCCATACATAACCCTATAAATAATCGGATGATCTTTACATGAATAAACAACCCAAAACAGTATGTGATCTATCACACACACAGAAGTATACAACACGAGATGTAACATGTACACTGAACTCTATCACACATACAAGAGGATACGACATGACATGTTACATGTACACTGACTTTAAATTTAAAGTTCTCATTATGTGTTTATTAACATTACCGTAATCACCATCCTTGGTGAAGACTGCTAAAGGGACCATAGTAATCAATTGGTTATTGATATTTTTTAGCCTCCGTAGGGAAGACAAAAATATTACTGTTAAATTGTTTGTTTGTTTGTTTTAATGGTGTTTTATGCCACTTTCAGCCATTATTTTTCAGCTATATCATGGCATCCAGTTTTTATTGGGGAAGTAGCCATAGTACTAGGAGAACACCCTTGACCATTGGTAGGAAAACTGGCAATCATTGTCAAGTAAGATTGGATTCGCATGCACCCTGCTTGCAGTGAGACTTGAACCTGCAAACTCAGTCTTGAAAGACCACATGATCAATAGTGACAACTACCTTAACCACTATACCACTAAATTCTTAGTTAAACTTTATTGTAAATATTTGTAATAAAATATCCATCCATCCCATAATTCTGTAGTATTTTTATCGCTACAGAATTCACTCTGAAAAAAAAAAACATAAAACAATTTCCAGTAAACATATTTGTGATCAAGTTATTCTAACAAACATCCTGAAGATTTTCTATTTTTCTTATAATGATCCAAGATAAATAAGTGTCAGAAGTAAACTTTTAGATTAAAATTGATCACGTTAAACAAATAAGGACGTTTGTATACAGGTAAAACATGAACCAATAACATGTTGTCGGTATACAGGTAACAAACACCTACGGTATACAGGTAACAAACACCTACGTTCTAACGTCAGAGTATATTGTAATGTTTAAACGGGTCAGCGGACTTGTGTAGAAGATTATCAACATTATGGCAACAGATGTAGATAAAATGTCAATATTATTTTCTGTCAAATCTGTGCCTAGCTTTCAGGATTAAAATCCTTTAACAAGACCCTCTTGAAATACAATTAAATCAATTCAACCTTTTATCAGTGACTCTTTTCTTGGACAATGTGTCTGACACTTAGTGGAGGTATTAGTAGTGTGTGGGATTTATCACTGATCTCTAGGATGTTCTTCAAGTGTTAAAAATCCGTGACCAGTAAACAACATCAGTATAAAATTTGCTCTGAAGAACACAAATACATGTAGTTTGTTTTAGATAAAATCTCAACAATCTGAGATTATTAGAGTGTATTAAGTTCATCTGACATCTGACATGGATCAGAATCTGGACCTGAAAAATTGCACATCAACAACAGAAAGGGTCATTATATCCAGAAGGCCATTACAGTGGCTAATTATAATATGTGGATGTCACATGGTGGTCAAATCACATAATTTTTGTCAAGATTTAAAAAACGAAAATGAACTTGAACAAAGTTTTACACAGACTATATACTACAGCATTTCAATAAAAATATAATAAGTAAAATATAAGACATGCAAAGTCTACAAGAATCAAAAACCATAGGACAGTAACAAATCTATATTGAGACAAAGACTCTTGATACAAAGAACAAAAACAAATAAAACAACTAAACTAATCATGAATAACCGTGTCAATCATTATTATGTGACAATTATTTCTAATTTTACCCCCCAGTTAAGTTACTATTATTTTCATTAATTTAATTACTGTAATGAGGGACAAAGAGTTAATTATGTACCTTATCAAATCATTCCAACACACAATAGTTCATTTAACAACAAAAACTTATTTGACAGTTGAAGTATAATTGTAGTTATGTGTCTGAACAGATCTATAGTTTTCAATAGTTATTTCCTTGGTGCTAAGTGCTATGATTCAAACTAAGATTTTCTGAGATTAATAAAATGACACTGCTCATCAGACAAATCAATTGAGTAATATTTTCCACTGTAGTATTTTTTTCATTTTTTACAATATTAGATATCACTGGGAAAAAAACAGGTTGAAAACAAAAAATAAAAATTCTTCATTCAATTTGTTTTGACACTAGATAATTTTTTGAGGAACTCCGCCTTACTACTTATAATATGGACATGTTGAAAAGTAATACATTTGCATTCAAATATTGTTTTATACTGGTTAACAATTAATTCTCTAATTTTTTTAACTTGATACAAAAAAGTAAAAATACTGATGTCTCTCCAAAATATTTATGTCCTCCTGGACAGAAAAAATAAATTTTTAAAACTTTACATGATAATGTATTAAATGTCGGTGACCTATAATGGTTACTGAAGAGTCTATAAATATACATGATGTAAATAAAAACTAGGAAAATAGAGTTACAAAAATAGATTACAAGATTTGATTCATTTATATTAACATATTATGCAAGAGACGAATAGTATAAAATTTTATCTGCTATTGATCACTGGCAAGTCAACGCTATAGTTGCAAGTTCTAGTTTGAGGTCTGCTGCTGGACTACCAACTTTCATTGACAAATATTGACAGTTTTCTTTCCAAAGGAAGGAGTTTTCACCTGGTACTCCAGCTTTCCAACCCATTATAAAAGTGAACCCATTCTATAGATGACAAATTGGTGAAAGTGGCTATAAACACACACAAACACACACACACACAAATGGTTACAATTTGGGTTTCGTTACATAATTTTACCCCCACCCAAAAATGAATATTTAGAAATATGAATGTAAGGTGTTCCTTATTTACAAAATACACCCTTATGGGGGCAAACACAATACAGATGACATACAAAACATCAAAACCAAGATATACAATATGTATTGAACTTCTGATCAACTAGGATCCTAGCTTCATTAAATGATGAGCTGCTTTAAAATTTTCCTAGAGACAAACAAAGTTCAGGTTGAGGTATGAGAATAAATTTTAAATTATCCGGTGGTTAATATTACATGAAAGTTAGTTTAAGATCTTTTATATTGACAAAGAATTCATTTCTCACAGTTTAGTTATTTTTTCAATGTATTAAAAACTGATACTCATCATCAATTCCTTTTGTATATCACAGAATTTACTTATTATTGGAATATTTTCAAATTCACCAGTTTCTATATCTGGATTATGACCACTATTTGTTACCCAATGACAACTTTCATTGGAGATTCAAGTGTCAGATCAATGTCAACATCATGTGTTTAGATTTTTTTGACAGTTACAGTCATACAAATAAAAACAGTATAGACTCTGTCCCTGATTATATGACCACTTGACATGGAAGTACTTGAATTTACTTCAAAACAGACTGTTATTTTCCAAATCAATGCACCCAAACAATGGCTACTTGACCTTAATTTTTGATATTTGTGTTTCTTAGTTTTTACTGACAGGATCATAATCAATTTCTGATTTTCTCTGCTACTTTGCAAAAAATTAAAAGTAACACATTAGCCATCTGCCTTTACTTTGACAACTTACGACAATCTGTTTGTGCTTTATTTAAATTGGCAAGAGTGATGTCCCACATCATCAGATGTAGATCCTAAAGTTAAGTCTGGGCTCTGACAACTAACATCTAGTACAGAAAACCTAGCTTTCTTTGTTTACCTCTTCATGCCCTTAAGGTGTAAGAAACCTAGCTTTCTTTGTTTACCTCTTCATGCCCTTAAGGTGTAAGAAACTGTGCAGTTTTGTGTTTGACATCATAAGTGTTACACTTAACAATTTCTTCAACACTTCAGAATGTTTGTCAAACTCTTTATAACTGTAAGGGGACAAAGCTTCTTAGTGATGACAAAGTCCTATTTGAAAGGAAACAAAGGGCAAAACCCTGTTTGATAAATCATGTCATAATACCTGTATGATGGCAATCTTGCAATTTACTCACACAAGCACCAATCTAGCACATTTAACACTAACAGTTAGGGAATGAGTCATCATCATTGTACCCTTTCAGTCCCTGGTATTTAGAGTTGGTGTTTAGCTGTTATTCCTTAAATTCATGCATTACGGTTACCCAATGACGGTCAATATTTACTTTGAATTCATTGACAGTACATCTTCAGGTAGGTTATTCCAATCGTTTATGATACGTTGTGAAAAATGCCTTAATCGAAAAGAGGTACTACAATGGGGTTTCAAGCTTGTAAATGTGTTCACCGGTGTTGGTCCTCAAAATTGTAAAAATCGTTCTGACGAAATGTCTTCAAAACCTTTTATAATTTAAAAAGTCTGCAACATATCACCTCGGTGCCTTCTGTGCACAAGTGATGGAAGTTTAAGAACTTTCAGTTTCTTCATATGATAGATGGATGATTACCCTAAGTGTTGTTAAATAATAATCAAATGCTTTTTTCTGATTGGTCTGGATGGAACATGCAGTAAATCTACCTCACATGCAGTTAGTCTATCTCTATCTATGATGGACCTGGTCTGTATAGTTGAGAACACCCCAGGAATACTCAATAATTTTATACTGTTCAATTTTATAGTTTCAATAGTTTGAGGGTGTAACATACATAGATTGAACATAATGTGCATATCTCAAATAACAAATAAAAACTGGACCATCTAATACAATTGATAATTTACTGAAAGTGGTGTTAAACACAAATCTAACAAACCAGTATATTGGTGACATGTGACATACATAACCTGTCAAATACAACACATTAATCTTACATCAGGCTGCAGAAATCAAGCGAATTCTAGACACTTCGGCACTCGGACAGTTCGGCACCCGGACAGTTCGGCACAGTAATTGGACACTTCGGCACTTTAAAATTTCGGCACCTAGACAGTTCGGCACCGTGATTGGACACTTCGGCACTCTGATTTAGACACTTCGGCACTTATAAAATATATATGTCTTTGTATGAAAACCATGTATTTATTTTCATTCGTTTCTATGGTAAGTGGTTTAATCATTATCATTTGATGCATACTTATGGTATAAGTAAATAAACAAAAAAAAACTGTTTAATTCTTCATATTTAATAATAAAGTATAACAACTGACAATTGACATAAATTATGATGAAACATAAAGCACTGATACAAAACATATGATTTTTAAATAAAGCACTACTGTAAACTTTTGTCCATGATATTTCAGTGTTTTTCTTTTAGTCCATTAATGAAATCACAATGAATTTTACTGTGCTGGTGGTCCGTACACTAATCCACACTGCCTCAACAGCTGACTGGCGCTGATGTCCCGGCGAACATAGCGTTCCCATAGGGAAAATATCTGGCCTTGTAGCTGTCTATACTTCTTTCGTTGATACCGCTGAAGTTTACCTTCAGAAACCAATCTCAGCTGAAGAGGAATATCTAAAGCTTCGGCAAAAAGTTCCGTTACCAAGAAGTAGAAAGGTACCTTTCCTCTGGTGACGACATTGCCGTTGAAGCGGTTGTGCCACCCTTCAACGTCGTTGTTGGTGCGCACAGAAGACATGAACACAGACCAGTGATTGACGTTAAATACTGTGCTGGTGATCCAAGTGCTGTATATGTAGTCCATTACCGGAACAATGGCATCTGGAGCACGTCTGTCCAACTCCATAAATGTTTCCTGGATGTGTTCTGGTGGGAGAAAAGGCAATGCCATAACTTGACGAAGAAAGCAGTACACTTCGTCCCGTTGGTTATAAGCAGTCTGTAATAAAAAAGAGTACATATAATAACATGAATATTGCATTAGAATGACTATGAAATATAAAAATAATTAATATATTATAACAAGCTTTTACTTTTAAAAACCGATTAAGTGTTAAATTTACAAACGACTTGACTGTGCTTGCTTGCTTGGCCCATAATCGGCAGGATTTAGAACAATGTATATAGTAAATAGTACCTGAAGGCCATGTTCTTGCACTTTACGAAATACTGCTTGCGTCCAGTGAAAAACACACCCCTGGATAGGTAACTGTGGGAAGCGTTGCCTCAGTGCTAACCATAAACCAGCCTCAAAGTCGGCAACAAATCCATGAAGAGCAATATGCTCTGGAAGTCTGTGGTCAATAAAACGTAGGACCTGCAATATAAAAAGTAGTAATTAGAAGCGAATTGCATACAGTTAATTAACATTTTACTACGTTTAATTTTTAAGTAAGTATTGTCAACATTTTTAAAGTGTTCATATCATCTTTATCAAAATCTTTATCAGAGACATATAATTACAATAATTATAACTGAAACAGCTGATTACACATGTTATTTGCCTTGCGGGGTGTCAATTAACACCTGGTAACACCTTGAACGTGCTGACATATCAATTGCTAGTGTCGTTATTTTTCATTTATAGTATATAGTACGTTGGTTCATTTATTCCTCATACAACAATTCAATTTCACTGACACATGAAATTAACATACCTCATAATAGTCTTCTTTTCTCTTGCCAGACATCACACAGAACACCAGTGGAATCTGTTTCATGTTGTTGTCTGACTTGACAAAGGCGTGAATGGAGAACAGTTGAACCCATGGATCGCTGACAACACGGAAGGTGCCGTCCATATACCAAGTCTTTGCAGCAGCAAGCAGTTGAAGTTGACGGTCAGTGTAAAATACAATGTGACGACGGTCACCCACCAAAAGATCTCTGCGTAAAAAGTCTGGTGTTGCTTGGTCAAGGAAATCTAAGTCTAGGTCGGATTCTAAGTTAGCCGGGTCAGCTGGACGAGTTCCCAAACGCTGTCTGTTACCAGTACGGACAAGAGAGGATGGATTTGGTCTACTGGCTGGTGGTGCTGTAGGGTCGGCATGCAGGCGTAGTACTTCCTGCACTATGGATGAAGTCGGTTTACCATACACAGTTTCTTAGCCTTCTTTTTAACCTGAAAATATACAAATATATCTAAAAATATATTAATGCTAATATTAAAAATATATTATGTATATATAAAGGGTCTTAAGGAAGCTACCAAGGAGTACACTTATAGAATGGATCAACAAACATGACGATACAGCATACACAAAATTATATAAGTCTAGAAGATAAGATTATGCAACGATACCAATGACTGCGTGTATATATATAACGTATAACAACGTAAACTGTTTGAATATAAAATAATATAGAAACGAGATATATACCTCAGCTTTTATCTTGATGGCTATGTGGGAACCAGGCTCCCCTGGGTGGACGTGGACCTTAAGACCTGGGCGGTAAGTATCACCATCTGAGATTACTGTAGCTGGACATGTAAGGGTCTTTGAACGCTTGGAACACCGCCATAAAATATGGTCGCCTGTCTGTTTCTTCACAGTGTAACTGAAACCATCATTGTCAACCAATTTTCTTTTACCCCGTGTGCTGCCGTCATCAACTATGTGGTACTGTTTAGATGGATTCAAGTCTTGGGCCACGTCTTGTAAGGGTTCCTCTAAAATTGAGTTCTCTACTACTGGCTCAGGGACGTTGAATGGGACATCAACAACTATAGATTTTTCGGGTTCATCCGTCTCCATTTGGCATTGGCAACAAATCCAATCCAGTTGCAGGGTACCCTTTACTGCCTGTCTGTATTGGTCTCTTGTAATGCCACTGTTACACGTGCGATGCTGCCATCGTTGGCACTGCTCACACTGAAGAGCTTCCTGGCGAGGACGGACTTGTTGGTCACAATGTGTACAACTGTCTGACATCTTTCGAATGATACATGATTGTCCATCGCTTTCATTTTATTTCAAATGTTAGCTTGTGTTTTTTTTATCATGAATTTCTCAAGCTACCTCTTATGTTTGGATAGATTGATTGTATTTCGTCTTTACCAGAATACATCAAAAGTACAATGAGTAAATGTTGTAAAAACAAACAAAATCGTAAGTAATCATTATTATGTGGTGTTTTTGATGTCTCTGATGGATTCATCATCTACTTTTTGAAGACCAATAATTAAAAGCTCATTAAAACTTATTACTAATTATACTTTATACAATAGTTATGATTACCATACTGATTATTAATTATACATTTGTTATAATTACCATGATTACATAAATTATAATGTCATTTGTACTTCATATTTTATATATTAGTTGACGTAATTATACGGAGGTGCCGAAGTGTCCAATCATCAGGTGCCGAAATGACCAAGTGCCGAACTTTTACGGTGCCGAAGTGTCCAAATGTATAGGTGCCGAACTGTCCAGGTGCCGAAGTGTCCTGATTCGAATCAAGCAAGGGCAGATAGAAACAATAAAATTGACTTCAAAGCCCATGACATTCCACTTTGAACAACACAACTGATGAAATAAATATTTGAGAAATCTGTACTTTATTGTGCCATAAGTTTGTGCATTTAACTACTTTGGCCTGCCAAAAAAAACCAAACAAACAACAACAAATTCTTGGGAGATCATTGACTGAAATTTGCTGGGTTGCACAAAAGACAAAGAAACAATCCTGCGAACATAAGAGATTATTTTCATTCAAGATTTGTGTCACACATGTCAAATTCACGCAGTTTTATATTTTCTTAATTAACTGAATTCACACATTATATGTTCCAGATGAATTTAAGCAGGAAGTTTGTTCTATTAACACATTGTTTATTAAACACCTGAGAAACTGTCAATAACTCCTTTAAACAGATTATGTTAACTTATTCTTATTGCATAATATATATCAAATGATCAAAAGGCCTGCAGAGACTTAATATATTCATATTTTTAATTGAATTAATGTTGTCACTACAAACAATCAAGTTCTTAAATTGTCTCTCTAAAATGTTTCTTGATTTATTTGTAAACAAATTTTATAATTTGCACTTTTGTGTTGAATGAAAACACAGCATAACAATTCTTTTGTTGAATTTCCTGCAGGGTGAAAATTGTTCCACAGCTGTACAACAACTGACATGTTGTAACTTTAGAATATACTTCCCAGATGTTGGAGAACACTGTATTACAGTCATGTGTCCCAGGCAGATATTTTTTTGTGAATGCAAATACATACTGGCTTTTTTGTGTGTATTTACTGTGCCATCCAGTCACTTTAAATTCCTGTACCCCCCCTCCAATCCAACCAAACCTGTTTCTGTAATTCTTCAGAATTAAACAAAATTGATAAGTAAATTCAGCATACAAGTAAATGGTGTCTGATAAAACAAGACAAAACTGTCACTTTTAATGTTTTCTATATATTTGACGGAAATAAAGAAAGATTTGAACTATAATTGTACAAATCATTATTACTCTATTTTTTAAGTGCACACGGAAGTTTTTTTGTTTTAATTTCCTTTCCATTTTTGCCATAAAATTCCCTCAACAACTATAATATTTTGTTACTATTTATAGCATTTCATTTTTTCCAGATTTACAAACAGCTGACAAAAGGGCAAGGTCACTTTTATCAAAAAACACAGAACAAAGAGGGGCACTTTGGGGATTAACACCAGAAGAAAGAATGCTGATAGAATTATACTGTTTTCTATCCTGAACCACCTTGAATACAATCTCTAAGCATAGCGCAAACTCTAGATAAAACACCAAATAAAATAGAGATTCTTTAGGACCCTTTCTGCCTTTGCTTTTTTTTTATTGTCACATTTTTTGTTTACAGATTAAGATGGCAAACCCCCGAGCTTGATTTAATTACTATATATGAATTCACAGGGTATCTCATAAATTGTCCTGGGATGAAAGGAAAAGTATAGGTGATCTTGAACTTGTATCTGGTCCAAAATATCACACAGATAAAGTTTATAATCAGGTACACATGTAGAAATAAATACACCGTACTTTGATTTTTTGTACACACAGAAAGGTTCACAGAACAAAGGATAAATTCTGAGATTAATTTTGATTCTTCTTCTATAGGTATACAATATATACCATCCATATTCACTGATTACATACTGTAGGATGAGGGGACTAATTATATATACAATACAGCCAAATAAAAATAAATCAGAACATGAAAATGTTGTGGTTTAAAACTATATACTTGTAAACTTATTTAATATCACTCACACTTGTCTCAGAAAAAATCCCCTAATTGTATATTTGGTAATTGTGTTTCAATACAATTGCCTAACAATCACTTCTTTTTTTTATCTTGTTTTATCAGACACTGTTTACTGGTATGCTGAATTGACACTTACCAGAAACCCTTTGTGTTCCCCATGCCAGTAATCAGGTCAACTTGTAATACCAGTTTGTATTGACCTAAATATTAAAATCCCCCAAACAAAGAAATGTGCAGACTGAAAAAAAAGACCCATTCTTTTCTTTTTGCCCTATTTATTTTAAAACATTGTATTATGTATTACAGAGCAATCAAAGTATGGGTAGGCTCTGGTTAATACAAAGAAACATGACAATTAAAACAACCTTTGATGTAAGACCTCCATAATGGTCAGAGTGGGAAAACACTCTATAACAAATGTGAGGACCTGTGTTTACTGGTGAGACCTCCATAATGGTCATAGTGGGAAAACAATCTGGAACCAATGTGAGGACCTGTGTTTACTGGTGAGACCTCCATGATGGTCAGAGTGGGAAAACAGTCTGGAACCAATGTGAGGACCTGTGTTTACTGGTGAGACCTCCATGATGGTCAGAGTGGGAAAACAATCTGGAACCAATGTGAGGACCTGTGTTTACTGGTGAGACCTCCATGATGGTCAGAGTGGGAAAACAGTCTGAAACCAATGTGAGGACCTGTGTTTACTGCTGAGACCTCCATGATGGTCAGAGTGGGAAAACACTCTGGAACCAATGTGAGGACCTGTGTTTACTGGTGAGACCTCCATGATGGTCAGAGTGGGAAAACAATCTGGAACCAATGTGAGGACCTGTGTTTACTGGTGAGACCTCCATGATGGTCAGAGTGGGAAAACAATCTGGAACCAATGTGAGGACCTGTGTTTACTGGTGAGACCTCCATGATGGTCAGAGTGGGAAAACACTCTGGAACCAATGTGAGGACCTGTGTTTACTGGTGAGACCTCCATAATGGTCAGAGTGGGAAAACAGTCTGAAACCAATGTGAGGACCTGTGTTTACTGGTGAGACCTCCATGATGGTCAGAGTGGGAAAACAGTCTGGAACCAATGTGAGGACCTGTGTTTACTGGTGAGACCTCCATGATGGTCAGAGTGGGAAAACAGTCTGGAACCAATGTGAGGACCTGTGTTTACTGGTGAGACCTCCATGATGGTCAGAGTGGGAAAACAGTCTGAAACCAATGTGAGGACCTGTGTTTACTAAAGTTCAGAATATTATGAACCCACTAAGGAGGAATCTCATGCACCTCTAAGGGGGAATCTCACTAACCATAACAAGAGGCCCAGTAATAGCATTTGTTTGCCCTATGTAGGATATATTACAAAACCATTATAAACTTGTCATTTACAGCAGGCATACAGGTACACCAATCATTTACAGCAGGCATACACATACACCAATCTTCTTTTGGTATTTGCAATTTTAGACATATATCAATTAAAATGAAAGGATAAAAGACTGGTAAAATGATACAATGTTTTTAATGTTTTGCTGGGGGTATAATCACTGTACTTTATGTATCCTATGTTGCCTGAGGGCAATACTGATTTTATCATTGCTGGTCATTACATTATCAGACATTTTATTGCCAATGCCATGGGTCCACTTACCCAGAATACAAATCAATGGGGCAGTAATGACTAGTCTTTGTCCATCTTCCTTCTTTTGCCTGGAATTAGAAAATCATTAACACCTGTAACAATACCTGGTGTGAAAATTGGATGACAACTGACAATTCAGTGGTTGTAGGAAAGAAAGTCACAGGAAAAAAAGTCACGGAAAAAAGTCATGGATAAAAAGTCACAGGAAAAAAAGTCACAGGAAAAAAAGTCACAATAAATAAGTTGTATTGGTTTTGAATGTGTGGGTTTTTTTTGCAAGACTTATATTCTTGTGTATAAAAAGTTAAGTGGATATTTAAAGACATTTAATTTTAAAATATATATTATAACAAATTAACAAAATTTTATCATATAAAAACAAAGCAATAAATAAGCAATTAGACTTTTTTTCCTGTGACTTTCTTTCCGTTTACCAATTCAGTATACATCAATTTCCTGTTAATAAACTATTGTATAACAGATACAATATCATAATGATGTATATTTTAATTTGTATACAGTTAGATATTGTTAAATGTTGTTGTTTTTTGTTTCATTTTATTCTTATTTTCTAATTTTTTTGTATTGCATGTTCATGTCTTCCAAGGGCATAATAATTGGTAAATCTTATCTTATGTTTTTGTATTCCATGTTTATGCCTTTCAAGGGCATAATAATTGGTAAATCTTATCTTATGTTTTTGTATTCCATGTTTATGCCTTTCAAGGGCATAATATTTGGTAAATCTTATCTTATGTTTTTGTATTGCATGTTTATGCCTTTCAAGGGCATAATATTTGGTAAATCTTATCTTATGTTTTTGTATTGCATGTTTATGCCTTTCAAGGGCATAATAATTGGTAAATCTTATCTTATGTTTTTGTATTGCATGTTTATGCCTTTCAAGGGCATAATATTTGGTAAATCTTATCTTATGATGTTTTTCTCTTTTCTAATTTTTTATAATGTAAGCATTTATTGAAAAAAAAAATTAACATGTTTTTCATGCATGTTGACTATTTTATTATCAGGTGTTTCATTATAATTTCAGTGACAACCTCTTTTTATGATAAATCTGTCATTTGTCATACATAACACATGGTGAACTGTCAACCCATTTAGAAACTTCTATTTTACAAAGTGTGTTCATTGATCAATAACAATTGTTAATGAAAATAACTATCCTTTGTGTTATAAAATTAATTAATGTAGGAGTTGGCCGACTTGTGTAAACATCTGCCAAATTTCCCATAATGTGAGAAATTTAATATTGACCACAGACTGTATAATGAAGATAATGACATGAAACTTCATAATCTTGTAATGAATACACTACAACAAAATGTTCATAATAATATTCTTCCTAAAAAATGTCATTTATTAAAACCACAAGGAATCTATGATTATATATTTTTATACCTAGAAAAAAGGCAGATAATTTAGACTTTCCTAAACTGAACAGTTGTCATGGATATATAAAGTGTAGAATTAGTAATATAGTGTATCATATACATTTTACTTTCTTTTTAAAAATTTCTAAGCGTGTCTGTGGAGCATTCATACAAGAGAAAGAGAACTAAGTGTGTCTGTGCAGCATCCATACAACAAGAGAAAGAGAACTAAGTGTGTCTGTGCAGCATCCATACAACAAGATAAAGAGAACTAAGTGTGTCTGTGCAGCATCCATACAACAAGAGAAAGAGAGCGAGAGAACTAACGACATTAACATGATATTTATAAGATCCAATATATTTACAAATCAAGCTAGAATCACCCCCCCCCCCCACCCCCATCATTATGAAATGACAATATACCGTTCAACATAACGACCCAAATATATAACACTATGTTAACATTAACATCAAAACACACAACAAAGAACACACCACACTAACACAGACATTTTTTAAAATATTTTCTGGAATACAGTATTAATTGTAACTTGAAATCTATTAAAAAGAACCATGGATTAGATGTATCGATCAGGAGAACCCGGGATTCCCATTTCATGTCAATATGCATGATTCACACACAAAATTGCTTTTACTTGTAAGAACATGATCAACATTTACTCAGATTAGGGAGGTGTTCTAGACCAAGATATACATTGTCTTGGACCAACTCAGATTATGGAGGTGTTCTAGACCAAGATACAAATTGCCTCTGAACAACTGTCAATTCCATTCAACAAAATATATGGCCATATGTAATTTTTGGTTAAAGTTTATGGTGATAATAGATATTCTTAATAAGTAGTCCACCTTTCTTGTAATATTAAAGGCAAACAGTCTTGTATAAGTAACTATTACTTTAAAAATCTTCCAATGTTGACAATTATTCAAATATGTTATTTCTTCTGATAGCATTAACCCAATTCTTATTCCTCTGTTTGAAATTTTTAAATGGCCTCTGTTTGAACTACCTAATACTGTGTAACCCTCTATCCTGAAACACAATACAATCTACATCATAATGTACACCTATTCATCTACTTAATGATATTTCCTTTGAAGTACTAAGTGCTAATTTTATATTCAAATTATTTATTTAATTCCAAGGGCACTAAATTCCTTGTACAATAACGGTTTTTAAGCTGTCAAGAATTGATGAATGGATGGCAGGTGACAGGACAATGATCACATGATCATACCCGTTAGACCTGTTGTCATTTTCTACCTGGCCGATCTCACATAACTGTAAAGACCAGCAGATGGTTATCACACAAAGGACCTAACGCCCAGACTTGTCCACTTATGTTCAAATTAAAAACACAATGGCCTTTGTGTACAGGCTATCTTTATCTTGAGTGACTGATAACAAAATCAATTAGAAAATTTTATTGTAGGTCAGAACCAACTCTGATTAAAGTCCAGGTGAGAAATTAAAAAAACATTGTTTGCATTTACCAAACAGATAGCCAAACAGAATTGTCTTAAAAAGTACTACAATAAAAAAGTTTGCCTGTAATTAAAACAAGTGCATTTGTGAGCTAATGCTCACAAGTGATACCCCCTGCTAAAAAGTATTTAGTAAACAGGAAGTAGATGACCAGGAGCATGAAATTTCTATACACCATATGGCACTATAGGATAAAGTAATATGCAAAGTATATTGCTTCTGCATGCTATAGTTGCGTAGAAAACTGCGACGAAAATCTGAGTTACGGACAAACGGACGGACAAGGGTAAAACAGTATAAACCCCACTTTTTCTAGGCTGGGTATGTAAGTTTTGTTCATAAATTATATTTAGTTTAATTGAACTGATTTATAAAAATTTAACATTTAAAAGGAGTCCTATCTCAAAGCTAGAACAGTAGATGACGAGGCAATTGTAGATGGTTATGGTTGTTCAATTTGACTGCTACTCAGAATTATTCTCATAAACAGAGTTTTCTAACTTTTGCTACCATATTTTGTTAAAGCAATTTGTAATATCAACTGTTTAAATAGTTCCTCCAAAGAGGACACATTAAGCAATACCCAAGGCATGGCAGCCATGTTATCTAGGGCTAAAAAGACAAGAAGAGACTTTACATAAATGCGTAATAAAGACCTGTCTAGGAACAGGATGTGATTATGCCTTTAGGTTTAATAAACGTGTACACATTTGTCACGCTACACCTTTAGCCTACATAGATAAATCAGTTTACCTCTGGCTATTGTATGTTAACAAGACCGACATATTTAACAATAGTGTTATAAGTGCCAAATTAAAATACTGACACTTAGCTTTGTCATATTGGAGGGACAGAACATGTAAAATACAGACACTTAGCTTTGTCATATTGGAGGGACAGAACATGTAAAATACAGACACTTAGCTTTGTCATATTTTAGGGACAGAACATGTAAAATACAGACACTTAGCTTTGTCATATTGGAGGGACAGAACATGTAAAATACAGACACTTAGCTTTGTCATATTGGAGGGACAGAACATGTAAAATACAGACACTTAGCTTTGTCATATTGGAGGGACAGAACATGTAAAATACAGACACTTAGCTTTGTCATATTGGAGGGACAGAACATGTAAAATACAGACACTTAGCTTTGTCATATTGGAGGGACAGAACATGTAAAATACAGACACTTAGCTTTGTCATATTGGAGGGACAGAACATGTAAAACACAGACACTTAGCTTTGTCATATTGGAGGGACAGAACATGTAAAAGACAGACACTTAGCTTTGTCATATTGGAGGGACAGAACATGTAAAATACAGACACTTAGCTTTGTCATATTGGAGGGACAGAACATGTAAAATACAGACACTTAGCTTTGTCATTTTGGAGGGACAGAACATGTAAAATACAGACACTTAGCTTTGTCATATTGGAGGGACAGAACATGTAAAATACAGACACTTAGCTTTGTCATATTGGAGGGACAGAACATGTAAAATACAGACACTTAGCTTTGTCATATTGGAGGGACAGAACATGTAAAATACAGACACTTAGCTTTGTCATATTGGAGGGACAGAACATGTAAAATACAGACACTTAGCTTTGTCATATTGGAGGGACAGAACATGTAAAATACAGACACTTAGCTTTGTCATATTGGAGGGACAGAACATGTAAAATACAGACACTTAGCTTTGTCATATTGGAGGTACAGAACATGTAAAATACAGACACTTAGCTTTGTCATATTGGAGGGACAGAACATGTAAAATACAGACACTTAGCTTTGTCATATTGGAGGGACAGAACATGTAAAATACAGACACTTAGCTTTGTCATATTTTGTAGGGACAGAACATGTAAAACACAGACACTTAGCTTTGTCATATTGGAGGGACAGAACATGTAAAATACAGACACTTAGCTTTGTCATATTGGAGGGACAGAACATGTAAAACACAGACACTTAGCTTTGTCATATTGGAGGGACAGAACATGTAAAATACAGACACTTAGCTTTGTCATATTGGAGGGACAGAACATGTAAAACACAGACACTTAGCTTTGTCATATTGGAGGGACAGAACATGTAAAATACAGACACTTAGCTTTGTCATATTGGAGGGACAGAACATGTAAAATACAGACACTTAGCTTTGTCATATTGGAGGGACAGAACATGTAAAACACAGACACTTAGCTTTGTCATATTGGAGGGACAGAACATATAAAATACAGACACTTAGCTTTGTCATATTGTAGGGACAGAACATGTAAAAGACAGACACTTAGCTTTGTCATATTGGAGGAACAGAACATGTAAAATACAGACACTTAGCTTTGTCATATTGGAGGGACAGAACATGTAAAATACAGACACTTAGCTTTGTCATATTGGAGGGACAGAACATGTAAAAGACAGACACATAGTTTTGTCATATTGAAGGGACAGAAAATGTATATGGTTTTTTGCAGAACTAGATCTACTTACACATTCTGTTTTTCAGAATAAAAATTTGTGATGAAAAGACATAATGACTCTCTGTTGATCAGTCAAATCATTTAATATATTGTTTTGTCTACACAGATGGTGAACTGTCAAAGGTCACCAAATTTTAATTCATTTAATACAAAATAATGTTGAACAAAGTTTTATTATGCTTCAGTAACAGATATATGTTTATACACTAAACCTAGGGGGTTTTATCTGTCTTTTTATTGGTTATTTTTGATAAATTGAATATTGAGATGTAATATCTCATCATGGAGACCAATTTTAACTTTTTGGTACTTAAGTTGAACTTTAACCTCAAAGAAACTCTACATACTAACATATATTATTTGACAGCTATACCAATGCACTGAGTTCTCTGCCAAAATGATACACCACAGATGGCTACGAGACAGATGAGAGTGGTAGATTATAAACTGTGGGTACACCAAAAAAAAAAGAATTACGAGCTTATCTTGGCATCTGAGTCTGAGGCACATGGGAGCAGTATAAACACATGAGTGAATAGGTCCACAAAAAAACAGGAATAAAATGTCCAAAGTCTACAGTGATAGGAAATAAAAGTGTCCCAATGGATTATTGTCCTATAACTTTGACAGGTTTCCCTATTTTCCCTAGGCAGGTAACTAGTTTAAATTCAATAGATAATTAACATAATCAGATAATCCCATTATTAATCGGTGGCACAATTATACCTCCTATCAAAAGACCTATTTAAATCCCACCAGGTGACCAAGGTAAACAGATACATGTTTATTATCAGATAAACACATGTGAAATTACAGGTGTATTTCATATGATTAGAAATATAGAATATTCCAGTTTGTTTCACTGTAAACTGTAGTATTTCATAACCATATGTAACCCTGATTGTTCAGAACAAAAAGGGAGATTCTCAAGAAAGATTTTCAAAGTTCTGAAAGAAACTATTTTATCGAGTCCATGATTTATAGATGTTACTGAAGCGTGTAAATGAAGTGATTTTGTGATACAGCTTATATTTATTGAATAAAAGACTATTTAACAAGAACATTATTACACACAGAGTTGATTTTTTTTATTTTTCAATGATTCAGTATATACATATATATTTCTACACATCCTTTTACCAAAGTAATTCTTATATAGAAGAGTTAAATGAAGCCAACAATGTTTTCATTGAAATGTTGTTTTCCTCAAAAGAGCTATACAATTTATAACAATAAATATGTGCAACCTATTACACATGTAGGTTACTGTTGCATAAAACAGAACAAATAAAATGTCACTTTTCAGTTAAAAATGAGTTTTTTATTCAAATTTTACCAACAAAGTTGGTACAGATCAACAGCACATAGTTATGATCTGTGAAGTTTTATGGATATATAAATATGTCCAACTTTCTGAGTACTGACTAGATGGAGGAGTTGGGGATATATAAATATGTCCAACTTTCTGAGTACTGACTAGATGGAGGAGTTGGGGATATATAAATATGTCCAACTTTCTGAGTACTGACTAGATGGAGGAGTTGGGGATATATAAATATGTCCAACTTTCTGAGTACTGACTAGATGGAGGAGTTGGGGATATATAAATATGTCCAACTTTCTGAGTACTGACTAGATGGAGGAGTTGGGGATATATAAATATGTCCAACTTTCTGAGTACTGACTAGATGGAGGAGTTGGGGATATATAAATATGTCCAACTTTCTGAGTACTGACTAGATGGAGGAGTTGGGGATATATAAATATGTCCAACTTTCTGAGTACTGACTAGATGGAGGAGTTGGGGATATATAAATATGTCCAACTTTCTGAGTACTGACTAGATGGAGGAGTTGGGGATATATAAATATGTCCAACTTTCTGAGTACTGACTAGATGGAGGAGTTGGGGATATATAAATATGTCCAACTTTCTGAGTACTGACTAGATGGAGGAGTTGGGGATATATAAATATGTCCAACTTTCTGAGTACTGACTAGATGGAGGAGTTGGGGATATATAAATATGTCCAACTTTCTGAGTACTGACTAGATTTTGCAGTCTTCATATACAATACATTTTGAGAAAGTCCTTATGGATTTCACAATCTATAACTGATTATTATTTCTTGACAACAAGTTTTTGGATCATTTAAATAAAATAAATATAATGTTATAGCGATGTCATCAGAAAGTTACTACCACAGAAAAGTCTAGAGCAGGCATGTTATAGCTGGCCATGTCATCAGAAAGTTACTACCACAGAAAACTCTGGAGCAGGCATGTTATAGCTAGCCATGTCATCAGAAAGTTACTACCACAGAAAACTCTGGAGAAATAATTTTATAATGATGTTATAATAAACTTGCTTCTGCAGAATCTTATAGTAAAATTAAAGTAAACAAACCATTTGTGTGCCAAAATAATGGGGAATAACCTTACATCACATTGTTCATGTAACATTATCAAAACTATAATTATATATTTATCTTATAATTTGTTATATAAAAAAAACACTGAGGGAGTTAATAACAGAGACCTAACAGCTTGATAGTAACAGAACATTTCTGATAGACCACCCATTGGCCCTTTATGTCCAATATAATTTTATATGGATTTTAAGTTCTTGCCACGGCTCCGACTTAAAATACCATAAATTCACTGTCTGGATTGTAGAAATCCAAGAATCCACTCGTACCAATGTAAGAATGTAAGATCTTGTATTTCAAGAATGATCTTCATTGATCTTCCTTAAAAAACTTCAGAGATGGTGAGAAATTCATTCCACAAAATGATCAAAAGAATTAATATTAATGTTGTTTTGAACATATGATGTAAAGCATCTAAGGTACTAATTAGTCTCTGGAACTGACATGTTTACTAGTGTATGTGAAAAAGCTGAGGCTTGTCACGGACACCAAAGATAATTATTGATCTAATAATATGTGTGTAATTAAGACATCCAGAACGTTGCTGACAATGTGAGGATTTTAATCGGTATAAACTTACCTAAACGCGCAATACTACGTAGGAGTGATTAACTAAAAATAGAAACTTGGTTAAAGGGCTTTAATGAATGAATAGAATCATGATATACTGTCTCTAATCCATCACCACTGCCTTGTCAAAGTACTGTCTGTCAGGCCATTTGATCATTTTGTGTACTCTTTAGGAACACATGTTTGTTTGTTGTTTTGTCTGGAATTTTTGTGCAGATATATCTTTCATGATGTCTAGTTGTTATTGGACAAGGAAACAAGGGGGCCCATTAAGAACCTTGATCTTAAGCAAGAATTTGGCTATCCTACTCAATTAATGTTGTAGTTCAGTATGTCTGAAGTCACAAACTAACAACCTGAGTATCGACACGGTAGTGACCAAGAAAATAAAAATCACTGCAAAACCTTTGTAATAAAAATTTACCACATAAAGGCAGTAACTGAAGGTCAATCTTATCAAAGGTTAGTTCTTGAAGCTCAAAGTTACCACAGAAAATGAGTCGCTAAATCTGTTGGCTTGAATGGTGTTTAATGTCACTGAAGCAATTTTTCACCTATATCATGGCATCCAGTTTTTATTGGAGGAGGAAACTTTAGTACCTGGAGAAAACCCCTGACCTGGGGAATCCCAAACTGGAGTTGTAGATGTTTTGTTGCACATTTTTAACATGAATAGATTTTAGTGTGATTTTCATTGTTATAAAACACACAGAAATCTAGGTCATGTTAAATCGCAGAACTAAAATTGCATTAAAATAGGGCTCTTGTTTGCAGCACAAGAGGTCAACCAAAATATCTAATAATAACTTGTTTTCTGATCTGATTCCTTTAACACTTAAATCTTGTCAACAATAGTGGACACTTCTGCTGCTAATAAATTTTCATCGATATACGAGGATATGTTGGATCTATTCATGTAATAGCGAGCATCCCAGATGCGAGCTATATAATTACATGCAAAGTCATTGCAGCCTGTAGTCTACTTAGGTTAGTCACTGAGACTTAAGTCACTGCAGTTTACTAAGGTTAGTCATGGAGATTTTGATCCCTATAGTTCACTAAAGTTAGTCACTGAGACTTAAGTCACTGCAGTTTACTAAGGTTAGTCATTGAAACTTAAGTCACTGCAGTTTACTAAGGTTAGTCATTGAAACTTAAGTCACTGCAGTTCACTAAGGTTAGTCACTGAGACTTTGGTCCCTGAAGTTCATTAAGGTTAGTCATTGAGACTAAACCACTGCAGTTTACTAAAGTTAGTCACTGAGACTTTGGTCCCTGAAGTTCACTAAGGTTAGTCATTGAGACTTAAACCACTGCAGTTTACTAAGGTTAGTCACTGAGACTTTGGTCCCTGAAGTTCACTAAGGTTAGTCATTGAGACTTAAACCACTGCAGTTTACTAAGGTTAGTCACTGAGACTTTGGTCCATGTAGTTCACTAAGGTTAGTAACTGAGACTTAAGTCACTGCAGTTTACTAAGGTTAGTCACTGAGACTTTGGTCCATGTAGTTCACTAAAGTTAGTCACTAAAACTTAAGTCACTGCAGTTTACTAAGTTAGTCACTGAGACTTAAGTCACTGTAGTTTACTAAGGTTAGTAACTGAAACTTAAAGCACAGCAGTTTACTAAGGGTAGTCATTGGCACTTAGGTCCCTGTAGTTCACTCAGGTTATTCACTGAGACTTAAGTCACTGCAGTTTACTAAGGTAAGTCACTGAGACTTTGGTCCAGGTAGTTCACTAAGGTTAGTAACTGAGACTTAAGTCACTGCAGTTTACTAAGGTTAGTCATTGAAACTTAAGTCACTGCAGTTTACTAAGGTTAGTCACTGAAACTTAAGTCACTGTAGTTTACTAAGGTTAGTCACTGAGACTTTGGTCCCTGTAGTTCATTAAGGTTAGTCACTGAGGCTTAAGTCACTGCGACTTTGGTCCCTGTAGTCCACTAAGGTTATTCACTGAGACTTAAGTCACTGCAGTTTACTAAGGTTAGTCTCTGAGACTTTGGTCCCTGTAGTTCACTAAAGTTAGTCACTGAGACTTAAGTCACTGCAGTTTACTAAGGGTAGTCATTGGCACTTAGGTCCCTGTAGTTCACTCAGGTTAGTCACTGAGACTTAAGTCACTGCTTAAGTTACTAAGTTTTCCATACTAAATTTTGACCTTGTTTTGAACGGAAGTGTACGTTAGGAAAATTCCATTGTTGTCTATTCGAAATCCTTCGGGTAATGTCGTCTGCAGTTGAGGCGGGAAAAGTCTCGCGGTTTGTCCGAATACCATTGTACGTTACGAAAACAGACGAACGTTTGTAAACAACATTAGACCCCATAAGATACAAAAATGGCTGACTTCCTATGGAAAATCGATCTGGCAAAATGAAAAAACGGCCGAATTTCAAAAAGCCGATTAACTGTGGAAAATAATTGTTACTTTCAAAAAGTGGAAAAAAAGATCTACTAAAGGACCCTAAACTCGACCAAACCCGGTAGCAGTTTTCCATTTTGTGAATAAAAATCCCGTCGGAATGACACGGTAAAATTGACTATAAGGTTAGTCACTGAGACTTTGGTCCCTGTAGTTCACTCAGGTTAGTCACCGAGACTTTGGTCCCTGTAGTTCACTAAGGTTAGTCACTGAGACTTTGGTCCCTGTAGTTCACTTTGGTTAGTCACTGAGACTTAAGTAACTGTTGTTTACCAATTTATAACCAGTAAACAATCAAGCCCAATAATTACTTAAATGAATCTCATAGACTGAAGACTTAAGACATACTTTGTGTATTAAAGACAGGTAACACAGTAATTAACACCATGAACATGTCAGGCAAATGTCATAAAGTAATACACATGATTGATAAATGTCATGATTGGCGACACAGAAGATTTTAAATAGGAAATATCATGTCCAACAAGGATATTATCAGGGAAACACTTGTCAATTAAAGTAATACATCTAGGATAAAAACAGCATCACTGTCATATAAAAGTATTGCATCTGTGAGTCACCAAAATATTTTTGACATTGTGTGATTTTATTTTCACTTTTCCAGTCAGGTGTTGCCCATAACAGTTGTACACATTATCTACCATTTTTATTCCAAACTCCCCTTTATAATCCTAATGTGCCATATGTACTTGGGGGCTCAGTTGCCACTGGTTACTTTAGTGAGACATTTATAAATGATCAGGTGCCTGTCAACACAGGTGGCTGCCCCGAGGCTCACTGCTGGCAGAGAGTGCTCAACTCCATCATTAATTGGCGAGGATTGCCAGTTTTTCTGCCAAAGATTGGGGGTTTCCACATGGTACTGAAAGGCTAACTCCCCCAATAGAGTGTTTCAACTTGGTACTTAAACTTCCTTTCCACCAGAGATTGGTGGTTTTCACTTGGTACTCAGGCTTCCTCCCCATATCGATGGTTTCTACTTCATACTTAAGCTTCCTCCTCATCCAGAGATTGGTGGTTTTCACTTGGTACTCAGGCTTCCTCCCCATATCGATGGTTTCTACTTCATACTTAAGCTTCCTCCTCATCCAGAGATTGGTGGTTTTCACTTGGTACTCAGGCTTCCTCCCCATATCGATGGTTTCTACTTCATACTTAAGCTTCCTCCTCATCCAGAGATTGGTGGTTTTCACTTGGTACTCAGGCTTCCTCCCCATATCGATGGTTTCCACTTCATACTTAAGCTTCCTCCTCATCCAGAGATTGGTGGTTTTCACCTGGTACTCAGTCTTCCTCCCCATATCGATGGTTTCCACTTCATACTTAAGCTTCCTCCTCATCCAGAGATTGGTGGTTTTCACTTGGTACTCAGGCTTCCTCCCCATATCGATGGTTTCTACTTCATACTTAAGCTTCCTCCTCATCCAGAGATTGGTGGTTTTCACTTGGTACTCAGGCTTCCTCCCCATATCGATGGTTTCTACTTCATACTTAAGCTTCCTCCTCATCCAGAGATTGGTGGTTTTCACTTGGTACTCAGGCTTCCTCCCCATATCGATGGTTTCTACTTCATACTTAAGCTTCCTCCTCATCAAGAGATTGGTGGTTTTCACTTGGTACTCAGGCTTCCTCCCCATATCGATGGTTTCCACTTCATACTTAAGCTTCCTCCTCATCCAGAGATTGGTGGTTTTCACTTGGTACTCAGGCTTCCTCCCCATATCGATGGTTTCCACTTCATACTTAAGCTTCCTCCTCATCCAGAGATTGGTGGTTTTCACCTGGTACTCAGGCTTCCTCCCCATATCGATGGTTTCTACTTCATACTTAAGCTTCCTCCTCATCCAGAGATTGGTGGTTTTCACCTGATACTCAGTCTTCCTCCCCATATCGATGGTTTCTACTTCATACTTAAGCTTCCTCCTCATCCAGAGATTGGTAGTTTTCACTTGGTACTCAGGCTTCCTCCCCATATCGATGGTTTCTACTTCATACTTAAGCTTCCTCCTCATCCAGAGATTGGTGGTTTTCACCTGGTACTCAGTCTTCCTCCCCATATCGATGGTTTCTACTTCATACTTAAGCTTCCTCCTCATCCAGAGATTGGTGGTTTTCACTTGGTACTCAGGCTTCCTCCCCATATCGATGGTTTCTACTTCATACTTAAGCTTCCTCCTCATCCAGAGATTGGTGGTTTTCACTTGGTACTCAGGCTTCCTCCCCAAAAGATAGTTTACACCTGTTATTCGAGCTTCCTCCCACAATAAAAATTGGATGCCATGATATAGGAATGTCTTGTTATCATTTTCATTTGCATTTTGTAACTAATATATTTTACCAAACAGTAACTGGTCCCCTATATTACTAGTTATCTAAGCCTAAGCTCACTAGCAACACTGAAATACTAGTCATCTATGCCTAAGCTGAAACATTTTTTGTAAGGTTAATTATTATCATAACTAGAAATAGACTGATGACTGAACATCCATCCAAGATATAGAGAACTACTGTCAACCACAAAGTATGACTATACTGTTGTTAACTGGTTATTGTCTCAGAGGAAAGTATTTCATAGGTGTGATTGAAATAACATGCACGCGATGGTATCTAAACACCTTAAAATATATTAATAGCAATAAGTTTAAAACCCAATATTTAGATTTAAAGTTTCTAACATTAATTTTGGGTTAATAATTATGACTTGTTTTTACTTAATAAGATTTGTGTAGATGGCTTTGCAACATCTGTAGTTAGATTTATTTACACAAATATACAGTTTTAGGGACTTTTTATTGTCTGTAATGTTATTGTCTCAATGTATGATCTCATTGATTTCATATTGTTTAAAGAAATGGCATTGATTTCATTTGGAGATAAAATACTTGCAGGATTACATATATGGCATGACTTGAGTGTTTGATGTTTGATTAAGATTATGTAAGCATAAGCACATATTGACCCCTAATTATCATTTATTAGGTCATAATTCATACCAGGTAAAATTTGACCTATTTGACCTGGGGTCAGTACTACTTAAAACTGCTGAATAGTGAGAAAAGAACATTATACCCTGGGGACACATGTAAGAAATATTAATGACAGTTCAATTCAAGATGTTATTTTAGAAGTCATTAAGTAACATGACAAATTGAGATAAATAATAACAGGGATTGGATAATTCATGTATGGATAAAAGTGAGATTACAAACAAAACCAGGAAAATCTCATTGATTATAATTACACTACACTACATAGTTCCTCCAGGGATTTATATATTTTGTCGTTCAGTTCAGCACAAAAACTTTAAATTTGCAAAAATTCCCCAAAAATGGTCTAAAAAAATTGTTGTAAATTATAAATTGCCCAGCATTTTGGAGCTTCTCTATACATGTATTATTTTATTGCCAATAAAACTAGTTATCTTTATATGTCACAAAAGGAAGGTGAAGGAAGTCGTGACTTAACTCCTGTCAACATGACATAAACTATGAATTAAACTCTGAACTATAAGTGTTTTTCCCAAAAAGGAAACTATAACAATACTACAACAAAACATGTTTCTATATCTATATATAAACCTGTACATCTATGTGGGATTTACTATAACAGTTACCACAAATTATCAGTGGACTTTACTGTTACAAAAACCAAAATTATCATTGGGATTCGCAGTAATAGTTAGAAAAAATCCTTCAGACAGAAATGGCCAGATATCGTTAAACAGGAAGTAGGTGAACAACAGACCAGAAATTGAATTCCACGTTATGGGAGGCCATGCTGATGCTGCATACCAAATTTCAAGAGAATGTGATTAGTAGTTGCTGAGAAAACTGTTACAAACATTTTTTTCCTGCTCGCCCTCTGGGACCATACTGGGAGGGTTCCCAGTGCTCGACCCACAGAGCAGTCCAGTGCGTCCCCGGGTGGCGCATAGGGGAGACCCTCTCGTTGGGGGGTTGTCAGGTCATAATACGGAAAGCCTGACCGTGGACCGTAGTGGGTAACCTGTTTGGAGAGTGCCATGCTCCTTGCATGATAACCCCTTTTGTAGATTTCGAAAAAGAGTAGGCTCATTGTAGCTCCTACAAAAGGCTAAATTTTCTGCCCCTACCTAAAACTCCATACTTTTCCAGTGGCAGTCAAATTGTATTCCGTGTGACCCATCCCACCCCCATTTACCGTTGATTTATTGTTTGTTAACTTGTTCCAGTCCTGAATATAGCTGAAATACTTCTTGCTGGATGTAAAGCAGACATCCAATCAATCAATAAATCCCCGCCCGCCCAACATTCACCATATTATAACCAGGATTTTCACTCCGTGAAATCCAGCCAAAAATTATCAGTAGGAATCAATGTAACTGTAATAAAAAATTATCGGTGGTCTTTACTGTAACAGTTACCAACAATTATCGACGTAGCAGTTAGGAGGTCGGAAAAGGCTTTATCTTTATAAGTTACACCATGATATTTAAATTATTGTTACTGCAGAAACCAGAGGCTCTTAAGAGCCTGTATCGCTCACCTGATTTTATAGGCAATGAATATGGCATTTCCTTGATGTTAAAGTAAATCCTGTAATTTTCAATAAACTTTAAATAGGACCATCCAAACAATATTACTAGAAAGCTTTGTTTCATTGGTTAACCGGTTGTATAGAGAAGATTTTTTTTTATTTGCCCATAGGGTCCTATGTTAAACTAAGTCCTGCGGCGGTGGCGGCCATTTTGAATTTCCAATTGCCATAAAAAACATAAACTTTATAAAGGACCATCCAAACAATATTGCTAGTAAGTTTTTGTTTCCATTGATTAACCAGTTTCAGAGAAGAAGCCTTTAAAAACATTTTCCCATAGGGTCCTATGTTAAACTAAGTCCTGCGGTAGCGGCCATTTTGAATTTCCAATTGCCATAAAAAACATAAACTTTATAGAGGACCATCCAAACAATATTGCTAGTAAGTTTTTGTTTCCATTGATTAACCGGTTTCAGAGAAGAAGCCTTTAAAAACTTTTTCCCATAGGGTCCTATGTTAAACTAAGTCCTGCGGTAGCGGCCATTTTGAATTTCCAATTGCCATAAAAAACATAAACTTTATAGAGGACCATCCAAACAATATTGCTTGTAAGTTTTGTTTTGATTGGTTAAACGGTTTCAGAGAAGAAGCCCTTTTAAACTTTTTTCTCATAGGGTCAAATGTTAAACTAAGTCCTGCTGTGGCGGCCATTTTGAATTTCCGATTGGGATAAAAAACGTTAACTTTATAGAGGACCATCCAAACAATATTGCTAGTAAGTTTTGTTTCCATTGATTGACCGGTTTCAGAAAAGAAGCCTTTCAAACTTTTTCCCATAGGGTCCTATGTTAAATTAAGTCCTGCCGTGGCAGCCATTTTGAATTTCCAATTGCCACAAAAAACACAAACTTTATAGAGGACCATCCAAACAATATTGCTAGTAAGTTTTTGTTTCCATTGATTAACCGGTTTCAGAGAAGAAGCCTTTTAAAACTTTTTCCCATAGGGTTCTATGTTAAACTAAGTCCTGCGGTGGTGGCCATTTTGAATTTCCAATTCCCATCAAAAACACAAACTTTATAGTGGACCATCCAAACAATATTGCTAGTAAGTTTTGTTTTGATTGGTTAAACGGTTTCAGAGAAGAAGCCCTTTTAAACTTTTTTCCCATAGGGTCCTATGTTAAACTAAGTCTTGAGGTGGCGGCCATATTGGTTTACTAATCAAAATAAAAAACACAAACTTTGTAAAGGTCCATACAATGAACATTATGGCCAAGTTTGGTTTCAATTGGCCAAGTGGTTTCAGAGAAGAAGATTAAAATGTAAAAAGTTTACAGACGCCGCCGCCGCCGACGGACGCAAAGTGATAACAATAGCTCACATGACCCTTTGGGTCAGGTGAGCTAAAAACCAAAAGGTCAAAATGGGTTCTACTGTAATAGAAAGATGTTTGACTGCATTAAACGTAATATCTAAAAGGGCTTTACTGCAGCATTAAATGTAACAGTTATTACATGGGAAAACAAGTTCCTTTTTTTGCCTTACCACAACTCTAAACAAGTGACCTAAACTGTCATTATAAAACAAGGTCTAAATGATCGTATAAACAAGTGGTCTAAATGGGGTTCTTTACTGTTGTTACAAACAGTGGTCAATATACACAGATGTCTCAATGACTTATTAACAATTTATATAGACAGATCTAGTAAACAAGTGGTCAAAATTGAGTTTTATTTGTTTGAATGATGTTTTACCCAACTTTCAGAAATTTTTCAGCCATATCAAGGCGTCCAGTTTCTATTGGGGAGGTAGATGGAGGACCCGGAGAAAACCCCTGACACTTGGTTGGTAGAAAACTGGAAAACCTGTGCAAATAGACCACAGGATCAATAGACTCCAACCCACAACCTGTGTAAATGGACCATGTGATCAATAGACTCCAACCCACAACCTGTGTAAATGGACCATGTGATCAATAGACTCCAACCCACAA
Source organism: Limnoperna fortunei (assembly GCA_944474755.1). Classification (NCBI taxonomy): domain Eukaryota; kingdom Metazoa; phylum Mollusca; class Bivalvia; order Mytilida; family Modiolidae; genus Limnoperna; species Limnoperna fortunei. The sequence goes on from OX104111.1 coordinate 110,567,856, forward strand.
CCTGTGTAAATAGACCATGTGATCAATAGACTCCAACCCACAACCTGTGTAAATAGACCACATGATCAATAGACTCCAACCCACAACCTGTGTAAATAGACCACGTGATCAATAGACTCCAACCCACAACCTGTGTAAATAGACCACATGATCAATAGTAAATGAACTACCTTAACTAATTGGCCACTGTGGCATGTAAAATGAGTTTTATAATCATCATCTATATGAGTTTTCTACCTTGAGTCTTTGGTGGATACAGAATTTACACACAGTGTACTTGATAGCACTCTCCTCTGGTAGGTCACCTATAGCAGGCATAAATCCTTTCTTAGGCTGTAATAAAATGAACATTTTTTAATACTTTCTGCAAGTTATAAAATTAAGAGAATTTTGTAAAACTGTCTTTATTTAACTTGATTCTTTACACTCAAATCTAATAAATTTTTGATATTTAAAACTAATTAATTAAGCTTAATTAATTTATATGTGGATACAAAATGACACCTTGTTATGTACAAAGATAATTTATAATATACCTTGATTTCTACACTGATAGTTGGCCTGGCTGGGTCTGACAGACATCTGTTGGTTTCCATGTCTGTGACAAAACATAAGTCTGGTAACATTAAGGCTGACCTTGTGGCAGGATCTATGGTCTGCTGGTTACTCTTGGTGGCAATCTTGGTTCTGAATGCTAAACAAAAACAAATATGTGTGTTTATGATGCAGAATAAATAATTATTGTATCTGGTTTTAGCAGTCAGTTGTTGAAGCTTTGGAGCCTGTTAGGGACTGAAACCATTATGCTATGGCCAATTACCATTATGTAAGGTAGAAGGCTAAGGACACTGAATATATTTGAATGGAGTCAAGGAGAGCTGCTATTATCTGATGGAGTCTGTTAAATACAGTTACCATTTTGATATAGGTGTGCCAAGGACAGTTACCATGATGTTATCTCAAAGGACACAAACAATTAGTTACGGCATCTGTCAAGGACACAAACCATTAGTTATGGAGTCTGTCAAGGACACAAACCATTAGTTATGGCATCTATCAAGGACACAAACCATTAGTTATGGAGTCTGTCAAGGACACAAACCATTAGTTATGGAGTCTGTCAAGGGCACAAACCATTAGTTATGAAGTCTGTCAAGGACACAAACCATTAGTTATGGAGTCTGTCAAGGACACAAACCATTAGTTATGGAGTTTGTCAAGGACACAAACCATTAGTTATGGAGTCTGTCAAGGACACAAACCATAAGTTACGGCATCTGTCAAGGACACAAACCATTAATTATGGAGTTTGTCAAGGACACAAACCATTAGTTATGGAGTCTGTCAAGGACACAAACCATTAGTTACGGCATCTGTCAAGGACACAAACCATAAGGTATGGAGTCTGTCAAGGACACAAACCATTAGGTATGGAGTCGGTCAAGGACACAAACCATTAGGTATGGAGTTGGTCAAGGACACAAACCATTAGGTATGGAGTCTGTCAAGGACACAAACCATTAGGTATGGAGTTGGTCAAGGACACAAACCATAAGTTATGGCATCTGCCAAGGACACAAACCATAAGTTATGGCATCTGTCAAGGACACAAACCATAAGTTATGGCATCTGTCAAGGACACAAACCATTAGGTATGGAGTCTGTCAAGGACACAAACCATTAGTTATGGAGTCTGTCAAGGACACAAACCATAAGTTATGGCATCTGTCAAGGACACAAACCATTAGGTATGGAGTTGGTCAAGGACACAAACCATTAGGTATGGAGTTGGTCAAGGACACAAACCATTAGTTATGGAGTCTGTCAAGGACACAAACCATTAGGTATGGAGTCTGTCAAGGACACAAACCATTAGTTATGGAGTCTGTCAAGGACACAAACCATAAGTTATGGCATCTGGCAAGGACACAAACCATAAGTTATGGCATCTGTCAAGGACACACACCATAAGTTATGGCATCTGTCAAGGACACAAACCATTAGGTATGGAGTCTGTCAAGGACACAAACCATTAGGTATGGAGTCTGTCAAGGACACAAACCATTAGTTATGGAGTCTGTCAAGGACACAAACCATTTGTCATGGAGTTGGTCAAGGACACAAACCATTAGCATTGACTTGGTCAGGGACAAAACCCATAAGTTATGGCATCTGTCAAGGACACAAACCATTAGGTATGGCATCTGTCAAGGACACAAACCATTAGGAATGGAGTTGATCAAGGACACAAACCATTAGTTATGGAGTCGATCAAGGACACAAACCATTAGTTATGGAGTCGATCAAGAACACAAACCATTAGTTATGGCATCTGTCATGGACACAAACCATTAGTTATGGCATCTGTCAAGGACACAAACCATTAGTTATGGCATCTGTCAAGGACACAAACCATTAGGAATGGAGTTGATCATGGACACAAACTATTAGTTATGGAGTTGGTCAAGAACACAAACCATTAGTTATGGCATCTGTCAAGGACACAAACCATTAGTTATGGCATCTGTCAAGGACACAAACCATTAGTTATGGCATCTGTCAAGGACACAAACCATTAGTTATGGCATCTCTCAAGGACAAAAACCATTAGTTATGGAGTCTGTCAAGGACACAAACCATTAGTTATGGCATCTGTCAAGGACACAAACCATTAGGTATGGAGTTGGTCAAGGACACAAACCATTAGGTATGGAGTCTGTCAAGGACACAAACCATTAGTTATGGCATCTGTCAAGGACACAAACCATTAGTTATGGCATCTGTCAAGGACACAAACCATTAGTTATGGCATCTCTCAAGGACAAAAACCATTAGTTATGGAGTCTGTCAAGGACACAAACCATTAGTTATGGCATCTGTCAAGGACACAAACCATTAGTTATGGCATCTATCAAGGACACAAACCATTAGTTATGGCATCTGTCAAGGACACAAACCATTAGTTATGGCATCTGTCAAGGACACAAACCATTAGTTATGGCATCTGTCAAGGACAAAAACCATTAGGTATGGAGTTGGTCAAGGACACAAACCATTAGGTATGGAGTCTGTCAAGGACACAAACCATTAGTTATGGCATCTGTCAAGGACACAAACCATTAGTTATGGCATCTGTCAAGGACACAAACCATTAGTTATGGCATCTGTCAAGGACACAAACCATTAGGTATGGCATCTCTGAAGGACAAAAACCATTAGTTATGGAGTCTGTCAAGGACACAAACCATTAGTTATGGCATCTGTCAAGGACACAAACCATTAGTTATGGCATCTGTCAAGGACACAAACCATTAGTTATGGCATCTCTCAAGGACAAAAACCATTAGTTATGGCGTCTGTCAAGGACACAAACCATTAGTTATGGAGTCTGTCAAGGACACAAACCATTAGTTATGGCGTCTGTCAAGGACACAAAACATTAGGTATGAAGTTGGTCAAGGACACAAACCATTAGTTATGGCGTCTGTCAAGGACACAAAACATTAGGTATGAAGTTGGTCAAGGACACAAAACATTAGGTATGAAGTTGGTCAATTACACAAACCATTAGGTATGGAGTTGGACAAGGACACAAATCATTATTTATGGAGTTGGTCAAGAACACAAACCATTATTTATGGAGTTGGTCAAGAACACAAAACATTAGGTATGGAGTTGGTCAAGAACACATACCATTAGGTATGGAGTTGGTCAAGAACACAAACCATTAGTTATGGCATCTCTCAAGGACAAAAACCATTAGTTATGGAGTCTGTCAAGGACACAAACCATTAGTTATAGCATCTGTCAAGGACACAAACCATTAGGTATGGAGTTGGTCAATTACACAAACCATTAGGTATGGAGTTGGTCAAGGACACAAATCATTATTTATGGAGTTGGTCAAGAACACAAAACATTAGGTATGGAGTTGGTCAATTACATAAACCATTAGGTATGGAGTTGGTCAAGAACACAAACCATTATTTATGGAGTTGGTCAAGAACACAAAACATTAGGTATGGAGTTGGTCAATTACACAAACCATTAGGTATGGAGTTGGTCAAGGACACAAATCATTATTTATGGAGTTGGTCAAGAACACAAAACATTAGGTATGGAGTTGGTCAAGAACACATACCATTAGGTATGGAGTTGGTCAAGGACACAAACCATTATGCTAAGAAGTCTGTCAAAGTAACAATATCTTATGGAGTTTGTCAAGGATCCTATGAAGGGAGTAAAGGAAACTAACCATTACGCTGTCAACACAATGAGCTCTCGAACATTACTGTCAGATGTAGCAATACTGTTCAGCATCAAACAATAAATATCACTTAGTTCACTTCCAAAACACCAGGTTTGTGACTTACCGGGTCTGTCGGCTGCTATAGCAGACTCTTCTGCCTTTGTCTGGTTTGTGACTTACCGGGTCTGTCGGCTGCTATAGCAGACTCTTCTGTCTTTGCCTGGTTTGTGACTTACCGTGTCTGTCGGCTGTTATAGCAGACTCTTCTGTCTTTGTCTGGTTTGTGACTTACCGGGTCTGTCAGCTGCTATAGCAGACTCTTCTGTCTTTGGCTGATTTGTGACTTACCGGGTCTGTCGGCTGCTATAGCAGACTCTTCTGTCTTTGCCTGGTTTGTGACTTACCGGGTCTGTCGGCTGCTATAGCAAACTCTTCTGTCTTTGCCTGGTTTGTGACTTACCGGGTCTGTCGGCTGCTATTGCAGACTCTACTGTCTTTGTCTGGTTTGTGACTTACCGGGTCTGTCAGCTGCTATAGCAGACTCTTCTGTCTTTGTCTGGTTTGTGACTTACCGGGTCTGTCGGCTGCTATAGCAGACTCTTCTGTCTTTGCCTAGTTTGTAACTTACCGGGTCTGTCGGCTGCTATAGCAAACTCTTCTGTCTTTGTCTGGTTTGTGACTTACCGGGTCTGTCGGCTGCTATAGCAGACTTCTGTCTTTGTCTGGTTTGTGACTTACCGGGTCTGTCGGCTGCTATAGCAGACTCTTCTGTCTGTCTGGTTTGTGACTTACCGGGTCTGTCGGCTGCTATAGCAGACTCTTCTGACTTTGCCTAGTTTGTGACTTACCGGGTCTGTCGGCTGCTATAGCAGACTCTTCTGTCTTTGTCTGGTTTGTGACTTACCTGGTCTGTCGCTGCTATTGCAGACTCTTCTGTCTTTGCCTGGTTTGTGACTTACCGGGTCTGTCGGCTGCTATAACAGACTCTTCTGTCTTTGTCTGGTTTGTGACTTACCGGGTCTGTCGGCTGCTATAGCAGACTCTTCTGTCTTTGCCTGGTTTGTGACTTACCGGGTCTGTCGGCTGCTATAGCAGACTCTTCTGTCTTTGTCTGGTTTGTGACTAACCGGGTCTGTCGGCTGCTATAGCAGACTCTTCTGTCTTTGTCTGGTTTGTGACTTACCTGGTCTGTCGGCTGCTATAGCAGACTCTTCTGTCTTTGCCTGGTTTGTGACTTACCGGGTCTGTCGGCTGCTATAGCAGACTCTTCTGTCTGTCTGGTTTGTGACTTACCTGGTCTGTCGGCTGCTATAGCAGACTCTTCTGTCTTTGCCTGGTTTGTGACTTACCTGGTCTGTCGGCTGCTATAGCAGACTCTTCTGTCTTTGTCTGGTTTGTGACTTACCGGGTCTGTCGGCTGCTATAGCAGACTCTTCTGTCTGTCTGGTTTGTGACTTACCGGGTCTGTCGGCTGCTATAGCAGACTCTTCTGTCTTTGTCTGGTTTGTGACTTACCGGGTCTGTCGGCTGCTATTGCAGACTCTACTGTCTCAGCAAAACCATCTGGTAGTGTTACTATTTTCTGAAAAAATGAAAAACCCACTAATATGCTAGAATCTTATAGCTTGGTTAAAGACACAATAACATAATATATATCCTATAATGCCCCTATATGTTTTCCTAGGAGTAATAAAACACTTGCATCTGTCCGATAAAATGGTTTTAAGGAAGATTTAAATTTAGAAGGTGCAACTGCAAAGCAACATATCTGCCTGTTTTACTGGTAACCTTTCAAATAAAATGAAGATGCATGTGCTTAAGTGTACAAATAATCAAATTTCAGTTCATTTGCAACATTTTTGTAATATTAACTCAAAACAACAGTCAGAAATATTTCAGCTATTAGTACCTAAAGATGTATATACATACATGTTCTGCTATAAACTGTGACAGAATCTGTGGTTTGATAACATTCTGTACATATGCCACTTGGTTTTCTAAGATCTGGTTTATCTTCTTGGCTCGTTCCTGAAAAAAATTGAAGTATATATCAGTTTCCAGTTTTCATATTGTCATTTTCTGCATATTTCCTCCAAAAATCACCACTTCAAGAATAAAACCATTTACTAAAGTTTTGTAGGTTTCAATTTTGTTCCATATTAACTAATGCTTCACCAACAGAAAATGTTAATTTTAATAAATTTCATAATAAAAAGAAGCATTTTAATTTCCTATACTCACTGTTTCTGTACTGCCATCTATATTTAATACAAAGCTATTCTTTTTCATCAGTCTATACACCTTTTTATCCTGCAAATAAAACAAACTGGTTTGTAGCAACACATAAAGTATTCTTCCATAAATGGTCGATTTCTGGTACAGATGATCCAGTACAGATGAGCTCACGGGCACACATCTGTACTTGCTGCATCATCCAGGAAGCATAACAACATTCTTGTTTCCGGCGTTCTGATTGGACGTCAGAGACTATGGAGTCTAAAACAATGGAAAGTCTATATGTTATAGCGATGTGAAAGTTGTTGGTTTACGGAAGAAATAGGTACTTTCATACGTTTTTGGGAAAGTCCGTGTGAACTTTCACTCGTGATAGAATTTTTTATGTCTTTTGGCTTGTTCGGCTGCGCTCCACTCGCGAAAAGACAAAAAATTTCTATCACTGGTGAAAGATCAACTGGTCTTTCCCAAAAACGTATGAAAGAACCTATTAATCTTGTCAAGATTCAGTAATGCAACAGAATTTATAGATGGGTGATTGCCCGAATACACAAAGGGAACTATCTGATCCCACTTACCAAAGAAATGTAACAGATGGGACCAAACAGCCAGACAACAATATGGATGCTGGTATCTTGTCTGACTTACCAAGCCAACATAACAGATGGGTCCAAACAGCCAGACAACAATATGGATGCCGGTATCTTGTCTGAATTATTTTTTTTTTTTTTTTTTTTTTTTTTTTGTTTTTTTTTTTTTTTTTTTTTTTTTTTTTAATTGATTTTTTTATAGTCAGGGTTTTACATAGGAGCCCATCCATCACCACCTGACCTGGGTGTTCTGGGGCTATTAATATGCATATAGTGTCATAGCTGACTATATTTTTGTATATATTATTTACAAAATGCTCTAAAAACAGCAATACCAAAAAATAATAAGAAAAAATATTTTAAAAAAAATAAAAAATAATTAAAAAATAGTACATTCACTCTCACTTTCTCCCCTCAAATTACTTTTTCTGATATAAAAAAAAAAGAATACAAAACTGCTGATGGTATTTTTTTACAGTATATAAAAAGTTATAACAAGAAAAATGTATCAAATCTATGGAAAAATATGGTTAAACGAGGCCCACCTTTGCTCAAACTTATGCATACAATGGTTTTTATTTGCAATGTATTGTTCAACACTATAAAAATATTTCAGCTTAGATTTAAGTTCAATAATGTTTGGTATTCTTTCCTTTAATTTACAATGGTAGATATAGTTCTTTGTCACTAGTATGATAAAATTAAAAAACGGTTGCTCATTAACATACCCAAGAAGTACAGATTCTTTTAACAGATCAAAAACATAAAACCTCTTCACATGCTCTGATACAACATCCCAAAAACATCTTACAATAGTACAATCAAAAAATAAGTGTTCAATTGTTTCAATATCAGTCTTACAAAATCCACAGAGTTTTGTATTTTTCAATTTTACCATATATAAGAAATTGTTTGTTGGAAGGATTCTATGTAATATTTTGTATTGAAAAGTCTTCAGATAAGTATGTTCACAACATTCCTTTAAAGTCACAAAATATTTTGACCAGTTGTGGATTTCAAACCCAAGATGTTCCTCCCATTTGAGAAGTTTATCATTAGGTGCATAGAAAACTTGATCTCTTAAATACTTATAAACAAACTTAGGCTTTTTGGAAGCCATCAGTGTGTCAAAAAAGTTGTTTACTACTGTAAAGTTATGCCAATTGACATTTTTTGCATTTTCTTTAATACACTTTTTCATAAAATGAGGAATACTTGATATTAAACTATAATACTTCATAAAATTGTTGTTACTTAGCTTATTTTTCATTACATTAAAATCATAAAATTGCCCATTCTGTGGATCAATAATATTATACAAGTATTGAACTCCAAAATTCTTCCAATTACTGTAATATTTAAACTCTGAACATGGAACAAAATTCAATAAATCAGTAGATAATACATCAATTATGCAATGTTTTGGCAGAGGTTTTGCAGATGCTATGCTTATTATCACATCTTTCCAAAATAAATTTGTAATTCTCTCCCCGACCTCTTGCATTTTTTCACTATGTAGTTTGAAAAAGCGTTCAGTGTCATTCATACATGGTTTTAGAGAACATGATAAAATTTTCTGCCATGGACCTGCAGGGTTATCATAAAATCTTTTAATCCATCCAGATTTTAAATAAGCAACAAAAGAAGGTAAATGGATCATATTAAGTCCTCCATGATCTAGGTCACCAATCAAGGTGGTTCTTTTAATTTTATCTGATTTCCCACTCCAAATAAATTTGTAAAACATGGTAATTAATTCCTGTAATTTATTGTCCTGCAGATTAGGCAATGCTGTAAAAAGATGAATAAGCTTAGATATTGCTAAACTCTTAATTACTGTAATTTTACCCATTAAAGTAAGTTTACGATGTTCCCAACTCTTTAAAATTCTAGCAACTTCTTTAATTTTATTTGAAAAATTTAACTCGACCATACTGTGCAAGTTTAGAGAAAAATCAAGGCCCAGAACTCTAAAGTTTGAGTGTGACCAATATAAATTAAGATCACTACATAGAATATCCTCAGAAAATTTTTTGCTCCCAATCCATATTGCCCTAGTTTTGGATCTATTAACCTTAAGACCCGAAACTTTGGAGTAAGATTCAAAGCATCTAATTGTTTCACGTAATCAGGTTTCAGTGCCATCCAGCATCAAAAATTGACTAACAATGCACTGTGCACCATCAATGTCAATTCCACCAATGTCACAGTTTGCCTTTAACTTCATGGCTAATAGTTCAACCCCTATAATAAATAAGTAAGGAGATAGCGGATCCCCTTGTCTACATCCTCTACCAAGATCAAAGAAATTTGACATATGTCCATTATTTATGACGCAGCTTTTAGCTCCATTGTATAGAATTTCAAACCATTTGCAAAAAGAATCACCAAAATTAAAACTCTTTAAAGCATTGGTGAGAAAACTCCATTCAATAGAGTCAAAAGCTTTTTCAAAGTCAACTAATAGTAACAATCCTGTTTTGTCATTTTCTTCCAGATATTGCATCAAGTCATATAGTAATCGTGTGTTTTCACCAATAAATCTATCTTTCATAAAACCTTTTTGCGAATCACTAATGATGAACGGAAGCACTGATTTCACCCTATTAGCTAAGACTGCTGATACAATTTTCAAATCAGTGTTTAATAAACTGATAGGCCTCCAATTACTAATGAAGCGTCTATCTTTGTTCTCTTTTGGTATACATGTAATGACCCCTTGATATTGAAAACAAGACAAATGACCTATTTCATACCCATATTTTAGAGATCTAAATAAAAATGGGCCTATATCTTTCCAAAAAAACTTAAAAAATTCTACAGTCAAACCATCTGAGCCTGGACTTTTTCCATTGCACATCAATTTTAGGGCATGTGAACATTCTTCAAAACGCAAAAAATCTTGTCTGAATTATCAAGCCAACCTAACAGATGGGCCCAAAAAGCCAGACAACAATATGGATGCCGGTATCTTGTCTGACTTGCCAAGCCAACCTAACAGATGGGCCCAAACAGCCAGACAACAATATGGATGCCGGTATCCTATCCGACTTATCAAGCCAACATAACAAATGGGCCCAAACAGCCAGACAACAATATGGATGCCGGTATCTTATCTGACTTATCAAGCTAACATAACAAATGGGCCCAAACAGCCAGACAACAAAATGGATGCTGGTATCTTATCTGACTTATCAAGCCAACATAACAGATGGGCCCAAACAGCCAGACAACAATATGGATGCCGGTATCTTGTCTGAATTATCAAGCCAACATAACAGATGGGCCCAAACAGCCAGACAACAATATGGATGCCGGTATCTTGTCTGACTTGCCAAGCCAACCTAACAGATGGGCCCAAACAGCCAGACAACAATATGGATGCCGGTATCTTGTCTGACTTATCAAGCCAACATAACAGATGGGTCCAAACAGCCAGACAACAAAATGGATGCTGGTATCTTGTCTGACTTATCAAGCCAACATAACAGATGGGCCCAAACAGCCAGACAACAAAATGGATGCTGGTATCTTGTCTGACTTATCAAGCCAACATAACAGATGGGCCCAAACAGCCAGACAACAATATGGATGCCGGTATCTTGTCTGAATTATCAAGCCAACCTAACAGATGGGCCCAAACAGCCAGACAACAAAATGGATGCTGGTATCTTGTCTGACTTATCAAGCCAACATAACAGATGGGCCCAAACAGCCAGACAACAATATGGATGCCGGTATCTTGTCTGACTTATCAAGCCAACATAACAGATGGGTCCAAACAGCCAGACAACAAAATGGATGCTGGTATCTTGTCTGACTTGCCAAGCCAACCTAACAGATGGACCCAAACAGCCAGACAACAATATGGATGCCGGTATCCTATCCGACTTATCAAGCCAACATAACAAATGGGCCCAAACAGCCAGACAACAATATGGATGCCGGTATCTTATCTGACTTATCAAGCTAACATAACAAATGGGCCCAAACAGCCAGACAACAATATGGATGCCGGTATCTTGTCTGAATTATCAAGCCAACCTAACAGATGGGCCCAAACAGCCAGACAACAATATGGATGCTGGTATCTTGTCTGACTTATCAAGCCAACATAACAGATGGGTCCAAACAGCCAGACAACAATATGGATGCTGGTATCTTATCTGACTTATCAAGCCAACCTAACAAATGGGCCCAAACAGCCAGACAACAAAATGGATGCTGGTATCTTATCTGACTTATCAAGCCAACATAACAGATGGGCCCAAACAGCCAGACAACAAAATGGATGCTGGTATCTTATCTGACTTATCAAGCCAACATAACAGATGGGCCCAAACAGCCAGACAACAAAATGGATGCTGGTATCTTGTCTGACTTATCAAGCCAACATAACAGATGGGCCCAAACAGCCAGACAACAAAATGGATGCTGGTATCTTGTCTGACTTATCAAGCCAACATAACAGATGGGTCCAAACAGCCAGACAACAATATGGATGCTGGTATCTTATCTGACTTATCAAGCCAACATAACAGATGGGTCCAAACAGCCAGACAACAATATGGATGCTGGTATCTTGTCTGACTTATCAAGCCAACCTAACAAATGGGCCCAAACAGCCAGACAACAATATGGATGCTGGTATCTTGTGTGACTTAACAAGCCAACATAACAGATGGGTCCAAACAGCCAGACAACAATATGGATGCCGGTATCTTATCTGACTTATCAAGCCAACATAACAAATGGGCCCAAACAGCCAGACAACAATATGGATGCTGGTATCTTGTCTGACTTATCAAGCCAACCTAACAGATGGGCCCAAACAGCCAGACAACAAAATGGATGCTGGTATCTTATCTGACTTATCAAGCCAACCTAACAGATGGGCCCAAACAGCCAGACAACAAAATGGATGCTGGTATCTTATCTGACTTATCAAGCCAACATAACAAATGGGCCCAAACAGCCAGACAACAAAATGGATGCTGGTATCTTGTCTGACTTATCAAGCCAACATAACAGATGGGTCCAAACAGCCAGACAACAAAATGGATGCTGGTATCTTATCTGACTTATCAAGCCAACATAACAAATGGGCCCAAACAGCCAGACAACAAAATGGATGCTGGTATCTTGTCTGACTTATCAAGCCAACATAACAGATGGGTCCAAACAGCCAGACAACAATATGGATGCTGGTATCTTATCTGACTTATCAAGCCAACCTAACAAATGGGCCCAAACAGCCAGACAACAATATGGATGCTGGTATCTTACATGTAGTTATATCACAGCCTAACGGTATATCACCATGTTAGAAGCTATTTTCGTATTTTAGGTATTTTCTTAAATAAAATCACGATATGAAACAAGAATAAGAATAATATCACAACCTTGGTATTTTGGTAACATTTTATTTGCAACCACTGGGTCGATGCCTCTGTTGGTGGACTGTAGTGTTAGTCCCAGAGGGTTTCACTAGCCCAGTAGTCACACTTTAGTGCTGACAGGAATATTATTGATTCTTTCAGGAATATAGTCATACTGCCCTGAAATTGCGAAAAATTTACTAAATTTAAATTGTAAGGTTTTTTTTCCAGCTGTAGATAGCCTTAGCCGGATTAGGTACAATGTTTTGGAATTTTGGTAATGAAAGCTCTACAGTATCTTATCTGTTTGGATTTTATACATTTTTTTAATTACACGAATGCCACCGAGAGACAAAACATTTGTCCTGCGTAGTAAATTATGTTAACCTTGGTATCATTTACAATACATGCAATAGGCATACGACTTTAAGACATCCTTAAAGCTTATAAGTTCCATTTGTGGTTAATTAAAATTGTATTTGAATTAGACACAATTTTTTGTACCACCAACACAGATAAGCACTAATCTGAATTTTGAAAAATAGTTAAAAAGTGAAGGCATGTGACATAGATGTTACAAACTAGGAAATCTTGCAAAATAAGTTATGTAAAAAACTGTGTTAGCTGTAGACCAAAATTCTTATTAGCCAATTTGGCTAATCACTGCTTTTTGGCCTAGCCAAATGTCAATGTAATTAGCCAGAATCTTCTTCTGACTTCTCCTTGGCAGCCAAACAGGGAAAAGTGAGGCACAGATAGGGAAACTTCAGGGAGACATTAGGGAGAAGTCAGGTGGACCGTACAAATAATTAATTTTCGCAGTAGTTGCATTCATTTTTCATCATTTATATCATTTTTTTAATAATTGTGGATTGCCAGGATTATTTCTCTTGTGTTTTTAAACCATAACACACTTAGATTCAGTTTTTTTCTTTCTTGTTCATTATTATTCATGGTATCCAATATCAAATAGCACATAAATTTTATCATTATAAAATCCATGAAAAACAGCACCAGATACAGCAATTATTTTTCTATCTATTTCAGTACTTGTAGCCATACAAGGTATTCACAAATAAAAATATTTGTATAGGTGTAGACATAAACATCATTCATGGAGTTCTTGTATACATCATAATATTTCTAACAGTTTGTAAGGAACATGTCTGATGTCAATTTTATCTGAGCAAAATTTTCAAAGAAGATAGATAAAATAACATACATAACATTTAACCCAGAAATAATTCTTCTGTTCAGCACACTTCCACTTGGACAAAGTTGTGCTGATCAAAATTGCTTCATGGGACACCCATCTACAGAACTTATCATGATGTTAATAATTACTATACATCTTTCAAGTTCAGCTCATATATTTATCAAAGAAGATAGTTAAAATACAATACACTTTGAAAGAACTGAAGTTTAATACCAATGGAAAGTGTTTGTTTATAAAAAAAATACGATTTTTTCATTATGGGCCATTGTACTTTACTTTTCTTCGTTGTTCACTTCCGGTAATTAGTCACATCCGGTAAATAAACAAATGGCGCGTAATCCGGCTGAAAGACGTAAATCCTTTGAAAAAGTGATAAATACGCATATTGTTTTCCCGTTTTTTATGAGAAGACACATTTACAAATAAATTGGATGTCTGGGTGAATTATTTGGACCAGATCATATACAAAGAACCATCGGGGGCGACATGAGCGCCATAACAGGACGACTTCGACTTTGAGGCGCCGTAGGGCTACTTCAGGTACCACTTCGCTCATTGTGGTGAGCCCTGAGATTTTATGCAAGAAACTCAATTTTGAAAAGAGTTATCGCTTCGCCATGTTTCATAATTATGACCAGGTCCGAACGATTAGGAAATATCGGGAAACCAGTTGGACGAATCTAACATTGAAATCGAACCCCGTTTCGGATCTTACATACGCGGAATCGGCAATTTTCAATTCCTGATTTGTATCTTTTCCGAACCCGAACTTTTTTACTTTTCAACATTTAGATTTACTTTCACTTTCGCCATTTGGCGAACGGGAATGAAAAATAAATCGCCAGTACGGATTTAAATTCTCATTGGCGAGTTTGGCGACCTATAGCGCTAACACAGAAAAAAAAGATAGTATCTATAGAGAGAATTATAATTAAAAGAATCCTGTATTAACACCCCCAGTAACGCACATGCACAGTATCTGGATTTCACCTGGAATTTTAGGTACATTGTATTTACTGGGTTAGCAGACTGATAGGTATAATCTCTGGGATTTCTGGGTTAGCAGACTGATAGGTATAATCTCTGGGATTTCTGGGTTAGCAGACTGATAGGTATAATCTCTGGGATTTCTGGGTTAGCAGACTGATAGGTATAATCTCTGGGATTTCTGGGTTAGCGGACTGATAGGTATAATCTCTGGGATTTCTGGGTTAGCAGACTGATAGGTATAATCTCTGGGATTTCTGGGTAAGCAGACTGATAGGTATAATCTCTGGGATTTCTGGGTTAGCAGACTGATAGGTATAATCTATGGGATTTCTGGGTTAGCAGACTGATAGGTATAATCTCTGGGATTTCTGGGTTAGCGGACTGATAGGTATAATCTCTGGGATTTCTGGGTTAGCAGACTGATAGGTATAATCTCTGGGATTTCTGGGTTAGCAGACTGATAGGTATAATCTCTGGGATTTCTGGGTTAGCAGACTGATAGGTATAATCTCTGAGATTTCTAGGTTAGCAGACTGACAGGTATAATCTCTGGGATTTCTAGGTTAGCGGACTGATAGGTATAATCTCTGGGATTTCTAGGTTAGCGGACTGATAGGTATAATCTCTGGGATTCCTGGGTTAGCAGACTGATAGGTATAATCTCTGAGATTTCTGGGTTAACGGACTGATAGGTATAATCTTTGGGATTTCTGGGTTAGCAGACTGATAGGTAAAATCTCTGGGATTTCTGGGTTAGCAGACTGATAGGTATAATCTTTGGGATTTCTGGGTTAGCAGACTGATAGGTATAATCTCTGGGATTTCTGGGTTGGCAGACTGATAGGAATAATCTCTGGGATTTCTGGTTTAGCAGACTGATAGGTATAATCTCTGGGATTTCTGGGTTAGCAGACTGATAGGTATAATCTCTGGGATTTCTGGGTTAGCAGACTGATAGGTATAATCTCTGGGATTTCTGGGTTAGCAGACTGATAGGTATAATCTCTGGGATTTCTGGGTTAGCAGACTGACAGGTATAATCTCTGGGATTTCTGGGTTAGCAGACTGATAGGTATAATCTCTGGGATTTCTGGGTTAGCAGACTGATAGGTATAATCTCTGGGATTTCTGGGTTAGCAGACTGATAGGTATAATCTCTGGGATTTCTGGGTTAGCAGACTGATAGGTATAATCTCTGGGATTTCTAGGTTAGCAGACTGATAGGTATAATCTCTGGGATTTCTGGGTTAGCAGGCTGACAGTATAATCTCTGAGATTTCTGGGTTAGCAGACTGATAGGTATAATCTCTGGGATTTCTAGGTTAGCAGACTGATAGGTATAATCTCTGGGATTTCTGGGTTAGCGGACTGATAGATATAATCTCTGGGATTTCTAGGTTAGCAGACTGATAGGTATAATCTCTGGGATTTCTGGGTTAGCAGACTGATAGGTATAATCTCTGGGATTTCTGGGTTAGCAGACTGATAGGTATAATCTCTGGGATTTCTGGGTTAGCAGACTGATACGTATAATCTCTGGGATTTCTGGGTTAGCAGACTGATAGGTATAATCTCTGGGATTTCTAGGTTAGCAGACTGATAGGTATAATCTCTGGGATTTCTGGGTTAGCAGACTGACAGATATAATTTCTGGGATTTCTGGGTTAGCAGACTGACAGATATAATCTCTGGGATTTCTGGGTTAGCAGACTGATAGGTATAATCTCTGGGATTTCCTATATTCTCAGTGAAAAAAAATCATTTGATTATTTTATAAATATATTCAAAACTGTCCACATAAATCAAAATTTCCAGCAAGTTTGATGCCTTTAAACACACAAAAAAAAAATGTAAAAGCCTTTTTGTTTCAAAATGTTGTATAGTGTATGTTTCATCATCAGTGATCATTGCAAAAAAAACCCAAACATCCACTGAGAAAAAAACATGAAAATCAGGTAATGATCATTCAGAAACAGCAACTAAAGCCGGAGAAAAATAAACACTTGTTAAGAAAACAATTTTTGTCACTAGTTCCATAATGGTATGGGTCATACCCATCAAACAACTTTATTTGGTCAAACTGACCATATTCCTGGTAAAATTTCTAAATAGATTTATAAACAAGTAGATCCCATAAACTTGGATGTGTAACCACAGCAGATGCAGATTCTGATGCACACCAATGACACTGATACCACAATATAAACATGACATTCAACTTTTTAAGTGTGACGTACCGCAGATCACATCAGAAGTGTGACATACCGCAGATCACATCAGAAGTGTGACATACCGCAGATCACATCAGAAGTGTGACATACCTCAGAACACATCAGAAGTGTGATGTACCTCAGAACACATCAGAAGTGTGACATACCTCAGAACACATCAGAAGTGTGACATACCTCAGAACACATCAGAAGTGTGACATACCTCAGAACACATCAGAAGTGTGACATACCTCAGAACACATCAGAAGTGTGACATACCTCAGAACACATCAGAAGTGTGACATACCTCAGAACACATCAGAAGTGTGATGTACCTCAGAACACATCAGAAGTGTGATGTACCTTAGAACACATCAGAAGTGTGACATACCTCAGAACACATCAGAAGTGTGACATACCTCAGAACATATCAGAAGTGTGACATACCTCAGAACACATCAGAAGTGTGACATACCTCAGAACATATCAGAAGTGTGACATACCTCAGAACACATCAGAAGTGTGACATACCTCAGAACACATCAGAAGTGTGACGTACCGCAGATCACATCAGAAGTGTGACGTACCTCAGAACACATCAGAAGTGTGACGTACCTCAGAACACATCAGAAGTGTGACGTACCTCAGATCACATCAGAAGTGTGACGTACCTCAGAACATATCAGAAGTGTGACATACCGCAGATCACATCAGAAGTGTGACATACCTCAGAACACATCAGAAGTGTGACGTACCGCAGATCACATCAGAAGTGTGACGTACCGCAGATCACATCAGAAGTGTGACATACCTCAGAACACATCAGAAGTGTGACATACCTCAGAACACATCAGAAGTGTGACGTACCGCAGATCACATCAGAAGTGTGACGTACCGCAGATCACATCAGAAGTGTGACGTACCTCAGAACACATCAGAAGTGTGACATACCTCAGAACACATCAGAAGTGTGACATACCTCAGAACACATCAGAAGTGTGACATACCTCAGAACATATCAGAAGTGTGACATACCTCAGAACACATCAGAAGTGTGACGTACCGCAGAACACATCAGAAGTGTGACATACCTCAGATCACATCAGAAGTGTGACATACCTCAGAACACATCAGAAGTGTGACATACCTCAGAACACATCAGAAGTGTGACATACCTCAGAACACATCAGAAGTGTGACGTACCGCAGATCACATCAGAAGTGTGACGTACCTCAGAACACATCAGAAGTGTGACGTACCTCAGAACACATCAGAAGTGTGACGTACCTCAGATCACATCAGAAGTGTGACGTACCTCAGAACATATCAGAAGTGTGACATACCGCAGATCACATCAGAAGTGTGACATACCTCAGAACACATCAGAAGTGTGACGTACCGCAGATCACATCAGAAGTGTGACGTACCGCAGATCACATCAGAAGTGTGACATACCTCAGAACACATCAGAAGTGTGACATACCTCAGAACACATCAGAAGTGTGACGTACCGCAGATCACATCAGAAGTGTGACGTACCGCAGATCACATCAGAAGTGTGACATACCTCAGAACACATCAGAAGTGTGACATACCTCAGAACACATCAGAAGTGTGACATACCTCAGAACATATCAGAAGTGTGACATACCTCAGAACACATCAGAAGTGTGACAATCCTCAGAACACATCAGAAGTGTGACATACCTCAGAACACATCAGAAGTGTGACATACCTCAGAACATATCAGAAGTGTGACGTACCTCAGAACACATCAGAAGTGTGACATACCTCAGAACATATCAGAAGTGTGACGTACCGCAGATCACATCAGAAGTGTGACATACCTCAGATCACATCAGAAGTGTGACATACCTCAGAACACATCAGAAGTGTGACGTACCGCAGATCACATCAGAAGTGTGACAATCCTCAGAACATATCAGAAGTGTGACATACCTCAGAACATATCAGAAGTGTGACATACCTCAGAACATATCAGAAGTGTGACATACCTCAGATCACATCAGAAGTGTGACAATCCTCAGATCACATCAGAAGTGTGACATACCTCAGAACACATCAGAAGTGTGACATACCTCAGAACACATCAGAAGTGTGACAATCCTCAGAACACATCAGAAGTGTGACATACCTCAGAGCACATCAGAAGTGTGACGTACCGCAGATCACATCAGAAGTGTGACATACCTCAGAACACATCAGAAGTGTGACATACCTCAGAACACATCAGAAGTGTGACAATCCTCAGAACACATCAGAAGTGTGACGTACCGCAGAACATATCAGAAGTGTGACATACCTCAGAACATATCAGAAGTGTGACATACCTCAGAACACATCAGAAGTGTGACAATCCTCAGAACACATCAGAAGTGTGACATACCTCAGAACATATCAGAAGTGTGACAATCCTCAGAACACATCAGAAGTGTGACATACCTCAGATCACATCAGAAGTGTGACATACCTCAGAGCACATCAGAAGTGTGACGTACCTCAGATCACATCAGAAGTGTGACATACCTCAGATCACATCAGAAGTGTGACATACCTCAGAACACATCAGAAGTGTGACAATCCTCAGAACACATCAGAAGTGTGACATACCTCAGAGCACATCAGAAGTGTGACGTACCGCAGATCACATCAGAAGTGTGACATACCTCAGATCACATCAGAAGTGTGACATACCTCAGAACACATCAGAAGTGTGACAATCCTCAGAACACATCAGAAGTGTGACATACCTCAGAGCACATCAGAAGTGTGACGTACCGCAGATCACATCAGAAGTGTGACAATCCTCAGAACACATCAGAAGTGTGACATACCTCAGAACATATCAGAAGTGTGACATACCTCAGAACATATCAGAAGTGTGACATACCTCAGAACACATCAGAAGTGTGACATACCTCAGAACACATCAGAAGTGTGACATACCTCAGAGCACATCAGAAGTGTGACATACCTTAGAACACATCAGAAGTGTGACGTACCTCAGAACACATCAGAAGTGTGACATACCTCAGAGCACATCAGAAGTGTGATGTACCTCAGAGCACATCAGAAGTGTGACATACCTCAGATCACATCAGAAGTGTGACATACCTCAGAGCACATCAGAAGTGTGACATACCGCAGATCACATCAGAAGTGTGACATACCTCAGATCACATCAGAAGTGTGACATACCTCAGAACACATCAGAAGTGTGACATACCTCAGATCACATCAGAAGTGTGACAATCCTCAGAACACATCAGAAGTGTGACGTACCGCAGATCACATCAGAAGTGTGACAATCCTCAGAACACATCAGAAGTGTGACATACCTCAGAACACATCAGAAGTGTGACGTACCGCAGATCACATCAGAAGTGTGACATACCTCAGAACACATCAGAAGTGTGATGTACCTCAGAACACATCAGAAGTGTGACATACCTCAGAACACATCAGAAGTGTGACATACCTCAGAACACATCAGAAGTGTGACATACCTCAGAACACATCAGAAGTGTGACGTACCGCAGATCACATCAGAAGTGTGACATACCTCAGAACACATCAGAAGTGTGACGTACCGCAGAACACATCAGAAGTGTGACATACCTCAGAACACATCAGAAGTGTGACAATCCTCAGAACACATCAGAAGTGTGACATACCTCAGAACACATCAGAAGTGTGACGTACCGCAGATCACATCAGAAGTGTGACATACCTCAGAACACATCAGAAGTGTGACATACCTCAGAACATATCAGAAGTGTGACATACCTCAGAACACATCAGAAGTGTGACATACCCCAGAACACATCAGAAGTGTGACATACCTCAGAACACATCAGAAGTGTGACATACCTCAGAACATATCAGAAGTGTGACATACCTCAGAACATATCAGAAGTGTGACATACCACAGAGCACATCAGAAGTGTGACATACCTCAGAACATATCAGAAGTGTGACATACCTCAGAACACATCAGAAGTGTGACATACCTCAGAACACATCAGAAGTGTGATGTACCTCAGAACACATCAGAAGTGTGATGTACCTTAGAACACATCAGAAGTGTGACATACCTCAGAACACATCAGAAGTGTGACATACCTCAGAACACATCAGAAGTGTGACATACCTCAGAACATATCAGAAGTGTGACATACCTCAGAACATATCAGAAGTGTGACATACCTCAGAACACATCAGAAGTGTGACGTACCTCAGAACACATCAGAAGTGTGACGTACCACAGAACACATCAGAAGTGTGACATACCTCAGAACACATCAGAAGTGTGACATACCTCAGAACACATCAGAAGTGTGACATACCTCAGAACATATCAGAAGTGTGACATACCTCAGAACACATCAGAAGTGTGACATACCTCAGAACACATCAGAAGTGTGATGTACCTCAGAACACATCAGAAGTGTGATGTACCTTAGAACACATCAGAAGTGTGACATACCTCAGAACACATCAGAAGTGTGACAAACCCCAGAACACATCAGAAGTGTGACATACCTCAGAACACATCAGAAGTGTGACATACCTCAGAACACATCAGAAGTGTGACGTACCGCAGATCACATCAGAAGTGTGACATACCACAGAGCACATCAGAAGTGTGACATACCTCAGAACATATCAGAAGTGTGATGTACCTTAGAACACATCAGAAGTGTGACATACCACAGAGCACATCAGAAGTGTGACATACCTCAGATCACATCAGAAGTGTGACATACCTCAGAACATATCAGAAGTGTGACATACCTCAGAACACATCAGAAGTGTGACATACCTCAGAACATATCAGAAGTGTGACATACCTCAGAACACATCAGAAGTGTGACATACCTCAGAACACATCAGAAGTGTGACATACCTCAGAACACATCAGAAGTGTGACGTACCGCAGATCACATCAGAAGTGTGACATACCTCAGATCACATCAGAAGTGTGACATACCTCAGAACACATCAGAAGTGTGACATACCTCAGAACATATCAGAAGTGTGACATACCTCAGAACACATCAGAAGTGTGACATACCTCAGAACACATCAGAAGTGTGACGTACCGCAGATCACATCAGAAGTGTGACATACCTCAGAACACATCAGAAGTGTGACGTACCGCAGAACACATCAGAAGTGTGACATACCTCAGAACATATCAGAAGTGTGACGTACCTCAGAGCACATCAGAAGTGTGACATACCTCAGAACACATCAGAAGTGTGACGTACCTCAGAACACATCAGAAGTGTGACATACCTCAGATCACATCAGAAGTGTGACAATCCTCAGAACACATCAGAAGTGTGACATACCTCAGAACACATCAGAAGTGTGACGTACCTCAGAACATATCAGAAGTGGGACATACCTCAGAACATATCAGAAGTGTGACATACCTCAGATCACATCAGAAGTGTGACATACCTCAGAACACATCAGAAGTGTGACATACCTCAGATCACATCAGAAGTGTGACAATCCTCAGAACACATCAGAAGTGTGACATACCTCAGAACACATCAGAAGTGTGACATACCTCAGATCACATCAGAAGTGTGACAATCCTCAGAACACATCAGAAGTGTGACATACCTCAGAACATATCAGAAGTGTGACGTACCGCAGATCACATCAGAAGTGTGACAATCCTCAGAACACATCAGAAGTGTGACATACCTCAGAACACATCAGAAGTGTGACGTACCGCAGATCACATCAGAAGTGTGACATACCTCAGAACACATCAGAAGTGTGATGTACCTCAGAACACATCAGAAGTGTGACGTACCGCAGATCACATCAGAAGTGTGACATACCTCAGAACACATCAGAAGTGTGACATACCTCAGAACATATCAGAAGTGTGACGTACCTCAGAACACATCAGAAGTGTGACATACCTCAGAACACATCAGAAGTGTGACAAGAACACATCAGATTTTCAACGACCTCAGAACATATCAGAAGTGTGATGTACCTTAGAACACATCAGAAGTGTGACAATCCTCAGAACACATCAGATGTGCGACGACCTCAGAACATATCAGAAGTGTGACGTACCTCAGAACACATCAGAAGTGTGACAAACCCCAGAACACATCAGAAGTGTGACGTACCTCAGAACATATATAGAAGTGTGACATACCTCAGAACATATCAGAAGTGTGACGTACCTCAGAACACATCAGGCAGGTCGGGGGTTCTCTCCAGGTACTCCTGCTTCCTCCCCAAATAAAAACTGGACGCCATGAAATAGCTGAAAAATTGCTGAAAGTGGCGTTAAAACACCATTCAAACAAAATCAAACAGAACACATCAGAAGTGAGATTACCTCAGAACACATCAAATGTGTGACGACCTCAGAACATATCAGAAGTGTGACGACCTTAGCACATATCAGAAGTGTGATGTACCTCAGACCACATCAGAAGTGAGACATACCTGAGAACACATCAGAACAAGGCTACTCCCGCCTTCTCCTCCAAACTTTACATTTTCAGCCATCACTTTTTCATTAAGACAGGATAATATATATAATATTTTATAGTCTATGTCCTAAGATCTGTCAGGTATTTTCTACCTGCTGGTCTATCAATTCTAAATACAGATTTAAATTGTTTTCTTTAAAGCTTTAATTCAGCAATACATGTATCTGGACAATTATATTGCTATTCATGCTTAAGTAAGGTAAATAACTAGATAAGAAGAATGCCCCCCCCCCCCCCCCCCCCCCAGCCAAGAATTAAGGTTGATTGGTTGTTGGCTCTCAAGTTTAAACCTGTTTTTTGGACATTGATTCATGGATTGTCTTTTAATTTCCCTGGTGTTCAGTATTTTGTTATTACCTTTATTGTTAGTAGCTGTAAGATACAAAGGATGCCCCTCCTGCACTCCCCTCCCCACCACTGGTCTGACCAGAAACCGGTGTGCTGCAACAGGTGAGAATTTTACGAAAATTTAATGAAAATTAAACTCCTTTTGCCATGCACACCTTCATTATGTGTAGAAAGATCTTACTAATAAAAATGTTGTAAGCCTTAAAATGGTGGAGAATACTGCCTGACAAGACATGTATCCCTATCTCAGCTAATCTGACCTGTAGTTTGACTAAGTCCAAATATATTTCACAATAACAGCTGCACCATGAGCACATAATATGAACATCTGAAGATATAAGGACAAAACCTCAACAGTTCATGGATGCATAATTCTATCTGCAATGATGAGACATAATCACATCTATAAATATCAACAAAACAGCAAAAGTAATCATTAAAATTCTATCAATTTCAACAGGTCATGATTTATCTTCAAAAAAGGAAAACAATGTTATTCCTCTAAATTTCAATAGGCCACGATTTTTTCTCCAATATGGAAATAGTGGGGAAATGTAATCAAAATTCTATTCACCACTGAAGTGTAGGTACAAATGTACTTTCACTAGTGAATAGGAATTTGTAGTCAAATTGGTTGAAAATCTTGGAAATAGATTTTTTCATCACAAATATATAACTAGAGGCTCTTAAGAGCCTGTATCGCTCACCTGACTTACAAAAAAACTTTTTAAGACAATACTTTTCTTACTATCACTTCTGCATTATTTGGTTAAATTGTGTGGAACTGAGTTTCAGAGACGAAGCTGTTTGTATGGTTTTCCCATAGGGTCCTATGTTAAGCTGTGTTCCACCGTGGTGGCCTCTTGGAATTTAGATCGCCACAAAAAACGAGGACCATCTAAGGTACATTTGTGCAATATTTCAAATCAATCTGCTAAGCGGTTTGTAAAAAGAAGATTTTTGAAATTTCAGCCAATCAGAACCCATTAGTTGCCCTGGAAGTCATGTTTAATTTGCAATTGGCTCAAAAAACTCAAAATAATAAGATAAATATCCATTAATCATTTCTTCATAATTTGGCTTCATTTGTGTGGAACAGTTTCAGAGAAGACGTTGTTTGTATGTTTTTCCCATAGGGTCCTATGTTAAACTATGTCCTGTGATGGCCACCATCTTGGATTTTGGATCGGAACAAAAAACTCAAACCTTGTAGAGGACCACATAAGGTACATTTCTGCTATATTTTAAATCAATCTGCCAAGCAGTTTATGAGAAGAAGATTTTTGAATTTCAGCCAATCAGAACACATTAATGGCCCTGGAAGCCATGTTGAATTTGCAATTGGCTGGAAAAACCCAAAATAATAAGATAATTATGCAACCTTCCTTTCCTTATTAATTTGGCTTCATTGTGTGGAACAGTTTCAGAGAAGAAGTTGTTTATATGTTTTTCCCATAGGGTCCTATGTTAAACTATGTCCTGCGATGGCGGCCATCTTGGATTTTGGATCGGCACAAAAAACTCAAACTTTGTAGAGGACTATCAAAGGTACATTTCTGCTATATTTCAAATCAATCTGCCAAGCAGTTTATGAGAAGAAGATTTTTGAATTTCAGCCAATCAGAACACATTAACGGCCCTGGAAGCCATGTTAAATTTGCAATTGGCTCGAAAAACCCAAAACAATAAGATAATTATGCAACCTTCATTTCCTTATTAATTTGGCTTCATTGTGTCGAACAGTTTCATAGAAGAAGTTGTTTATATGTTTTTCCCATAGGGTCCTATGTTAAACTATGTCCTGCGATGGCGGCCATCTTGGATTTTGGATCGGCACAAAAAACTCAAACTTTGTAGAGGACCATCTAAGGTACATTTCTGCAATATTTCAAATCAATCTGCCAAGCAGTTTATGAGAAGAAGATTTTTGAATTTCAGCCAATCAGAACACATTAATGGCCCTGGAAGCCATGTTGAATTTGCAATTGGCTCGAAAAACCCAAAACAATAAGTTAATTATGCAACCTTCATTTCCTTATTACTTTGGCTTCATTGTGTGGAACAGTTTCATAGAAGAAGTCGTTTATATGTTTTTCCTATAGGGTCCTATGTTAAACTATGTCCTGCGATGGCGACCATCTTGGATTTTGGATCGGCACAAAAAACTCAAACTTTGTAGAGGACCATCTAAGGTACATTTCTGCAATATTTCAAATCAATCTGCCAAGCAGTTTATGAGAAGAAGATTTTTGAATTTCAGCCAATCAGAACACATTAATGGCCCTGGAAGCCATGTTGAATTTGCAATTGGCTCGAAAAACCCAAAACAATAAGATAATTATGCAACCTTCATTTCCTTATTAATTTGGCTTCATTGTGTCGAACAGTTTCATAGAAGAAGTTGTTTATATATTTTTCCCATAGGGTCCTATGTTAAACTATGTCCTGCGATGGCGGCCATCTTGGATTTTGGATCGGCACAAAAAACTCAAACTTTGTAGAGGACCATCTAAGGTACATTTCTGCAATATTTCAAATCAATCTGCCAAGCAGTTTATGAGAAGAAGATTTTTGAATTTCAGCCAATCAGAACACATTAATGGCCCTGGAAGCCATGTTGAATTTGCAATTGGCTCGAAAAACCCAAAACAATAAGATAATTATGCAACCTTCATTTCCTTATTAATTTGGCTTCATTGTGTGGAACAGTTTCATAGAAAAAGTTGTTTATATGTTTTTCCTATAGGGTCCTATGTTAAACTATGTCCTGCGATGGCGGCCATCTTGGATTTTGGATCGGCACAAAAAACTCAAACTTTGTAGAGGACCACATAAGGTACATTTCTGCAATATTTCAAATCAATCTGCCAAGCAGTTTATGAGAAGAAGATTTTTGAATTTCAGCCAATCAGAACGCATTAATGGCCCTGGCAGCCATGTTTCATATTTGATCAGCACCAAAAACTCAAACTTTGTTAAGAACCACCCAATAAACATTCCTGCCAAGTTTGGTTCCAATTGGCCAAGTGGTTGTGGAGAAGAAGATTAAAATGTAAAAAGTTTACGGCCGACGACGACGAAGACGACGACGACGACGACGACGACGACGACGACGACGACGACGGACGCAAAGTGATGAGAATAGCTCACACTGACCCTTTGGGTCAGGTGAGCTAAAAAGTATAATTATTCTTTCCATTCCAATCAGGAGTAGTTAGAGAAAGAAAAAATACTGGTATATCGACCATATGTAATTAGGGTTTGTTTCAGTTGATTTAACTATATATAGGAATTAGGCTATAACGGTAAAGGCATGTGAAGTAGATGTTACAAACAATCAAATCTTATAATTTTAATTTATTTCAAGGCAGACATAAATGTTAAACAACTGTTTGATCTAATACTTCATAGTGATAGCAATTTCAAGGTGTAAAATTTGAACATTGCAAAGGTCTCAATAATAGGATCATTAAATTTTAGATATTAATTTTCCAATACATTTCAAAATGGATTTATATAGCATCTCCTATTACATATATTTTTAATAGAATGATAGATACCAGCTGTTTTCCTAAAGAACTAAAAAATGCAAAAGTAACTCCAATATATAAAGCTGGAGATCGTTTGTTAACAAATAATTACAGACCTATATCTGTTCTCCCAACTCTCTCAAAAATTATTGAGAGACATGTTGCTCATCATGTATATTTATTTTTGTCAGAATTTAAGCTATTACATCCTGCACAATCAGGATTTAGGCCAAATCATTCCTGCCAAACTGCTCTTATTAACATTATTGACAAGTGGTTACAAGAAATGAACAATGGTAATATAAATCTTGCAGTATTGGTGGATTTTAAAAAGTCTTTTGATGTTGTTGATCATATGATACTCTGTCAAAAACTTGAGGTATACAGATTTTGTGATAACACTGTTAATTTTTTCAAGTCCTATTTATCAGAAAGGACTCAACAAGTAAAATTATGTAATGTTTTCTCAGAAAAGAGGAACATTGAATTTGGGGTTCCTCAGGGATCTATACTTGGACCCTTGCTGTTTGTTCTTTTTATAAATGATTTGCCCTTGTATATTAAAAATTGTACAACTGATCTATATGCAGATGACTCAACATTACATTTATCTGGGAAGAATGTTTATATGTTAGAAAAAGAAATGCAAAATGAACTTAACTCTGTTGAAGTGTGGTGCAGAGAAAATAATGTACATAAATACCAGCAAATCAAAATGTATGTTAATTGGTACAAAACCAAAATTGTCTACAATAGAAATTCAACCAAGACTAGAAATTTTTTCAGAATTTCTTAATGTTTCGGCATGTGAAAAAATATTAGGCATTCAAATTGATGCAAATCTTATATGGAAGGAGCAAATTGATATGATATGTAAAAATATCTCATCAAGAGTTTATTTATTATCACAAATAAAAAGTTTTCTGAATCTGGAAACTAAGAAAATATTCTACAATGGATACATATTACCCTTAATTGATTACTGTTGTATAATATGGGGAGGATGTAACAATGACAGCCTTGACAGAATACTAAAACTGCAAAAACGGGCAGCCAGATTAATTTTAGATACAGACCCTTTAGCCCCTTCAGCACCACTTTTTAAGCAACTGGGCATAATGACAGTACAATTAAGAATCAAATATCATAAATATTTACTTCTACATAAAACATTGAAGGGAGATGCCCCTGAATACCTTATACAAAAGTTTAATTATCTCTCGTCTAATATTCATTATGGCTTAAGAAATGTGTTAGATGGAAATCTTATGGTACCAAAACAAACTACTGAACTTAACAACAAGTGTGGACACAGAAAAACGTCTCGCCTGCATTCCGCATCAGTAACGACAATAAATTTCGTCATAAGCATTACGTAAATAGCATTAAATATCAGCAGCGGCCTGTATACAAAATATTGTCACCATAACCCTGCATAGTTACAGGGGAACAGCCGTAACCCAAAAACTTTAACGAAGTTGCTGGACCGTGAAATTGAGGTCAAGGTCAGGTGGAACCTACCAGACAGTCATGTATTATTCATCAGCAACCTATATACCAAATATTGTCATCCTACCATGCGTAGTTACAGAGGAACTATCGTAACCCAAAAACTTTAACGCAGTGGCTGGACCGTGAAATTGAGGTCAAGGTCAGGTGACACCTACCAGACAGTCATGTACTAGTCATCAGCAACCTATACACCAAATATTGTCATCCTACCATGCGTAGTTACAGAGGAACTGTCGTAACCCCAAAACTTTAACGTAGTCGCTGGACCGTGAAATTGAGGTCAAGGTCAGGTGACACCTACCAGACAGTCATGTACTAGTCATCAGCAACCTATACACCTAATATTGTCATCCTACCATGCATAGTTACAGAGGAACTGTCGTAACCCCAAAACTTTAACGTAGTCGCTGGACCATGAAATTGAGGTCAAGGTCAGGTGACACCTACCAGACAGTCATGTACTAGTCATCAGCAACCTATACACCAAATATTGTCATCCTACCATGCGTAGTTACAGAGGAACTGTCGTAACCCCAAAACTTTAACGTAGTCGCTGGACTGTGAAATTGAGGTCAAGGTCAGGTGACACCTACCAGACAGTCATGTACATCAGCAACCTATACACCAAATATTGTCATCCTAGCATGCGTAGTTACAGAGGAACTGTCGTAACCCCAAAACTTTAACGTAGTGGCTGGACCGTGAAATTGAGGTCAAGGTCAGGTGACAACTACCAGACAGTCATGTACTAGTCATCAGCAACCTATACACCAAATATTGTCATCCTAGCATGCGTAGTTACAGAGGAACTGTCGTAACCCAAAAACTTTAACGTAGTCACTGGACCGTGAAATTGAGGTCAAGGTCAGGTGACACCTTCCAGACAGTCATGTACTAGTCATCAGCAACCTATACACCAAATATTGTCATCCTACCATGCATAGTTACAAAGGAACTGTCGTAACCCAAAAACTTTAACGTAGTCGCTGGACCGTGAAATTGAGGTCAAGGTCAGGTGACAGGTGACTGACTGGCAAGTACTCATCATAAGCTACCTCTGGACCAAATTTGATGGACCTAGGGCTTGGGCTTACAAAGATATGAAGCAAGATGTCAAGTGTTTACGCCGCCGCCGCCGCCGGATTCCCATACATATGTCTCGCCTCCAGCGACTTTCGTCGCAGGCGAGACAAAAAGTCATTTGCATATTCTGGTGCTGTTTTATGGAATGAGTTACCACCATGTTATAGAAACACTAAAAACACACAAACTTTTAAACATTGTATTAAGAAATATCTGTCACAAGACTGATGACAGCAGTTTTTGTTGTAATATTGTTACTTCATTACCACACTCATGTTTGTATGTTATTGTCAATTTATATATTTTTGTTTATTAATTTGTAATTTTTTCATGAGGGCCTCAGGGAAGATTAGTTGTATTACTAACTGTGTAACCCTCTTTAAATAAAGTCATTATTATTATTATTATTATTATTATTATAAAAGGGGTCTATAACTAGTACTGAGACCATACTGGGAGGGTTCCAAGTGCTAGACACACAGAGCAGCCCAGCGCATCCCTGTATGGCGGATAGTGGAAACCCTCTCATTGGGGGGGTTGTCACCCAGGTCATAATATATAACATGTATAATATGGCCGCAGACTGTAGTGGGTGATGTGTTAGGATAGTGCACGATAAAGACCCCGTTTGTAGATTTTGAAAAAGGGTAGGCTTATAGTATCCACTACAAAAGGCTAAATTATCTGCCCTGACCCAATACTACATACTTTTCCAGTGACAGTCAAAATTGTGTTCCCTGTGTCCAATCCCACCCTTTTCTCTGTTGACTTATTGTTTGTAAACTTGTTCTCATCCTGAATATAGATGAAGTACTGCTCGCTGGACGTAAAGCAAACATCCAATCAATCCATAAACTAGCATGACTAGTAATAATACAGATATTATGGATACAATCTTCATCAAGACAGAAAATATATGCTTGCTTTCTAGATTTGATTAAAGAATGTCCAACAATAAATACGGATTTTATTAGTAAGATATGGGTTAAATGAAGTTTTTTAAATATTTTAGAAGATATGTTAAATGAGGCAAGATTAATTTCTAGGTAAAATTTGATTTTGATGAAACTTATCTAAAGTTCAGTGGGCTAAAACATGATATTTACTAACAAATAAGTGGTATACATACTGGTACTTTTCATTATATATTAATGAGATATTTAATTTAATTAATTTTTCATCCTCACACATGAAGTTCATGAATATTTTCTATTATATAAATACAGATTTAATGTTTAAATTTGGTCTGCAGTATGAAATAAGGTTAACGATTGTTGTCAGACTTAGACCTCCAAGTAGGTATTTATATTTTTAATTCCAGTATGATGGAATAGAAGTTCTATATACTTAATACTTTCCTTCTGTAATCTTGTAATAAACCAATTTTACTATAAATTAGTAAGATTGTGTCATTATGTTAACTTTCACTTCAAAGACAACATAGGATTTCAGAACAAATATTTATAATTTCTTCTTTGTAAAATTTGACATATCACAAAGATGTTTGACAAAGAAGATGAAGGATTTAATAAATCTCTGACTAAACCATTTTCAAAAGTATGTATTAAGGTTGTAATTTCAGTAAGCACAGCACACATGGGAGATCCTGTCTCTCCAAAAATCAGAATAAAAAATAAGACTCTCCAAGAAGATCTTGAACTGCAATTGTAGGTCAAAGTCTTGACAACTTCTAATCAACAGAATGTTAGCTACAGAGAAAATGTTATGTTGAAGTGACTTTATAAATTAACACCACTCCATAGAACATTGTATTGTGCAAGGCAAAACAAAAATGACTTTATAATAAGATTCAACTTTGTCATTTTTCAATGTCAATTTCTTGTTTTGTCTCCAGATGTAATGTAAATACATGTATGCATTGCTATTTCATTTAAAACTATGATAAACAATTTGATGTAACAATAGAGCATTGATCGATACATCACAACGGCTACTGGGGATCAAACCCAGGATGTCTTATTACGAGCAAACCCCTTACCCAAGATAGCTAAAAAGTACTTAGTTATCTCAGTCTTTTTCTGGCTTTATACTATGTTCCCAATTCATCACTCCATGCCCCATGGATGGATGGGATATGTTTCTTAATAGTTATAAGTCAATTTTTTGTCCATTGTTGGAATATATGCTACATGTGTTTGGTCGTTGTACCTCAAAAAAGATATTCGTAAATTGAAGTCTGTTCAAAGAAGCTTCAGGGCCACTAACTTGTTAAGGATATATTAGTAAGTCATTTCAGTTATATGAGAGTAGGCTTCAGTGATTTTGTTAGCTTGAATTTGCCTCCGAATTTTGGCTGTTTCCCCTGGAGCAAATTTCCCAAATTTTGTGTAAATATTTCCCAATTTATGACAAAAATCCAAACAGAAAACCATAAGAACAGGCGATCGAGTCCTATATTATTCATGGCTTCCGTTGGAGGGCTACTTGCCGTTCAATTTTGTTAACATTTTAATAAGAAACCTGCGTATTTTTGTCACTACGTGTTTATCGTGTTTATGCACCATAACAAAACAGTGTAAGCTGATTCCCGTCTGACTTTTACCTTGTACAAACTGTGCAGCAACGAAATAATACCGGAAACCAGTTCAAAGCACAAGAAGTTTAGAAAAGTTCGGAGCAGATATGAAATGTGTGCCGAAAATTGCACAATACGATGCCGCCAGTGTTAAACGAGTATTGCACAGATTTAAACATAATAATAATTATACTAGGACACTTAAATTTTGGCGATGAAAGTGTGTCGCTTTAAACAAACGTTCATTTCATTGAAACGCACTGTATTTTATTATTTAGGTGTCATTTGGTTAGAGCAATAAATGCACGATATTTCAAAGTAATTAAATCTCAGGTTCATTGTTTACATTGCTGAATGAAGGAAAATCACAGAAATTAGAGTATAGATGAAATTCGAGTGTGTGGCCATAGTATTTTGGTGGTCATTTTCATTTTCTTATTTTAAATATGTTTAAATATGTTTAAGTGCATTGTACATAAAATACATACTATTTTTATAGGATTCAAAGTGTTGAAATTTTCAACTATACATGTACTTTATAATTCTAGCAACTTATTTTTAAAAAAGTTTTTCTATTGTAATGTATTTTTTTCTGGTTTTTCATTGATACTTTAACCTTAATAATTTAAACTGCTCAAAATAAATCCATATAATTCCAAAACATCTTATAATAATATAAAATCAAACAAAATGGATGTTTCTGCAGTCATCCGATGTTTGAACATCTGGATACAAGTCAGATCAGCACTTGGTCAAAACGGCACCTGGTTAAATCGGCACTTAGTATAGTCAATTCGGCACTCAGTATGGTTAATTCGGCACCTGATATAGTCAATTCTGCACCTACATGTATATTTTTTTCTGAATTTATTACAACAAAAACGACTGAAAGATAACAATGTTTATTTTATTTCATTAAAAATCTAGCACATATATATTAAATGATTTAAAAATCATTTCAATTCATCATATTAAAGTTACAGTTAATGTCAGCATTATGATCGTTATGTGCAGGAGGTCCGTAAAACGATGCACATTTCCTTAGTAAATAGCTGGCGCTGATGGTGTTGATATTGCTGCCACAAACTGAAAATCATTTGCTGAACCTGACAGTTTTGTTTTCTTCATTTTCCCTCTGCAACAAGCCATAGCTGTAAGGGAATATCTTCTGCTTCTGCAAACACTGCAGAGCTTCCTGTTTTGAACGAACTATTTTGACTGCACTTTCAGATTATTGGGAACAAATACAACAAAAAAAGACACTAAAAACAAAGGAAACAATGATGTTAAAACAAAGGTACAAAATGAAGCAGAAAGTAATGTGCAAAAACAGAAGACAAAGGCGAAGAAAACATCAAATGTAAAGAAAACACAACAAACTACAACATCAACTAGTAAACAGACAGAAATGACAAGTTTTACAACACCAAATCAGAACAGACAACAGTTCCTACAAGACAACAGAACTCCACCTACACCACCAATCAGAGAGAACTTGAAGCAACAAAAGAAACACTGACCATTTGAAAATCATGTTGTTTTTTTTACAGAAATCTAAGAAAAAAAAACAAACAAACAAACATTTTGACTGCACTTGATGCAACTGTCGTCTGACATTTGGGAATGATAGTATCTCATTTAATATTTTCCATTTTTCTCAAATTTCTTACTTATTAAACAGCTTGGGCTTCTGCCTTTTAATCTTAATTTAAACATCATTTAGTTAACAATCATGAAACACTTTCAGGGTCATTATTACAACAACAAACCATATAATTACACAAACAAAAAATTAATTTGCTACTTTTTCAAAGGAATTTAAATGTCTAATCATTGATGTTATTATAACAGTAATATATACTATTTATCAAACTTAACAGTTGTAAATTTCAAAGAATCCCCCAATCAACATAAATAATTAGTAATTATTTTATTTTAAATTATAATTTTCAACATTTCATGTATTAAAATTTGGCCTTTAAACAATTTTATTGTAATAAGTATAAATCATTTATCAGGTGCCGAAATCCAATGCCGATTTGACTATACATAAGTGCCGAATTGACTACTTTCCTGTGCCGATTTGACTTTTTCTTTAGGTGCCGATCTGACTTAGTGCCGATTTGACTTGCACCCGAACATCTCACATAAGTCAAATAAAAATATCTCACAAAAGATCAATTTAGTTATTTTATTGACTGTTACTGTTGTTTTCCTTTTTTTATATGTGTAAAACCATTGCTTTGTTTTTCCAATTTCAAGAAAAAAATCGATAACTTTTCCCAATTGAAAAGGAGAGGGCTGTTTTTAAAAAAGGCAACAAAATCACTGGGCTTTGACCATTGTGTTTATGAACATTTGAATATCAAAGCTTAAAATGTTATTGATGATACTAGTATCAACTTGCTGTAACTCATTAAAACGCAGTAAGACTATGCAGAGATTACATACTTTTTTCAATAAGAATTGTGGATCATTGGAACAAGCTATTGAGCTCAACTGTGGTGTCAAGTTCTTTGAATTCTTTACTGCTTTTGATATTGAAAACTGGAATCCATACATAAGTGGTCTTGTTTTGTAACCTTCGTCGAGCCTATGGTTTTAATTTCTTGAATCTTGTATGTATGTAACCAATGAAACCCTATTTAACCATTGGGAGAATGTAAATTACAAAACACAATGTCTTGAAACTGGTGCATATTTTATTGTGCCGTAGAGTTTTTGTTTTGAGTATTTTCATTATTTATTTATTTATTATTACACAATGAGAATTTTTACTAGACATACAGAAGACACAGGGTCTGAAGAAGCCCATATCTTATTTTTCCACTCGTAGACAAAGGTACAAAGGTGCTATAACGCAGATAGTAGGGAGGTCGTCTATGCGTTTATCGTAACGTTATTAATTTTCTCGCGATGGCGAATTTTCGCAATTTACCCCAACTTCAAATAGCTCGAAATTATTTTAAATCTTGTTGTTTGAATAAAAAAAACATATGAATGAGAAGATAAGATCTTCATCTGTCTAATTATATCGATTTTATGACGATGGGAACGACTGAGTGCTGTATTTATGTCTTTGAAGTGGAGACGTTTAGCGAAAAAATGGCCGCCTCGATTTTTATGTGTCAACAAACATACCGATTTCAAAATTAATTCCGCAAGCTGTTACTGGGCCGATTTTTATCATTTATGGCTTAAAATTTAGCAAAAGTCTTCTAGTTTTCAGATCCACTTGTGAGAAATGCCCATCTGCCGAGTTTCGATGTAGAAATATTAAAAAATTGAAAAACATTTGCCGAAAAATACGTTTCAGCCTTTCCGTAAGGTTCTCACAATCGGATTTTGATAATTTAATCCTTTCTCTTTCCACAAATAACATTGGTTTCACAAAATTAACAATAGCTGCTTGCGGAATTGATTGGATATTTGGGTGGTATCGGCGTGGTTTTGACCAGAAATGGAGGCGGGAAGGGTTATCGTTCTTGATCGCCGTAACCTTCTCATCCGCCATTACTTTCGCAAGTGTATTACGTTCTCCTCGTCAAATTGGTTTTACTGACGTTTACCTTCATGTATTGACGAACAAACTGACTTACAACGATGGAACTCGGCCATGGAGGCCAATCACTACCGGTAAGTTGCATCTTAACCTTTTAAAGTCGGTGCACACAATCTTGTATTCTTAGGGTCAAACTAGGTTGACCCCGAAATTAAAAAATATATATAGAAA
Source organism: Limnoperna fortunei (assembly GCA_944474755.1). Taxonomy (NCBI): domain Eukaryota; kingdom Metazoa; phylum Mollusca; class Bivalvia; order Mytilida; family Modiolidae; genus Limnoperna; species Limnoperna fortunei. Next base: position 110,604,017 of record OX104111.1, read on the forward strand.
TATCTGGACGTTTTATATACACATAAAATATGTTTATTTTGCAACTTTTTTGTAAAAGACATTTATGTTCTTCCACGATTTATTTATTTTATTAACGAGTGAGTTTAACAATACTCATGAATATTAATTAGGTAAATTCTCCCAACCGGACAACAAGACAAACCAATCAGATATTTGTATGACGCAATTAAATTCATTTGGAATTACTCTGGTCTTATTGATTCTCTGTATTGTGTTCTTTCGAGGTACTCGTGTGTTTTCATTATTTACACGTTGAACTTCGATTCAACATTGCTAAAGAATATTTTTCAGTTTTCTTCTTTTTTTAGGGATTTATTTGGAAAATGTAAAAAGGAGAGTAAAGTTATATAAAAAATTCAAATTAATGTATAATTAAGCAAAATTAAAATCTTGAAATAATGTAACAAACAACATTAAGTTTACATTTTCCCAACTTTTTAACAAAAATTTTGATAAAATTAATACTGCAGTGACACCATCAAAACAATTCCTATATGAATGGATATAAAATGTAGAACACATATTTTAACGGAACTATTTTTAACATACATTTTAATTATATAATAATTATATTAGTTTTAATTGTATCAGTTTCATGTAACTAAAACCCATTGTTCATGTTATTTTGGAATTTATTACATATAATAAATAATAACTTTGATAATGTTTAATCAACATTTTACATTATCATTTTATTGTCTATGATTTTTTCAAATATATGTTCTTTTTAAGTAAGTAGACTTTGCTTTAAAGAGACTTTTTAAATATACTTGTACCATACTGTACTGGAACATCCTTTTTTACTTTCTTGTTGATAACATGATGAAAAAAACCAAATGTATTAAAGCGCATACACGTCTTAATTAATGGCAATGACTTCACTTAATCCTAGAGGTGTATGTTCAGTTTACAGTAAATATTGCTAGCAAATAGCTTCTTTCTGCATAAACTGTTAAAAGTCCTTCCATGTTGTTTATAGCAACTTAGTCTCATAGTACTGCAGTACATGTATGTGATATTTGTCGTAACCAATGATCTGTTGGTCAGTACCAGTCATTTTGAAAAAAAAGGAAAAAATAAGACTTTCTTGAAATCAAATTTACTTGGTAGAGGGCTGATTTTCAAGAATGAAGTTATTTTTATTGTCTTTATTAAGTACATATTTTACATTTTATATAAAGGGTACATCTTTGTCATCAAAATGATACCACACACATGAACATTTGATCTCTATCCTTAAGCCAACTTTTAAAATCAATGAACTTTCAAGATTTCTTTTTGAATTTTAAAAACATAGAAAAAACTTTTTTTTTTAAAGATATTGTAGCAGTTATTAGAAATATTAGAAAAAAACAAGTTTTTTGTTTTAAAATTGTGTATTTGTGCAATTGAAGCAATGTTTTATTGCTCAATAAAATATTTTTAAGGATAATGGGCAAATAATTTGAGTTTTTTTTTACTTTAAATAATTGGTGGAGGGCTGATAAACAGGAGTGCAGGTCTTACCAGTGACTTGATAAAGTAAGTATTGTATGTTTCTTTGATAGGCTACAGCTCAGTAATAAAAATGATACCAAAAACTTGAACATACCACTTTCCTTTATTCTTTGACAGGTAAAATGATGGAATTTTCAGGATTTTTCACGATTTTTGAAAAAGTTCTAAAAAAACACATTTTGCACAGATCTTTCAGTAATTATTTGACAGACTGATGCAAGAAAATAATTTTTGTATACACATAATTAATATATATAATTTTAACAACAGTTTTATAAGAAAAATATGAGGTAAAGCCCTACCATTCACCTTTTTTCTCTAATGGCACCCCATGAATTATTATATATTAACATGCACATAAATAAAAATATTTTTAATAAAAAAAATTTTATTCATAAAATGACAAGTATATCTGTTAAACAAATAGTTTTTCTGTAATAATCAATCATTAAAAAAATTTTAGAATTTTTTTTCCAATTTTTATAAACAAAAATGTGATTTTTTTTCAAAAAATTGACGCTATTAATTTGAAGAGTTAAATAATGAAAATTAATTAAATATAATTTTAAAAATAATGATTTTATATTGATTATTAGTAGTATTTCCTATAAAATGGACTTATTTTAGCCAGCATACAAGTTTTCAGTCTGTCTGGTTCAACCCTTTGTGAGAGTTTTGCTCTAGAACATGCTAGTCCAGACATGGCGGTTGTTGACACACAACTGAAAAAAACTAAGTCCAAAGTCATTTTTCACAGTTTTCGGCAGCTCATAATTTTCATTCAATATGACTTACATGCACAAGTTACCACTCATTTGAAAGCTAAAATAGAGCACAACAGAAATAAATAAATTAACAATATTTCTTTTGTAATGCAACAAAAAAATTTGACTCCAAATATTGACAAAATTTGGTACTTAAGGCAAAAATCGGAAAATGGTCATTTTTCAGCCCCTTAAAATGGTCATAACTTTTGAACCGCTCAACCGATTACCAAAATTTTTTCGGCTAAATTCCTCATTTTTTAAGGTCTTTAAAGTTAACAAAACAAGACAAATATTCCATGATGTTCATTTTTTGACTGACCTCCCTACAGATAGCCTGGTAGGCCTCACATTTCGAATTCGAGTCACATGTACATATTTTCGGTTATGTCTGTGTCATTATTTGCTTCGCCCTATTAAGCCCCAGCTAAGGAGTTAACGCTGGGCTTTTTAAAAGTTTATAAATACCTCAGAACACGTCAAAACAAGGTTATTAAGGCCTTCTCCTCTAAATTTTACAGTACCATTAACGGCCATTTTTCTCCTCCACACAGGAGAGTATTCCGTTTTCAGATTAAATACTATAAATAGTTTATTGTGCATCTTCCAGAAACTTTACACAATATTCTATTAACTTTGAATACCACTTAGTACGAGAATCATTTGCCGTAAAAATCTAATTAAAATTTAATCTTATACCTGCTCCCCTTGTTGTTTTTGTCAATAAAGCCATTAAAGGGGAGCAGACCTGTGAAAGGGGGAAGGAAGTGAAAGATTTTAATTTTTATTTAGATTGCTCTAGGGGATCTTTTACTGACTAACCACTCAGAGTGGTCTTTTAAGCTTTGATGTATTTTATTATAAGTTAAAGCTTCTAACTTGAGCACAATTACAGACAATTTATACATAACTTTGTTACACATCATCGTGACATGTTAAATAGTTTATGTTTATAAAATTTGCGATTACATATTGTGCTATTTAAAATTTAAATATGTGTTTAATTTGTTTAAAATTAAGGTTGTACAATATTTTCATTCCTTCAAAGATATTTTAAATCCATATCTTTACTCATGGCAGGGCTGTCAAGTTTTGATGAGCTGCTCGCGTGAGATTTGCCTAAAAATTGAAAGATCAAAGGAAAAAATAAAAACATCAAAGAAATTGGCTGCCAAATTGTGGACTAGATGCGTGAGTCTCACGCGAGTTGCGTGAGACTTGACAGGCCTGTCATGGTTCACTTTTCATGCAAGAAATACTAAGCTTTTTATAGATTGTATTAAATACTTCTATGCAAATATAAATATTTTAGATAGTACTAGTAGCAACTAGGGGCAGAAATATAGTGCAAAGTTCAGACAGGAACCTATAAACAGGAACCTTTAAATCAAATAAGTTATACTAGTCACAGCTATAAATCAAGTTAGTTATACTTAAGTCCCAAGTGCAAGAGAGCTATAAGTTGGTGTTATTGTAGTATAGGTTGTAAAATACCACCTGTGACATTTCTTAATGTTGATGGTTCCACATAATGGGTAGTGTTACAATCACTGGTTGCTGAGGGTTGTGCCTACAATAAAAACTGTACACCAAAACAATCAAAGACACACCGAGACCTTCACTGGCTTTTCAGGCCCCTAAATAAGTTTTGAATGCCCAAACAAGATGGAGTTAAATACAAAACAGCCTTAATGTGTCAAATAATAAAATAATCCTTATTTTTGTTCATGTCTATCATGGACACCTGATTGGTAAAGTACCTTATCTAAGTTCCAAATAATCTAAATATTGGTTATTTTTAAGTATTTACAAAACAAAATGTTTACATTATTTGTCTAATGCAACTTAAAATATTGTCATTTTTCTGAGACATATAGAACCATATTTGTATGTCTGATTTCTTTTAAAGGTGCATATTAATTATCACTCTTATTAAAAAGAATGTGTGTAGCTTATTTGTAATTGCAACTGAGAACATCATGATAAGCATGTTTTTGTTAAACACATGGTGTCATTTGCCAGTGTATTTATTCTGCTTTGACAAGAGGAATGTTTTCTCTTTAAATTTATTCAAAATTTACATCTACCATGAAATCATTTTTGATCAATGTTATGACACTTCAACATTTTTTAATACAATGTGTTCTTTCCACTTTCACATGCTGAATATATCTAAAATATTGCTTGCTGTACGCTAAACACCAACCAATCAATCAATCCTTTCCATATCTGCACTGTAATCAGAGGCACAGTCCCTGTTGTCTCATAGTTGTATTTTGTATGCAGGACTGCATATAAACAAATCTATGTGTTCTTACACACATGGCTAAGATTTTTTTGTTTCTTAGTTATGTGAGCTAGTGTTTTGTAAAAGGATTCTCTTTCACAGATGATCAATAAAGCACCTCTTGTGGAATTGGTAAGGTTAAAATATGGAAAGTCTGACTGCAGACCATTGTGAGTTACATGTTTGGAAAGCATACGATTCTTGCACGATAAAAATCCCTCAAGTAGAATTTCAGAAAGTGTAGGTATTTTATAGCCACACAGTTATAGTATAAATTCTACATCCTTAGCTGATACATAACTCTACCATTATCAGTCAAAGGTTTGTTCCCATTGGTCCAGCTCTTGTTCAGAAGCTAAATTACATCTCTCTGGTTGTCAAGAAAACAATCTAAATGCATTTTTATTTTGTTGGTCAACAATCTGCAAAGTTCTGGGTTAAAGGCTGCAACATGTTCTTGTTATAATTTCCAAGAAATGTTGATGAAATTGATGTGTTAAAAAAAAATTCTTCAAATACCTCCAAAATACTATGTTTAAAAACCATAATTACTGTATTTGTGAATTGTCGGACTAAGTTTTCCCAATTATGGCATTGTAAATTACGTACTTGTAAAAGCCAAATTTTGGAACTTCATATTTATCATTTTGAAGATATTCAAGGATACAGTCATACTACAAGTTTTATCAATTTTCTAAAATAACAGAAAATCAATGTTTATATGGATTTTAATTTATAAACATCTGCAGAAATGTTCATATATTAGGCAAACTGTCAGCGTATCTCTTTGCTCATAGTTCCACAACTAGAAGAAATCTTTATACATGTAGCTGCTACAAAAAGCATGTGTGGCAAATCATTTTGTACATAAACTGATCCCACCTGTACATTTCTTGTTGTTTGTTGACATTTCCTGAGCTTTATTTCCTTACATTGCAAGGAAACCAACCTGTCAATAAGGATCTAAAAACATAGGTGACAATATTTGGCTGACACAAAGACACAAGACAAAGAATACAAAATAAAAACAACCAAACAAAGGCCCTCTTGCTCACTTGATTTTATAGGCAATTATGTTTAAATAAGTCCTGTAATTTACAATTTTCTAAGTGGCATAAATAACAATATCTTTGTTGAGACCACCCAATGAATCTTGCTGTTTTGTTTCAACTGGCTGAATAGTTTCAAATTGTAACTATTTTAACCTTATCCTGCAGATTTGACCGTTTCCATGTTAAATTGTTTCCTACAATTGCAGCTTTAAAGAATTTTGATCAAATTTAGCAAACACAAACTTTTAAAAGAACCATCTGATAAACATTATGAATTTGCTATGTCTTGAATCAGCTTTGCAATTTCACAAAAGATATGTCATTTGAAAATAAGAGTCCTCTGTTAAACTAAGTATGAAATGGGATACTGGTGGTCATTTTCACTGTTACTGGCATAAACAATTTGTAGAGGATCATCCGATAAATATGCATAATAACTTTTGTTTGGGTTGTTTTAGTCCTATGTTAAACAAAGTCTTGTGGTGGCAGCCATTTTGAACTGTTGATTGGCATAAAAACAAACTTTAAATATGACCATCCATCAATATTGCTGCAAAGTTTTTGTTTCATTGGTTAAACGGTTTCAGAGAAGAAGCCTCTTAAAAAATGTTTCTATAGGGTCTTGCATAAAACTAGGTCCCATTGTGGTGGCCATATTATAGTATTTTTCCATCAGAACAAAAAACACAAGTTTTGTAAAGGTCCATCCAATGAACATTCTGGCCAAGTTTCATTTTAATTGACCCAGTGGTTTTGGAGAACGTTACAATTCTCACACTCTGGTGGTCCAATAGCAAGCAATGCCCTAGTCCGTTTACTCATAGTCCGGTCCATAATGAACCTCCATTAAAATGTTACCTTTAATGTATTTAGCCATTGAAATGAACATGCACAGAGAACGTCAGATGAAAAGCAATAATTACCCAGGCATAATTAAGAATGAAACTACAAAGCCTTAGAAAACAAAACTTTCAATTATTCTAAAATTAGACAGGTGCCTGAAACACTAATCTTTCTGAATATAAAATGTGGACAGTGAGAATATCCTGCTACAATTGTAAAACCTGTCATGATAATAGTCAAAATAATTGCTTTGAATTGGAAGAAATACAGAGTTTTGTTGTGCTTGTGTTGCAGCTGTGCCGCTCTGGTGAAATATATAACCTTTACTGAATAAGCAATAACAAACACTAAATAAATTTGCTAGATTTATATTAAATTAATATTCTTTGCATTTTGCATTTTTTTTTAGTTTTTTTTTCTACAAAATTTTTAACAATTAATGTACCTTAAATCAAGGTACTAAAATGCTTTGCCATTTTATATATTAACATCGCATTAATACACATACACATAAATAACAATGAAAACTGATTTCGAGATCATAGGGACATGAAACATCAATGAAAGACACCTTTGCACAATTTCAAAATAACTGTGAATAAATGTACAAATTCAGTCCCATTAAATGGTTGTGGCATTTCAAATGATCAAAATATCAATATCATTAAATGATATATCATAAAAATAACTTTTGAGGTAAACAAACATTTTGATCTTTTAAAAATCACATTCTCTCTAGCACTACCGTTTTAACAACCATTTTCTCGAAAAGTTCACATACACATTCACTTGAAAGTTCATCCATAAAAATACTGCACAAATTAATTTTGTTCCCATTTTCACAGTCCATTGAGATTAAAATAAAGTCGTAATCGGAATACTGGCATAATAAACTGCACCATGAGTGTTAAATGCTCTTTTCAGCCCTGAACTAATGTAGGAATCTGCTGAAAATTGTCTCTTGAAGTGAACACACTACCTTTACATGATTGCTGCAGTGAATTTGTGGCAGGACTGGCAAGATCTGAAAAAAATGAACTGATTCGGACGGTTCCATCAAATATAATTCCTATACTTCCATTTTCACCAAGTCTGTAAGATACTTCCTTAGGGTCCACCCACAATGTCAATTCTTTTGGCAACAGTTGTTCAAGGGCTTTCTGATTTAATCCACATGCTAATCCTGCTTCTCGTATTGTTGGGTCCACATTGTGGTTTAATCTGATGCACCTATATCCACTTCCTTTGCAAGGCTTTTCTGGAAACCAATGATTTTCATACTTATGTTGCAATAACTGAAGAAGGGATGTTCTAAAAATATTGAGTTGTTCGCCCGTTACATATTTAGACGCCCGAATAAAGTTAGACAAGAAATCTACAGCACTTCTCAATTCTATTTTCATAGTAAAGAATGTGTCATACACTGGTTAAGTTTCTCGAAATTCCAATTTCTGCACGACTCACTTTTTTCCTCGTCTTTTTCGGCGTTTATAACAGCTGTCAAAGTTTTTGATGTAAATACTAAAACAGTACAGTTCGTAGTCTTTGTTAATCAATAATTTAAAACTTTCTAAAGCCAAGTTCCTCTTCTTTCCAAGGTTTTGTCACTTCAAGGAACTGCTTCTTCTTTGTTCTGTTTTCCTAGCTGTAATGGCGACTGTTGTGTACAATCCTCATATCTAAAACCCCTGACGTCAACAATAGGTAGATAATTATTCATACGTTTAACCAATAGAATCGCAAAACGTCATAATTACCTTCCATTTATGGCAAATGCTTAAAATAGATTACATGCGTCATGATAGGTTGTAACCTATTTCTTTCAATCAAAACAAAAATAAACAAGTACATTGTTATTCAGATTAGAGTGCTAAAATTGGGTGAAAAAACTAGCCCGCAGGTTAACGCCTTTTCCAAATGTATCTTTCTTGTGTTTTTGTGTGGATGTGCATAAATGACAAATAAATATTTTTCTTTTTAATTCTCAAATTATAATTATTTGTGTTTTGCTCTTTTGACAGTTACCTTGGTTTTCGGTTGTTTATTATTACCTTCATTACTCATAAAAAAATACACTCAATTCTAACCTGGGTCCGTATATTATAGTATATTAAAGTGTAATGTAATTATTCTGTTAGACAAAAAATAGATTGAAGTTACCTCTAAGCATTTTGCATAATCAGGAACCTATAAATCATTAACTAGTCCCAGGCATAACAAAGTTTAGGTAATGTAAAAAACAAAACAAAAATTAATCGAAACTTTAAAATAAATGCGTCTAATTACAAGTTGATATAACATGTTGTAACAACGTAACATTGTAAATATTAGATTAGATACGTGATTAGAGCTTTAACTTGTTTACAGCATATTAGACGTATTGACTTTTTATGCATTAATATACTTACAATAAAATTTGTTTAATGAATATTAATAACTAAATTATACGATAAAACATCTTATGATGCAAATAACAATGATTCATTTTCATTATTTTATTAGACACCAAGAAAAGATTCTAAAGATTTACAAGTCAGGATTCGTTTTTAGAAAAATCAAAGGGCACAATTGTATTTTGCCGAGTGCATTAAAACAGGAACCTATAAATCTAGTTATACTAGCCCCAGATTAAAATAACGGTATTTAGTATTATTCACAATGTTATACATTGTAAGTAAACAGTTGTACAATGTTGGAACCAGGATCCTAAAATATTGAAAAATGTATATAAAGATCAATTCAGTCAATTCAATCTAATTCAAATTCAATTAAAATTGGATTGAATTAAATTGTATATAAAGATCAAATAACAATCCATGGGAGATAATTCTTACAAGATTACTGTTTGGTAGAAGGAGTTATCGTTTTTAAAAAAGTCTATACTTCGGCATTGAAGAGAGTAAATGTTAGAACTAAATGCAATATAAGCGAAACACTTCGCTTGCAGGGATATATTTTGTTCTGGATTCAGTAGCATTTATTTATTAACTAGGTCACGGACTTCTTAGTCGACCTAAGTAAAGTAAAGTAAAGTAATATTTATTCATGTCGGATAGCATACAAAACAATAAACACAAGCTATCTGGAGCCTTTATACCGACAATACAATAAAATAAACACATATTAAGAGTAAGACATACAAAGCATGTTAAAACAGAAATTATATAATCTAATCTAAGACAGGCACATACATAGTTATATATAAAGCTGAAGCAAAATGTTAGAGCTAAAAGCACAGCAAGAGCAATGCGTATTACAAACAAAATATTTTAAATGATTATGCATTGAAATAGAACAATAAATAAAAGTTCATGAGCATAGCACCAGTTCAAAATGTAGTAGGGTAAAATGCAATAGATTCTGAAAATAAAAAAGCAAGGCTTAAAAATAATAAAATCTTAATAATAATAATAATAATAATAATAATAATAATAATAATATTTAAAAAAAATCTCAGTTTAGACGTGTATCTCCGGCACAAAGTCCTATAAGATCTGCAAATAATGCATGTACATGAAGGTCCAGTCCAAGTAGTAATATGAATTTTGAATAGATTAAGATTTGTAATATCGCTTAATTCTTGAGGGAGGCTATTCCAGATCTTAGGGGTTGTGTACCTGAAAGATTTTAGGCCGTACCTGGTGGTTTTCACACGAGGGATGTCTGCTGTGTTTGTATATCTGAAGTTATAAGAATTATTATTAATAAAAATGAGATCTTGTAAAAATACCGGACTTTCTTTTTTAATAATTTTTAAGGTTTCAATAGCTGTTGTTCTCATGCATCTTATAGGGCTAAATATAAAAGCTATGAACCATGCCACTCTTTCAGAATATAAACATTTTACATTTTGATGCCCATTTACTATTACCCTTATTGCAAGAGACCTTAATGGATTGGATATTTGCTTTACATCCAACGTATTTCAGTGTACTAGAACAAGTTAACAAACAATCAACGGGAAAAAGTGGCGGTGCTTAGCTTACAAGAATTTTACTGCCATTGGAAAAGTATGTAGTATGGGTAGGGGCTGAGAATTAAGCCTTTGGTAGCAGCAACAATGAACATACTTTTTATATATTTACAAACCAGGTCTTTATCGTTATGGAGCATGGCAATCTCCAAACACGTTACCCATTTTGGTCCCCGGTCAAGCCTTCCGTATTATGACCTGACAACGAAAGGGCATCCCCTATCTCCCACCTGAGGACACGCTGGTCAGCTCTGTGCATCCCCTATCTCCCACCTGAGGACACGCTGGTCAGCTCTGTGCATCCCCTATCTCCCAACTGTGGACACGCTGGTCAGCTCTGTGCATCCCCTATCTCCCACCTGAGGACACACTGGTCAGCTCTGTGCATCCCCTATCTCCCACCTGAGGACACGCTGGTCAGCTCTGTGGGATGAGAACTGATAACCCTCATAATATGGTCCTAGTATTGCAATACATAGTTGAATGATGCAAAAATCTGTACAAAAATTCCTCCATTGATTGATTGATTTAAATATTAAAACTATAATCCAATGTTGCTACAAATTACAAGACCAATTTTACTCAAACCCTATAACTATCAATAAGAAATATATACACATCAGGATGGATACGCATAAATGAAACGCCAGAAAAGGGAAAATTAGTTACTTGTTTCTCGCTACTATTTAACTTTAAATTTGAAAAAAATATCTGATTATTTTAAAATATTTTGTAGAAAAAAAAAGCTTGTAAATATCATTGATTTACACCTAAACCTTAAATGGAGACATGTAGATGTCAAAATAAGGAAAACTCATACAAATCAAATGTTAAATGAACACTGTACAGAGCATTAGTATCTCCCAGGAAAACTCATACAAATCAAATGTTAAATGAACACTGTACAGAGCATTAGTATCTCCCAAGTCTGACACTATTAAAAACTTTAAAATGATCCAAAAGTTATTGTGAAGCCCCCGATATTTTTAACTCTGTTGCTAGATTTCATTTTTAAAATATGTCTTGATAGCTGAATTGTAAAAGGTAGTTTAATCATTGTTATAATCATGTCAATTACTTTGTACCATGTTAAGTTATGGCATATCACATTAAGTCTCAATCAGGCAGAGCTGCAAAAATGTAGCTCCGATGGTCGCTCTTTTTTAACCTTTTTGCGACCAAATAAAGCAGCACTGTCCCTTTAATATTTATTTTTGGGCCCTACTTGAAAATAAGATAATGTGAATTTGAAGTGGGAACAACGACAGCAAGTCCATATGGGTGCCGGATTCCTTGAAACAGTCAAAGGTTTCCAAGTCCAAAACCTACAATTTAATCTGAACTTTATCACAAGTAAAAAATATGTTCTTTAAATGAGCGGCCAATTACTTGCAGCGACCTTGTGTATTGCGTATTTTGTATTGATTGTCACCCTTCTTTAAGGTGAATCACCGTAGAAGTGACGTAAACAGGTAAGTCAACAGGTAAAACTTTGTAAACATCTATGTTATTTTTTAAAATTTCATTCAATCTGGAATATGTTGAATTACAGAAATTATCAAATTATTTTGAATCGTTCTAAGCTTGTAACGAGATAATCAAACCAAACAAGGTAGGTGTATTTTTAAATGTTTTTATATGATGAAATTTATATATCTCTCCTGAAGGCTTTATATACCCCACCTCTTAGATAATGAAGCCCAACATATTAAGTATATAGGGGATACTATGATCATATGTATCATAGATGAGATCATAAAACTACAGAGGGTGAGAGGACACAACAATCACATTATTCCTTAGTAAGAGGGGACACAACGATCACGTGATTCCTTCGTTAGAGCGGACACAACGATCACGTGATTCCTTCGTTAGAGGGGACACAACGATCACATGATTCCTTCATTAGAGGGGACACAACGATCACATTATTCCTTAGTAAGAGGGGACACAACGATCACACGATTCCGTCGTTAGAGGGGACACAGCGATCACATGATTCTTTCGTTAGAGCGGACACAACGACTACGTGATTCCTTCGTTAGAGGGGACACAACGATCACATGATTCCTTCGTTAGAGCGGACACAACGACTACGTGATTCCTTCGTTAGAGGGGACACAACGATCACATGATTCTTTCGTTAGAGGGGACACAGCGATCACATGATTCTTTCGTTAGAGGGGACACAACGATCACACGATTCCTTCGTTAGAGGGGACACAACGATCACATGATTCTTTCGTTAGAGGGGACACAACGATCACATGATTCCTTCGTTAGAGGGGACACAACGATCACATGATTCTTTCGTTAGAGGGGAACCACGATCACAACGATTACGTGATTCTTTCGTTAGAGGGGACACAACGATCACATGATTCCTTCATTAGAGGGGACACAACGATTACGTGATTCCTTCGTTAGAGGGGAACCACGATCACACGATTCCTTCGTTAGAGGGGACACAACGATCACATGATTCTTTCGTTAGAGGGGACACAACGATCACATGATTCTTTCGTTAGAGGGGACACAACGATCACGTGATTCCTTCGTTAGAGGGGACACAACGATCACATGATTCTTTCGTTAGATAATAACGCCACATGGTTAAACGGATGACGATGATAATGTTCATATCGACTAGATAATACAGCTACAAAAGCTAAGTGGAATATATAAGGGGGTGGGTGGGGCTTGCAATATTTACCTGTAAACTAGTGTATATTGTATTCCCCGTTAAATAAAAACTCCAAAGAACGAACATATAATATATAAAATAAGGAACCATGGAAACATTGAAGAATTCAGCTCATACAAAGGCGTAGTTCCATAAAAATAGTGGTACGGTCGGAATTGTTATCAGTGGGACATTCCCACCCCGCGAAGCGGTGTGGCCTTTATGGCAGGGGGTCTCGGAGCCTCGGGGCCCCCAGAAGCTATGTGGTAAATGTTGCCAATCATGGCGCACAAAAGAGTTGTTTGTTTGTTTGTTTGAATGTTTTTTAACGCCACTTGTCATTGAAAGACCACGTGAACAATAGTAGACGAACTACCCTAACTTCTTGGCCACCGAGGCGCCACAGAGCTGCATGCAGTGATTATTAAAATTAATAAACAAAAAATAAAATAGAACGGCAATGTGAAATAATTTAAAATACGTAAGCATATATATATATATATATATATTTTCATAAGACTTCTCATAACCACACAAACTACATAGTAATGTTTAACCGATTTGTACCTGTAGGGAATGAATTCAAGCCCTGCTACAATAACCCACGAGGAAGTACATGTGAATATAGACAAGACTGTAAATGGTTCGGCGGTCATTTCAACACAACCAACAGTTGGCTATCACACTAAATCTTCTGACGTCATAATAACAAACCAGTCAGGCAATACAGTTGTCAGCCAGACCCGACCAGACGGAAAACGCAAACCAAAAGACTTTGTTGTCACGTCTTGTTGTGTTATCTTGCTGTGCAATTTTATATTTGGATTACTAGCGTATCATTATGGAGGTATTTATATTGATACATAGTCGTGCTAATAATATTAAAGCACAAAATTCATACTTCATTGTTAAAACTTATCGTTTCATACATCTGTCTTCATACTTCAGTGTTAAAACTTCTCGTTTCATACATCTGACATCATACTTCAATGTTAAACTTTCTCGTTTCATACATCTGTATTCATACTTCAATGTTAAAACATTCTCGCTTCATACATTTGTCTTCATACTTTGTTAAAACTTCTCGTTTCATACATCTGTATTCATACTTCAATGTTAAAACATTCTCGCTTCATACATTTGTCTTCATACTTCAATGTTAAAACTTCTCGTTTCATACTTCTGACATCATACTTCTAAGTTCAAATATTTTATTTTTCAGTGAAAGCTAATTACGCATGGCAGCTAGGGGATGAAGTAGCCTGTAAACATCAAGCAAAGAAAGCCAAAATTTTTGTGATACTGGGAATTCTTGCTGGAATTGCAACATATGCTTTGTCAATTAGTTTGTTTGTTTGTCTTAGACTTATTTAAGGCCACTTTCAGCAATTTTTTTCAGCTACATCATGGCGTCTAGTATTTATTAGGGGAGGAAGCCGGAATTCCCAGATAAAACCAAAAACTGGCTATCCTTGTAATTAAGATTTGAGTCGAGCGCACCTTACCCCCAGTTAGAGTCGAGTAGTTGACAGACTACGTGATAAACAGTAGACGAACTATTTTACTTTGACAGAAGAAACCCATGAAGTTCATAACTCTGGATTGACAGGATAAAATAGTTTCCGAAAGATCTCCTCTGGTGTCTTTCAAAAATGCTCAATATGATGTTAATGGGGACAACACAAATCAAAATGTTATTATTTTGATAACTTTTACCATTTCAAGTTCCGATACAAGGACAAGAAAATTATTTGTGTATACATGCTATATTTTTATCTGCATTGTTGTGTTATGTGCACATACAAATGTGTATAATGAGATTTGTATTTAATACATGTGTACAGAAAGGTTTTCTGAGGATAAAGATTAGAAGTGTTATTCAGATGTGTTTATGTTATCAACATTCATTAATTTTATACCAAAACTCATTTATCGTAATTTGATATATGTATGTATACAGTAAAATATCACCTTGAACTTTCAAAATGAAAGTAGTGATTTTTTTTAAAGTGAATCTCATTAGATACACACACATTTTTTTCTCTCATTGTATTTTTTTTAAATTTTAATTTACTTATTTTGTTATAAGAAACAACATTGTATTTCGCAGTGTTGTATTTATACTCATTACATCATTTGTTATTTTTAAAATAAATATGTTCTGTGAACAAACAAAATCAGATAATTAGTGATTTTTGATAATTATCCAATTAGTAGCCAGACATGTCCAACACATGTTTATTCCATGACATGTTTATTGTACATGTAAACTTGATATTACAAAACCATGTGTGGTTATATGACATTATCCTTGTTTATTTTTAATTATTTATTTTAAAAAATGCCAAAAGTTTCAATATTTAGTTTTCTACTATTAATCAAACTAGGGATAAGGTTGGCTACATTCAAACATGCATTATAATACTTTCTTAATGGAATAATTAAAATAAACAATTTATATATTGTTTAGCTTGTTAAAAGAGTTAAAGTTTACCGAACTTAAATAATTTCAAAATGACCAATAACATGATATTTTCTATATAGACATATGAAGGTGCACTGGCCGTCTGAACCCCCACCCCCACAAAAAAAATCAATAAAACAAACAGACAACAAAACCATGTGAATATGGCAATGAAGGCAGCAAGTCACAGAACATATATGAACGAAAAAACATTCAATAATGTCATGTCTAGGATTAATGGTCACACTATATTGAATGAAGGGGAAAATCCTACAAATAAAATATTTTAAATTAACAAACATAACAAATGGCATTATAGGTCTTGTAGTTACTGAAGTGTATATACAAAACTAAGATTTCAAACATGATATAAGAATTGAAATAAAGTGGAACACCTGTCTTAGTGTTATAAAATCTATTCCTAATTAAGTACCTAGAGTGTTGAAAGACACATGTCCAGTGTATTTATTTGTTATATTTAGTACTATGGTTATACTATGGTATGATTATTATGGTTTCCAGATCTATCTGTTGACTATGTTTTCATTATAATGGTTTCCAGATCTATCTGTTGACTATGTTTTCTTGTATGTTGTCTTTTTAATTTTATTATCAAAATTTTGAAGTTATTGGGTTTTTTCAGATACTCTGGCATCCTCCTCCAATAAACCTGGAAGCCATGGTATAGCTGACAAAATTGCTGCAAGTGGAATTAAAACTCATTAAAAAAATAAATAAATAAACAATATCAATGTAATCAACCAAATCAATTTCAATTCTATAACCTTTTGCCAAATTAACTTCAGTCCATTGACCAAAAAGTTGTGGTACTCCCCCAAAGCCCTGGTATACTCTTCACCTCCCTTACATTTTTTTTTCACTTTAAGTAATTTTTGTGATTTGACATGCATTTAATTTGCCTACACATCTTAAATGCTCAGAAGCCAATACCAAATTCAGACATTACTTGGAATAAACATGTGAAAGATTTATCTTTATCTATCTTGACCTGTGTTTTATTGATTTAATGCTTGATTTAAAGTTTCCATTTAATAATGTATTAAACTTCAATTATTAATTTGAATACACCAAATAAAACATAATGCTAACATCACTCCCGGATTAAATAGGACTGCTGCCTCTAAATAATTCATCATAAACGATCCATTTCGTAGTTTTTGAGAAGATTTTCAAAGAAAGGTAAAAACATGTAGGTCCTCAACTTCTAAATGGGTGTTTAGAAAAATTTACCCTGCAATCAATCAATATACTGAAGACCAAATCTGTCACATGTTAGATTTTCTGATTGACAACATATTCGTCATGTTTGGATGACATGTTTTTCAACAGATTTTTGGTATTCCTATGGGTACTTATTGTGCTCCTCTCCTCGCCGACCAGTTTTATGTACTCCTAAGAGGCTGAGTTCCTAGAAGGCCTACTGAAGAAGAAAGAAAAGACTCTAGCCCAGACCTTTAATTTCACATTCCGCTATATTGATGATGTTTTGTCGCTCAACAATGCTAAATTTGGTGACTATTTACATTCAATTTACCCCAGCGATCTTGAAATTAAAGACACCACCAATACACCAAGGTCAGCCTCTTACTTAGACCTACTTCTAGAAATAGACTCAGGAAAACTACAAACAAGGCTACACGACAAGCAGGATGACTTCAACTTTCCAATTGTCAACTTCCTGTTCATCGACAGCAACATTCCAGCAGCTCCAGCGTAGGGTGTGTACATTTCACAACTTATACATTATTCCCTAATCCTGCGATGGTTATTCCGATTTTCTAGACCGATCACTTCTGTTTACTGCTAAACTACTCGAACAAGGGTTTGTTGTACCTAGGTTGATGTTATCTCTCCGGAAGTTCTATGGTCGGCACCACAACTTAATTGATCGTTATGGGAAATCAGTGTCTCAAATATGATCCGAGTCATAGTAGTGTTTCCTATTCCTGGATTTGACTTTTCCCTAGACAAGACAATAAGTAACTCGACTGGTGTCTAATTAGAGGCAGGCACTGCTTACTCGTTCAGAGCACCTGAATGCACCCATGGTTTTTATTGGGTTCGGGTTAATCTCTTTCTGTGTTTTATGTTTTGGTTTTTGTGTTGTGTTTGTCTATATCCGGATTTGTAACTGTCCCTTGGTTTTTGGCTCTTGTTGTTCGGTCGGTTTTCTTTGCTACTTTTCTAGACCTAAATAATCTGAACAATTTTGCTATGCTAACTTTTTCTCTAGTTTTAAGAATTATACGAAAAACACCAAAAATCTTTAATTTTGGTGATTAAGGGGAAATAACTCCAAAGGGGTCTTTGGACCAGTTCAACTACATGTATATACAATTTTGTAGATCTTTTGATAATGACGAAGAAAGGTAACTTTTTTTCCCTCTGTCTCTTATGCTTTTACCACCTGTTCTATTCTTACCCACTGTGGCATGTATTGGTTGGAGACCACAATTTGTGGACCCTTCAGGTCAGGTGAGCTAAATGAAAGAAAACTATTGCATATTTTAAATTATGTATTTTTTACGACTAAATGTGTATAAAAAAAAATATGCATACTTTTAATAGTAACAACAAATAGCAGATCCCCGACTGAATTGATTAAATGTAGAAATAGAGTGTATTACAAACAGATGTAATTTCTTAGAACATACATACACTTCATTTATCATTGTTATCATTGGAAAAAAATTGGTGAATTTATTTGATTTATATTGCCAAAAATAACCACATTTTTGGTTACTATGGTAATCACAATTACAAGTGCTGGTATTAACAATCGAGTGTTATGTACTGATAAAAGTGTCATTAAAAAAAATATATTTCATGACATGGTGTATTTAGTCAAATATGTATTATACATATAAATATGACATGTCACATTTTGGAAGGTATTGAACAGAAAATTAAAAAAACATTTTTTCATTAGTATACCACAATTAAAAATAATATTGCATATTGTATATGACAAAACCATCAGAATTGAAATAGACAGAAAGTAACATTTTTACAAGGAAACAATTGGTCAGCCAGAGTACATAAAAGAAAGAAATTCAATTATACACCAGCCATAATTTTAATTCTAAAAACTTGACAGTACACTGCAATAATTAGTCTAATGGTACTGGTCAATAACATATTATCGCATGGTTTATTTATATTATTGGTATAAAGATGCCATTTTTTGTTGTCAGTGAACAGAACTCAAAATAAATGTCTTAACTCCAATACAGCAAAATCAAAGGTTTTCAATTATTTATATGCATGTACTAGTTATTGTTTTAGTTATTGTACCAGAGGCTACCAAAAACCTGCATTATTATTTTTTTTAAATTAAGTTATGATTTTTTTAAGCAATAAACACAAAAATGTTCAGATTGGCATAAAACATCCAAAACTGTGTAGAGAACGGTTGACAATTACAAATGGCAATTGATTACAAATGCTCAAATGGTCAGATGAGCTGAGAACGTTACATGGGAGGGGTCTCGACATTTTGTTAATAACTGCATATGCCTACCAACAATTCTTACTTCAACAACCAAATTTGTTTCTTAATATGGATAATATAAATTTTTACAGGAATTGTTTCTATTTGTACATAAAAGTGCTAATTAAAAAAAAACAAACTAACAGGACTGTGCTATTTGTTTCCATAAGGTTATAATAATGTTTTATCTGTGATTTTAATGGTACCTGTTATGGCCATATACATCCATTAACGGATTACAATTCACAGAAAATATTAACTATTGGCAAGATAAATTACGTTATTTTGACATCTGTGTTGATTAAAAATAAACATACATACAATGATATATTTTTTCCTTTTACAAAATGAATGATAACTAAAGATTTGTAAAAAACCATAAAAAACAGAACAACAAAGCATATAGCTACTGATCCACAATGTAACTTAAACAAGATATAACTATAATGATGGGTATTTATTAGAAATCAAGTCTGAAGTGGATGGGTAGGTCAGACATTTCTTGAATGCCCTGATTTATGGCTTGTTCATATTACTAACTTTAAACTACTGATTCTCAATAGATACATTAAGCTTCCTAATCAAATGTTGAAAAGATAATTTACTTTAAATTTGAGTTACCTAGCATGCATACAGAGATCAAAGACCTTGATTAAATAACATATAATACAGGGCTTCCAGATTATGCTAATCAGGCTAAAATAAGACATTTTATTGAATACTTTTTTAGTATTATATTAATTTCTTTTCCCTCTATTCTAATCATAATTTCTGATAAAGTTTGGAGTTATCTTTCTTTGCCTTTACTCCACAAAAACCTTTTTGCTTTCTTACAAAGGAAATTAAATATGAATATCAACCAAAGAAAGACTACTAATTTAGGCAGCAGGCCAGAATATAGAATAGTCAGAGGGAAAAAAATGTAATAAATAACAAAACTTCATGAATTAAGCTAGCACCTGTCACTGTGATTTTTGAAAGTGGCAGATGTTTGTTGTATGCAATAAGTAACTTCAAATTTCAAAGTAAAAAATGTTTATGTGACTAAGTAAGATGTTATTCATTTCAATGACAATTTATTACATGTAAATTGTGTAGATTGCATCACCTTTGATTTCCAACGGCTTGTTTTAACTGGATATGTTTGTTAATAGTTTTTAACAAATTTCTCAAAATTTCCCAAAATGTATCTTAAAAGAATTTGTATTTTTGTAATCATCAATCACTTCATGACATCCAACAATATCTGCCATAATAAACTATTCAAGTTTATTGTCCTCCGATGACATTCTAACAGAGACTAGGTTTTGACTAATATAAAAAGGGTAATCATATTGACCACTTGCGAAACTCAAGGTTATGATCAGAATAATCAAATATTTGTCCATGTATTTACTACAAAGATAGATAATTTGTATACATACAGGCATCAGTCATGTAAAAACTCCCTAGTGCAGTGAAGAGCTGATATAGCACTAGCATAAACCTTAATACTATCTAAAGTTCTGCTTCTAAGCACTACAGCTTTATGTTGTTCTCTACATATGTTTTGTATGCTGTTCTCTATAGATATTTTGTAGCTCAAATTCACAATCTATTTTACACAATACATATATGTAGTATAAACTCTAACTTGAATTCATAACTTAATCATACAAAATTTTACACATTTGTATATAATAAAAATTCATAAAAAATTAATGTAAAACAAGGACTAAGCAATATGCTTAAAAAAATCGTAACAACATCAAATATGAATAAGTTCTATATACTGCATGGTAATGAAACCTCCGTACCTGGAGACTATTCCCTACTTGCGGTAAACAAGATTTATCTCCCATTTGCAGAGTTATCTGTTCTTTAGAGCAGGTACTTTATAGTACCTACTGTGGGTAAAAAGTTATTTTTCTTCAATATTTTTTTATTCACATATAGCAAAGCATCTGGTAAAATTTATTATGATGTGCAAACTAATTCTGCAATTTTTTTTAGTTGTACTGGAAGAGTCAGTCCACAGACATTATTTAAAAAAAAATAAAAACGTGATTTTTCCCCATCTGTTCAATACTGGATACCTGCTGTTATGAAAGCCAACTCTTGAAAATGGGAAGTAACTCTTGTATTCCGAAAATAGGGAATAACAATAACATTGTGAAATGTCCAGACCTAAAGGTTGCTACATGTGACATGGTGAAATGACCCGACCTAAAGGTTCCTTACATGTGACATGGTGAAATGGCTAACCAGACCCAAAGGTCCCTACATGTGGCATGGTGAAATGGCTAACCAGACCCAAAGGTTCCTACATGTGACATGGTGAAATGGTTCACCAGACCCAATGGTTCCTACATGTGACATGGTGAAATGGCCAGACCTAAAGGTTCCTACATGTGACATTATACCAACTACATTTGTTTTCACTTGTAACATTTAAAATGTTAATTAAATGGTTCCAAATGCATATTTGTTGACATGTCAATGACTTTTGAAATTCTTGTGTCTATAATAAACGTAAATGTGCATAAATATTGCTGAGTTTGGTGCTTATTCATTTTGTTAATATAATTTTGAATTAAATAGAATATAAAAAGGAAATTATTTGATGTCAAATTATATTAGAATCTGAATTCATATATTTAAATGATTTATTTGAATTTATTTCTAATTGCATGGAAATCAAGATATATATATATAAGACTGCTGCCATCAGATAACGCTCAATTAAAGACACGATCATGTTTCTTACATATACAATAGCATGAGTAAACAATTCTGTTACTATAACCTACATGATGAAATAAACCAAAATTGTATAAAATTGGAATCTTTTATAGGTTAATTTTTTCTTGTTAAACAAAATTCATTGACCTAATTAAGTATATTTCAAAGCTAACATTTAAAGTAAATGAGACGATTTAAATTGAGGCAGTGTGCATGAATCTCCTATGGTGGATGACGGAATTGCATTTACTAATGGATGGAATCCTTGGTAACAAGACTGTGTTTTCAAACTAAGATGTCTTCTGTTTGACTATTGGTAATTCAGCATTTTCTCTTACTTCTTTAAATGTATAGTCTCTTAATAATTTTCCATTCTCAAACACAGTTATCAGAATATCCTACAATAAATAAATGACATTGTAACTTTTCTTACTGACGTTTTCTGGATTTCCACTTATATTGGTAACATCATTCATTCAAAGAGGAGTCAATAAAGACAACATATTACATATGTAGAAGAATTTCCTATTTCTTTAATAATACTGCATTGTTTGGATTACAACCAATACGAACTCTCATGTTCAGGGCTTTGGAAGTTTTCCCTGCCCATTTCGGTCATTTTTTCCCCTAAGAAATTACCAATTCCATGGTAGTGAATATTGGTCTCGGGTCGTTTCCTACCGAAACTTGTTTGCACGTCGGGTCGATTCGCCACAATAATGTGAATAAGCGGGTTGTACCATGGAATTTAGGATGGCTCCTACGATGTATGCATCATGTGAAAAAGAAAATATATGTAGTGATACATTCTCCTGCCTAAGAAGTCTTTATTGGAAAATGACGTTGTCTATGAAACAAAATAATGGGAAACTGCATTATTTTGATTAATATTCCGGCGAGTTTTTCATTAACCGGAAATAGGAAGTTGTCACCTAATTGCCACAAGTTCGGACCCGAATTGAATTTATACGTCATTCAGCGATCGATGCTCTTTACAAGTTTTTATTATTAAATGAAATAATCATTTTTGTTCTCATTATTTTCAATGAATTTTTATTCAAATTGGTTTTCTCTTGATTTATGTAACGTTTAGTCACATTGGCGCTTGCGTAGTGTACAATTGTTATTGCATGTGTTTTTCATTAAAGTTGCATGTGTACTGTAAAGTTGTCTTATTTTCTTAGCAATGTGATATAGAAACTATATCACATTGATCTATTATATTCAATCTCTGCTTCAAAATGTTGTTGCAATAGTATGTTTACGATATGGATGAAACAGATCTGTCACCTGTTGACCTTATTACGTAATCACCGGTCGGTGGTCAATAAACACATGTCAGCGACAGGAAATAGCCTTAGGCTTGCTTTATAATACAAATTGAAGGGATTAAATCCAACAAATGATTATTGCATGTAAAATATTACTTTTTAGATGTCCGATTTGAGCAAATCTTAGTCGGTCATTTTAGTGTAAATTTCGGTCATGTCCGGCAAATATGACCGTTTCCAGACCCATGCTCATGTTGTACAATAATGGAAACATAAAATCATCTATTCAGAAATTCAGGAATAACTATAACTTAAATACTTAAACTTGAACCAATTACACCCGTCCTGAATATAGCTGAAATATTGCTCACTGGACGTAAAGCAAACTTCCAATCAATCAATCAATCAACCAATTACACCCGTCCTGAATATAGCTGAAATATTGCTCACTGGACGTAAAGCAAACTTCCAATCAATCAATCAATCAACCAATTACACCCGTCCTAAATATAGCTGAAATATTGCTCGCTGGACGTAAAGCAAACTTCCAATCAATCAATCAATCAATCAACCAATTACATCATCCAGCAAATTAATGAGTTTAGTCAAAACTAGACAAGAAGTGATTTGTGAGGAAAAAAGGTATATTTAGATGAAACATGAGAAATTGAAAGAAACTAAGTTTATTTTACATTCCCAATTATTGATAAACCAATAAAATTGAATCTAATTAAATAGTCTTTGATTTGTAGTGTTCTAAATACATATTAGAGACAGTTTATTTTCATAAAACGTTTTTCAATCTCAAACCTAAAGATTTGACTTGAATAAAGAAGACCCCACTAAACATATTTTAATGGAATATAACTTAATTTATAACACACATGTCTTAGTGTAATCAAAACTATATTTTTCACAGCATTTCTATACAAACTAAACAGAACTTGAAGAAATTAGCAAAATGAGTTAATTCACCTTGTCATCCAACTTTCAAATTCCTGCAATCTATCCCTGGTTGGTTTATAAAATCACATGACCTAAGGTAACTTAAACAGGACCTATTACAGAATTATGTTAGATAAACAAAGCAATGAAGCTAGTGAAAGATTTACTTGAATTAGAATGCAAGTAGGTAGAACAACTCTAGATATCACACAAGTATACTGGTTCTTAAAATCAACCAATGCAAAAACAATTTTGATACAAAAATCCTTTAACATTTATTGATATTGTGTCATGAAAGAAGAAACATACAATACATGTTACCACTTGCAAAGATTATGCAGAGTGTAATTTTACCTTTTTCGGATCCCCTTTTCCTTCTTCTATGGTTTTATACTCTCCATTTTCACACTCTAATGATAAACGACCTTTTTTACTCTTTTTACCCAAGTCTGTGATTGGTTGTTTGAATACATTAACCTGCAAACAAAATAGGTAACACTAAGATTGGACAAGCAAAAGTGCCTTGGATTAAAAAACTAGACTTGGATGTGCCTATAAAAAATTGTCATAGAACCCATCTGTGTATTTTGGTCTTGTTGTTGTAAAGCATTGATGAGAATGAATAGAATATAATGGTTGAATGATTAGAAGGGGAAAAAAGAAAAATCACACATAATACTAAGACAATTTGAACTTGTTAATTAAAATGTGGATATAACCAATCACACCTCACAAAAAAAGACACTTCAGTAATCAGCATATTTAAACTATATCTATTATACTATTTAATAGTTTATTATAAAATGTTTAAATCTAATACCACCCCCCCCCCCCCCTTTTTTGAAATATAAATTAACACAACTGATATTACCCACACTTTGGATTTACAAATTAAACCGAAATGCAAAATTTAATGACAACAAAGACTATAAGTAAAGAATTTTTTAAAAGATTACCTGTTTTCCATTAATAACTGCATAGCTACATTTAAAAGCACATTTCTGTGTATCTCTGTCTAGTTTCTGTAACAGTGCACCACCACTGCCAAAGGCCAGATTGTCTGCACTCCAATGGTTCTTTTTCATATTTTCTAAAATGGCTCCTAATGATTCGTAACTTATACCGTCCCCTTGTATCACTCTTATATAAGGAGGTAACATTTTGTACCCTTTGCTATTAGTGGTTGTTTTGAATTTTTCTCCTAATATGTTCAAAACCTATAGAAATAAAATAAAAGTTAAATTACTGCATGAGAAATATAAATTGCAAAATAGAATTTAAGTAATTTTTTTTACTGCTCAAAAATACCAACAGAATGCAATTTGTTTTACATGATTTTAAGTACTATAAATTAGTAGTTTTGTGAACATGAAAAATTCCTATCAAGTTTGTCCTAATGTGTATTTTTTGTTTTAAAAAATGTGTAAAATCAATAGAAACTAGTTATCAAGGAGATGGTAGCCATTTCTGTGGGCCCATCTGACCTCAACACAAATGGTATAGGATACATCACCTTGATAATATCTACTTACATTCCAAATATCAAACGCCTACCTCAAAAGATAAAAAAATGTGAAGGCTTGGACACAATTATTTTTGGACGAATGGACAGACCGACTGATCATTCACTATAGGACATCCTCCACTAAGTAGCGGGGCCATAATGATTGGGAGTCCATGGTTAGCAGGGAATAACAATAGTGAAAATGATATTAGGGGGAGCAAGTGGTCAGCAGGTATATCATTACTGGATAGGGGCCAGGGGTCGGTCTAATATTAACAGGACATACTATCACCGGAAATGCTAAAGGTAGGGAGGGGGGGGGTCTAAGGTAATCAGACTAAGCTCTATATTTGTAGTACTCTGTAGGGACAACGCCATACTCTTTGCACATAAAAGAACCACATGATATGTAATGAAGTTAAATTGCCTGACTTTACAAAAAACATTGATTCTTGTAAACTTATTTTCATCTAAAAATTGTTATAAAAAGGCAATAACTCCTATAAGGAGTCATCAGACAAATTTTATCAAAATGTTACCTTGACAACAACCTCTGGGGGATCTCCACTATCTGGTCGAACAACTAATGTTCCATTTTCTCCTCGTTTTACTATTAAATCTTTGAGTTGTTCACCCCAAACTTTCTCGCAGGCATTCCATATATCGTAACTATCACTGACACAAGCTACCAGTCCAGTAGGAAAACTTGTTAACATATTTTTAAAGGCTTCATACTCCCCATCTCTGCCCCATGTTGTTATAGTACTGAAATAAAGTAACTCTAGTTGAGCTTTGCTATTGATCATGTAATAATTACATACTAAGCTTTTTTTTTTTTTGGGGGGGGGGGGAGCAGGGCTTGCTCTGGGTTCTAAAAAGTTGGTGCCAAAAAATCGCCAACTGCAATTTCCAAAATGTGGCGCCAATATATTCTGCATGTGTATTGTCATTTACCACACACTCTGATGTTTACTTTGCAAGAAAGTTTCATTCTATCAGGCATGACAGTATTAAGATAAGACATGAGCAGCACAAAACTTCTTAATATGTCCTACTTTAATGTGGAGGTTATGTTAAAATGATAAATTTCTCCTGCTATATACTAGTACATGTAGGAGGGAAGTTAAAAAGTAAATAGGAGGGAAGTTGCAAAAAAATAGGATGGAGGACAGTACTAGTAAATTCAATGCTGTATCTTTATTTTTAACAAATAGTTTAATTCAAGTTATTCACAACCACAGTTGATACCATGATTGACAGTAACACTGCATCTCCATTGACATATTGAATTCCAGTTAATATAGCACTAGAGGTAAAATACTGAATTTTATTTTTAACTTTTTAATTTATAACATAATTAACCACCAAATTTTTACAAATATATTGTTTAAAATGTGTATTTAATTAAGTTATTATTTGCAATACAAATTTAGAGAAGTCTAACAGGTGCATGTTTTTATATTTGTTTATTTTTATGAAAAGCAAGGGAAGTAACTGCATTGTTTAATTTATTTTTAGAATTTTTTTACATTTTGTCCTTGATATAATTCTGGCCCATAGTTTTGAAATATGAAAAGAAAAGAAAAAACTGTTCAGAAATTTTATCTGTACTATTTTGAGATTTCGAATCTTTAAAATTTACGTTTTCTCAGTGAAGCAAGATCAAAGAAATTATGTTGGATCAACGATGACACAATACTACGCTTTTGACACCTGCTGTGGTTAACAATTGTTAAAGCCATAAACTGTCTGTAAATTGTGTATAACTTTGATCCTTATGTTTGGGAGTGATCTAAAGGAACAACTTTAACTAATTTATGGTCTTATATCCGGTCATTTCGTTCAGTTTGCAACTAAGATAAACTGATGCCAAAAAAATCGCCAAAGACAATATTTTGTCGCCAATTGAAATAAAAAATCGCAAATGGTGACATTGGCGAAGCCCAGCGCAACCCCTGGGGGGAAGGGGGCCATTTGTCACAGAATGGTTAAGGTAGTCAGTTACCTATAATTGACCACTAGCATGTCAACAGTTAGGTTGCCTGTCCACCTCTTACTGCAGGCAGGGTGCCAGGTTTTTTGCTGATGATTGGAGGTATTTTAGCTTCCACCAATATACAAACAGGACCCCATGATATAGCTGAAAATGGTGTTAAACAAACGTAACATATTATGCTACAATATCAAAGATGAGTATTTAAATATTTCTTACTGAGATGGAAGCTTAATGATTAATAATAATAATAATAATAATAATAATAATAATAATAATAATAAAGTCTTTATTTAAAGAGGGTTACACAGTTAGTGTTATAACTAATCTTCCCTGAGGCCCTCATGCATAAAACAAGTACAAAGCAATCTTATTAAAAGTTTTCAGAGCTTTTTAAATCATGTGGCAATTCATTCCATAACGTTGGTCCTGAAAACACAAATAACTGTTTGTAAAATTCAGCTTTAGCCTTTGGAATAAAAAGATTACCAGCTAAAACGTTTCTCAATGCATATGGGTTATGTTTAGAGAGGTAGCTGAATTTTTGTGTTAAGTATTCTGGAACCTCCCCTTTTAAAACCTTATGAAGGAGTAAATATTTGTGATACTTGATTCTTAGGTGGACTGGCATTATACCCAGCTGTTTAAAAAGAGGATTAGATGGAGACAGTGTGTCAGCATTTAGTATTAACCTTGCTGCTCTTTTTTGTAATTTTATTATTCTATTTAAACCATCTTTATTACAACCTCCCCACACAACACAGCAGTAATCAATAAGTGGCAAAATATACCCATTGTAAAAAGTTTTTCTTGCTTCAATATTAAGGAAAGATTTGATTTTTGATAACAAAAAGATTCTAGATGAGATGCTATTACAAATCACATCAATCTGCTCTTTCCAGTTAAGATTTTCATCTATTTTAATTCCTAATACTTTTTCACAGGAGGAATTCATAAGGTGTTCTGAAAACAATTCCAGTTTAGGCTGAATAACTTGAGCAGTTAGTTTCTGTTTTGTTCCAATAACCATACATTTAGATTTGTTGGGATTAATAAACATATTATTTTCTTTACACCAATTTTCAACAAAATTTAATTCTTTTTGCATTTCATTTTGCAAAAGCTGGGTACATTTTCCAGATAAATGTAATGTGGTATCATCTGCATATAGATCAGTCATACATTTATCAAGATACAAGGGTAAATCATTTATAAATAAAACAAACAGTAAGGGGCCTAGTATTGATCCTTGGGGAACTCCAAATTTCACTTCTTGTTTTCCTGAGAAAACATTACACAGTTTAACTTGTTGAGTCCTTTCTGATAAGTAGGATTTGAAAAAATTCACCGAGTTATCAGAAAATCTATACATACCAAGTTTTTTACAAAGAATATTATGATCTACAACATCAAAAGCTTTCTTAAAATCAACTAACACAGCAAGGTTTACATTACCCTCATTCATTTCATGTAGCCATCTATCTATAATGTTAAATAAGGGCTGTCTGGCATGAATGATTTGGTCTAAATCCTGATTGTGCTGGATGTAACAGTTTAAACTTTGATAAAAATAAGGCTATGTGGTTAGCAACATGTCTCTCTAATATTTTTGAGAGTGTTGGAAGTACTGATATGGGTCTATAATTATTAGCAGATAGGCAGTCTCCAGCTTTAAATACTGGAGTAACTTTTGCATTTTTGACTAATTTGGGATAATAACTGGTATCAATTAATCTATTTAAAATATAGGTCAGTGTGGAAACAAGAAATGGGGCACATAGTCGTAATATTTTTGGACCAATATTATCACTTCCTGTTGATTTAGTTACATTCAATTTCATTAATGCATCAAATATTTCATTTATTTTCACTGGATGGATTGAAAATTTTTCTTCAGATTTTTGCATTTGTTTTTCTACAAAATTAGATAGCTTTTCCAGATTCAATGGTGTCTGTGTAAGACCATCTCTTAATTTGTCAACACAAGAGGTAAAATGTTCACTGAAAGCATCAGCTAGCTCTTATTTGTCATTAACTATCGCATCATTTACCTTAATTTCATGTGGAGTACTAAAAGTTTGTGGGTTAAGACTGTTAATACATTTCCATAGATTTTTTTGAATTTTTAGGATCCTTTGTCATTTCAGTATAATATTGTTTTTTTGAATTTTCAATAATATATTTAGTTTTATTTCTCCAATATCTATATTCATCCCACATACCATATGCTTTATATTTATCTCTTAAAATTCTGGCCTGATTTATTTCCTCACTGTACCATTCAGGCTGCTTATCTCTATTAACTCTTTTGGTAATTAGTGGGGCATGTTTATCTAGTAAGGAATTTAAAATATTATAAAATAACTCTAGACAGATTGATGGATCACTTTCATACTCTATTTCATTAAAAGGTGCCTTTTCAATATCTGACAAAAAGAGGTTCTCTTTAAAGTTTTTAAAGTTTCTATATTCAATGGTATTATGAGCTTTCTTTTTATGAATTCCTCTTTCCTTTCTTGTTAAACAGACAGGATAGTGGTCACTGATGGCAATTTTACTTACATGTGATTCATGAACCATTTCCATATTGTTAACATAAATATGATCTATTAAAGTCTTTGTTTCATTAGTGACCCTCGTTGGCTCTTTTATTATGTGATGAAAATGATAAGTATTTATAAGGTCAACCCATCTTTGTGGTAGTTTATCAGGCATCATGTAATTTAAATTTATATCACCCATCACCATAATGTCATCATTCATATTGATTGCCATTTCTAGTTCCCTTTCAAAATGATTAACTTTATTAGACCGAAAGCCTTTATAATGTTGCTAGAACAGAACACCCATCCATTTCATTGATGTATATACAAACCTATGTTCTGCAGCAGGAATAGAATACCCTGCCATTTCACACCCATAAAATTTTCTGGCTGTCACAATACCAGCTATAGTATCTGTACCACAAAAGTTGACAAGATGGGCACATCCTCCAATGCCAGCAGACTATAAACAAATACAGAGCCATGTCACTGATATATGTCATTTTACAGATATATAGCTTTGTTTTTGATCTAACAACAAATGATATTGGAAAATAAACAGTCATTTAATGCTTTCTGTCTGCAGTAATATCCTTCTTTATATGTTTCAAAAGCTGTTCGTGCTTGTTTATACAGTTTATAAAGGTATCGGTGAGCCACAATTCAAAGATCTTATATGCCCTGTTAGATAACTACCACATTGGACAGAAATGTTTCTAGACAACTGCTATGTAATGAGGTACAATTGTAAATGTCTTTCACCTTCATTTAAGTTAATAAAAAATCAAATAAATCACCTCTACTGAGGATGAACCTCTAAAACCAAAGTCATGGAGTTTGAATAGTAAACCATTCAGATTATCTGCCGTTTCATCTAAATATTTAGCAATAATCTCCTTCTGATATCTGGAATTTGTGGCAACTGTCATTGGGTACCAAACTTGAACTAAGAGAGTCTGAAATAAACAAATACTTCTATGAATATCAACAGAAAATAAAGTAACTTTACATTAAAAGACTGCACATTGATGGTTAAAGTAATTACTATAAGTTAAGATATCAGTAAAGTTGTTTCAGCAAACATTTTGTGACTAGACAATGTTTATATGACTTGTAGATAAATATAAGTTATCTCCCCTTCATTCTTAAATAGGTAGTATGGTATCATCTAAGTAAAATTAGCATATGATCAACTGTTAAGAAGCTATGCATGTTTGGATAATAAAGAAGTTATACAAAAGCTTGTTTTAGGTAATATTATACACACCATGTTTGTTGTTAATAATATTTAATCAAATGTAGAATGAGTTTGTTTAAATTGCCAATTAATAATTAAGGCATAATACATTCATTTTGTAACATAATTTAATCAATAATATTTCAGATAAGCACAACAATATTCCAGTCAGACCATCAAATGCTAGATGGTCTCTACACCAAGGGAATTTACAGTTCACTCAGTTATTCTGGTACATGTAATGCAATGGCAGAGTCAGACTATCATATGCTAGATGGTCTGTACACCAAGGGAATTTACAGTTCACTCA
Organism: Limnoperna fortunei; assembly: GCA_944474755.1. NCBI lineage: Eukaryota > Metazoa > Mollusca > Bivalvia > Mytilida > Modiolidae > Limnoperna > Limnoperna fortunei. Next base: position 110,635,636 of record OX104111.1, read on the forward strand.
GTTATTCTGGTACATGTAATGCAATGGCAGAAGTGAATTTTCTCATAAAACTTTATTGTGTCCTACTGCTGCTGATTGCAAAACTATTTTTGTGCATCTTTAACTGTTGATTTTGAGTGTCTTTTAAATGAAAAAATCTTTGAATTTATTTTCAATATATTTTTACCATCTCAACAAACAAAAAAACCAAAAAAAAAAAGCCAAACCCCCCCCCCCCAAAAAAAAAACCTTATTCAAAAAGGTGTGACAGGATGTGGGGCTTACATAACCAAAATTGTTTAAGTCCAGTCTACTTGAATGGGGATTTTCTGATCATGTTACATGCAACTTCTCATGTTAGACCATGATTTTACACAACACACAAATCAAGTGTGATAAATCTATAAAAAGATCTAAAGAATAATAGGTTCTTCCATACGTTTTTGGGAAAGACCGGTTGATCTTTAACGGGTGATAGAAATTTTATGTCTTTTCGCGAGTGGAGCGCAGCGGAACGAGCTAAAAGACATTAAAAATTTCTATCACGAGTGAAAGTTCACACGGGCTTTCCCAAAAGCGCATGAAAGTACCTATTTCTTCCGTAAACCAACAACTTTCACATTGCTATATCCTATAGACTCTCCATTGTTTTATACTCCATTGTCTCTGACATCCAATCAGAACGCCGGAAACAAGAACGTCATAGAAGAACGTTGTTATGCTTCCATAACAACGTTGTTGTTTCTGGCGTTTTGATTAGATGACGCAGCAAGTACAGATGTGTGCGTGTGAGCTCATCTGTACTGGGTCATCTGTACCAGAAATCGGCCATTTACGGAAGAAAATCCAGTATTATGTTACAATTTATCAATCTAATTAAAATTAAATCTTCCACTTGCTCCCACCCTTTTTTGCTATGTTGCTGCTTGTAGCAATGCAGCAACATAGCAAAAAGAGTGAGCAAGTGAAAGATTTAATTTTAATAAGATTGCAATCTTATATTAAATTCTTACCTCAAAATAATTTGTTAACCAGAAACATTTTGGGTCTGTATTTTCTACGGTAAACAAGACATTTTTATATGGCACAACAGTCCCTTCTGGAACTGCCTTTATACGAAGTGGTATGTACCCTTTATGTTTCTGAAAAAAAAATAATCATGTAATACATTGTACCTTAACAGAAATATGCTGTGGAAATATTGGAAAGTATAATCATAATTGCAGAAGACAAAATCCCTTCCAATATTATTGGAATATTTGCAATTCAAATGATCTCATCAAGATATTTCCTAATATGTTACAGTTAAACTGACTTTTCCCTTAATGTTTAAGCTGGAGTTATAAAATGTAACTAAGAATGCTATTTTACTGTTCTTGTTGCGATATTAGATTAAGTTTACTAAATAGTTTTAAATAAAACCTTGCAATACCTCCAATATATAATTCCATCCTTCTTCATTAAAGTAATCATTACCAAAATGAAGTTTGTACAGTTCTTTGGCCTCTTGAATTTTCTCCTTGGTTACCACTGGACCTACTAGGAATCTCTTTAGAATATACTGCAGACCAAAGAACACTGTAGTTGGAAACTTGCCACCTCTGCTCTCAAAATAGGAGGAAACCACTGTGGTGTGAGGAGGATACTGATAGTGATGTGTCACCTACAAAAAACACCAGAAATTTATAGTTTATAATGTAAAAAAATTATCTAAGAATAGATTTCATTTGCCAACTGCTTACCACCTATGGTCAAGCTTATGCTTCTTTTGTAGATCCAAACAAGTGTGGACTGTGAGCACGCTCACAAAGGGATACCCCCCCCCCCCCCGCTTCGCTTCAAGTCCAATTATCTCCCCTGAATAATATCAGACAGCGACAAAAATTCTTCATGCACATCTACATATAATGTACTTCCTTCATTTAAAGTTTCATCAAAATCTGTCATGCAGTTTAGGAGGAGAAGCGCTTACAAGGGATGTGGACAGACGGACAGACAGACAGGGTGATTCCTATATACCCCCCAAACTAGTCTGCGGGGGGTATAAAAATTATAGTAAGTCTGCCATTTATATTTTGATGGGATCTAATATTGTTTACAAACGTTTGCTTTCGTGACAAACAATGGTATTTGGACAAACCCCAAGAATTTTCCCGTGTACACAGCAACAAAAAAGCCTGTACGGTTTTAAAAACACAAAATATACAGGGTCAAAATTTACTATGACAAATGGCCCTATCAAAATGAACAAAACCGCTGCATTTCAAAATGTTATTTTTCAGATCTACAAAAGGAGCCTTAGCTCGACCATACGCAGTAAGTATTTTTTATTTGTCAGGCAAAAAACCTACACCAAAACATGCCAACATTTACTGTAGTTGGTTATTCACTTCAAATTAACAATTTGATAAAAGTATATTTTCTACACTGAAAATCAGAAAAACACAGTGTCACACCATGTTCCTCCAGAAAGCTGGTACATCAAGGGATTAATTTTTAGGAAATGAAAGAAAACAACACTCTGAAACATTTTGATTGTTTGAGAAACTAGTATCTATCACAAGTGGAAAGGTGAGACAAGAAAACCTCAAACCCAAGGGATAAGATATCTTGTCCATCCAGAGGCTCTACCTAGGGATTGGACAATCAGATATCTTTGTTTGAGAGTGCGGGTTTGAGATTTTCTTGAATAGACTTTCCATGAGTGATTTGATACTTTTTCTCACCAGAGTTGCAGATTATTTAGGCATTTCTTCAGTATGTTTTGTGCCATTTGTGTTTACGTAACCGTAACGTCCATGACATCATAATGATCTGACGCCATAATAAGCTATCTAACCCGTGAGACAGAGAAATCTCACCAACAGGAAGTAACAAGATATTTCTATACCTCAGGTGATAAATATAGGATCAACACCAGTGGGAGGTCGATCAAGACGGTAAAATCTCAGACACCCAAGTGAAAAAGATTTCTGGTCTCCAACAAGACTCCAAGACCAAAGGAAATCTTTCACGTGGGGAGATTTTCCTGTCTTGCCCTACCACCGTTGTCTGAATCTTTTTCTCACTAATTCATTAAAAAATCTGGTTATGTTTTGTTGGAAGATGTCAACAAATAGAGTTATCTACCCTGAACATTATTTCCAGTGAACATTTGTGTTGTGACACAGGGTTTGTTTTGATGTTTACCAAAATCATATTATGGCATAAATTGGGTCATGGAAGCTCAGATATGTAATTTTAATGTTAATTTTTAAAGAGGCATAGTGAACTAATACAAATAAAGCATATTTTATATTATTTTTATTGCTGAATCGACAGTTGACGTCACATTTTTACAGGAAAAGGAGCGTGAAATTCTTATTTCAACCACCAGTTGAGACAAGGATATCTCAACCTCCTAAAAATATGTAGCATGCTGTCTCATTAGTGAGAAAATTTTGGTGTATACACCAAGTAATTTCTCTCATTTGAGTGTTTGAGCGACCACCCTCTCTGGGCGTATTGAAATAATAAAAAATGCAAGCAACCAACTGAGCACACTGGGGGTGTGACATTTAGTATTATCTGCTAAGCAGATTATTTAGCACAAATTAATAGTGAGCAATAGCTCGCTTAATGGTAGAAGTATCCTATAACTATGAGACTATAGAGTTGTAAAAAATTCTTGCAACCAGAAGTTTTCAAGTTAATCTCCAATTTCCACGCAACATCACAAAAATCTCCGTGGTATGAAAAAAATGTGCAAAACTGCTTCTAGGTATCAAGAATTTAAATTTGGTTAACGAAAATAACTTAACACAACTTCAAATGCTTTTCCTTTAATAATGTATTTTTTCTGTTTGGAGGATATTTTCTTTCCTCCATTTTGACTCGACTTCTCGTAAGTTATCGCAACTAGGTAAAATAAATGCAAAACTCGACACCAGAAGAAAATACCGACGAAATGTGTGTTTTTTTAAATGTTATATTTACAAAACATTTATTTTTTAACCAAGGTATGTTAATTTTTTATGTTGTGCAAAAAACGTGCAACGATAGTTGACATGAATTATTTTTCGTCTGCTTCTGACCGGCAATACTTGACATGAACTGATATTTGCTGCCATGACTTGTCAGGGGCTGCTCTGGCTTCTAAAAAGCTGGCGCCAAAAAAATCGCCAACTGCAATTTTCCGTCGCCAGTTTTGTAAAAGTGTCGCCATATTAGAAATCGCTAGATTACTATATGACATGGCGAAATTGTTTAACACTATGTAGTATGTGTGACATATTCTGTAACATCGGACGAAATCCAAGTTTGCCGGACTCAATTTTCAAAAGTTTGGTCTCGAGCAGCCCGTACACTAATTGTATTTTAATCATGAAAAGATGTGCGAGTGATTTCTTGTTGGCAGAAGACCAAACTTTTACAGTAATTTATTAGAAACATCTATTCCCGTGAATGAACTTAAAACAGGAAATACTGAAAATAAAACTACGCATGTGTAAGAGTTTTCTAATTACGAAATTAAGACGGACATCCGGTCCGGAAATCACTCAACAACGACGTCAGTTTTCATACCTGTATTTTATTAATTACATTATAAAAAAAATATTACTACAAAAATATGTTTGTTTTGTTATTTTTATAAATTAATTAACAGCATCAATTGTTTTATTACACGTCTACTCAATGTGCTGCAGGTAAAGCTGCTTTTCATCAGACAACTTTGTTGATTCATTTATTGCCGATTTCCGTTTAATAACTCCAAATAACACACATGTCACTGGATACTACACAATACACGTGTATTTACGACCATAGAAGCCGACAAAGATCTTTAATGATGCAATCGCCGATTACCGATAAATTTAAAACGTGCATGCATCGTTTAACACTATAAAACCTTGGCGCCAAAAAAATCGCCAGACGCAATATTTTGTCGCCAAATGAAAAAAAAAATCGCAATTGGCGACATTGGCGAAGCCCAGCGCGACCACTGCTTGTGATAGTCTGCTTTCTAACTTTATGATTGCACAATTTGTATGTATGTTTCCAACTGAATTTAAACAGAAATGTGACGTTGTTCAGCCTCTGCTGCAGGCAGAAGAATTGTCTGCCGCTCTCGATGCTCGTATCTGGGTAATGGGAAAATAACTCTTTGTGCGTCTCTATCCCGATCTTCCCATTTAACTGAATTTAAACAGCCAAAATAAAAAAGTGTTAGCGACCAATAACAAAAGGGGGTAGCAAGTGTAAGATTTAATTTTAATTATAGATTGAAAAATAGAATTATAAGTCTTATAACCAGTCTACTATAGTTAGCAAGTAGTTCCTGCCATTTAGCTTTAGCTTATATCATGCAGACAAGCAATATTTTTACCTTAGACGTTAAGTACCCGTCCCTGTTTACACTGTGTTAGCGCTAATAGGTCGCCACAGTCGCCAATGAGAATTAAACTTTAATGTGGCGAAGTGTTATTCATTCTCGTTCGCCACGTTGGCGAAGTGAAAGCGAAAGTAAAATGTTGACTGTCGAAATCTAAAATAAATCTTTGAGATAAAGTTCGGAGCGGTAACGATATATATCCGGGAAATTTCAATGCGTAATTGTCTATTCCGTAAAAACATTACCCTTGTCCGAATTTGTTTTCGATTTTACTCAATACCGAACTGGTTCCCATTGCAGTAATTGATCTTAATTCCAGTTTAATTTTGTCAAGCATGGCGAAACGCCAGCTTTCAATGCTTAGTTTACTCTATTATCATCTGGTTAAATGTTTTCATTTAAAAGTTGAACCTCAGCACTAAATCTAAATTCTTCAAATGAAGAACAGTTGTAAAAGACCTGGTTGTGACCTATGAATGGAATTAATCCCAAATTTTAGTGTTGCTCATCACATATTCCCCCTTTTCTATACAAGTCATTTAAATTTACAGCTTCCATATTTTGCACACACAAATTTTGCTGAAATGTTGTGGCTAACAAATTTCAAATGTGGCTAAGTAAAATTTGGATGTATTAGCCACATTGGCTAATGGAAATTTTGAGGTAGTGCTAACACAGTTACACAAGTAAAGATGCTAGTAATACTGAACTGTACCTTGATAATTTTCACACATCATTTTGTTCTAATTGTATTTTAATATAATTCTACTTATGTCTTACATGTCTTATGGATTACATTGCATTGTTGATTAATGTGCATTTATCCAATAAACTGATCGATTGATAATTAAAATGAAAAATTGTGTTCTTTTAAGAAATAGCGCTTGTTCAGCTTGTACATTTTATTAATAATGTTATGATTTTATTGTTAAATCTTAACTGTTTATTTTTCAGAAGCAAGACACAGAATTATCCATCCTGGAATTATAGTCACTTACTTGCAGAACCTACACAAATATAAAGTTGGGAATACAAATAATTTAATACTGAAACTGATTGTTGGACTAGACAATTGGCCACAGTTTGACAGCAGCAACATAGATGCGACAAATGAACACCTGAATGAACAATGTGCCAAATTGGCCCTTTTAACGGCCACCAAAGTTATTCAAAAAGAATCTAAATTGTGTGATGCACTTTTTTAAACAAACTTATTATAAAGCAGTATTTGTTATGACAACTTTATAAAATTGCTATCAAATTAAAATTTTGCCAAAATGTCTAAAAAAATGCACTACACAACTGTAATCAAGGCAACTTAATAAGTGAGCACTGAAAGACAAAAATCCATGAAATGAATTAGAAGCCAGTGACAAAGCTTTATTTTGAGGTTTCTATTTTTATGAAGGCCAATGCCCTATAGTCATCAGTCTGTCCGTCCGTCTGTCTGAAACTAATCGTGTCAGAGCTATAACTTTTTTATCTTTTGAGGTAGGCTTTTGATATTTGGTATGTGGGTACATGTAGATAATATCAAGGCAACGTGTCGCATACCATGGTTGATAACCTTTCACCTTGACCTCAAGGTCAGCTGGACCCACAGAGATGGATTCCATCTCTGAGACTGATCTAGTTTTTACTGTTCTAAACCAAGTGCAATGTACAGAGATAGTTTTACAAGGCTCACAGTAAATAACTGATCATTAATCAGCTGTTGTTGCTTTGTTATGCTTAAAAACATTAATCTACAAGAAACTTTACAAGACAATTTTTCCTAAAACTTTCAGAAAGTTACCAGATCACTAGTATATATATCAGTTGTGGTCCATGAGTACAGTGCTAATTTTACCACTGAATTTAAACTGTTTTTATTATTCTGTTCTAAATGGCTCACAAATGCAAAGTGTAATTTTTATATTTCAAAACTTTTGTCTTTCTTTGGATTGTAAGTCCATGGGTGAAAAATAAGTTTTTCAACAAGAAACTATCTCATGGCATACAGTTTTTATTGGAGGAGGAAGTTGGAGTACCTGTCCTTTAGCAGTAAAACTTTCAATCTTTGTCAACTAAAATAGCAGTTGAGCACTGCCTACATTGAAAGTCTACTCTTCAAACTTGGTGTTTTAGAAAATTTACAGGTGTGACATTAGTACCATCCCCAATAATGACAAGAGTCTCTTACTTGCTTCTCCCTTTATGGCATTATTGAAATAAAAAGATCTATAGTATAATTTTATACAATTACAAGGATGGTTGGTTTGTTTGTTTGAATGTTTATAGCCACTCAGCAATTTTTCAGCTATATCATGGCATCCAGTTAAAATTGGGCTAGGAAGCTGTAGTACCTGGAGAAAAACCAGACATTTGGTAGGAAAACTAGCAATCAATATCATAGAAGATAATAATTGCAGTCAAGTCTGTGTTAGCACTACCTCAAAATTTCCATTAGCCAATGTGGCTAATACATCCAAATTTTACTTAGCCACATTTGAAATTTGTTAGCCACAACATTTCAGCAAAATTTGTGTGTGCAAAATATGGAAGCTGTAAATTTAAATGACTTGTATAGAAAAGGGGGAATATGTGATGAGCAACACTAAAATTTGGGATTAATTCCATTCATAGGTCACAACCAGGTCTTTTACAACTGTTCTTCATTTGAAGAATTTAGATTTAGTGCTGAGGTTCAAC